>JACEII010000062.1:797833-837559 GCA_014332785.1 Antheraea mylitta | reverse complement strand
CCCCCTTCTCCCATATACAGGCTGGCAACGCACTTGCGACGTCCCTGATGTCGCTAGTGTCTATGGACGGTGGTGATCACTTAACATCACGTGACCCACCAGTTCGTTTGCCTCCTTTGACATAAAAAAAAATCTATTATAAATGTTAGCTGAATTCCGCTCATTTCCTTTACAATAATAAAATCATTTAATCGAACCAAAAAATAAGTACGCTAGAACTATTCACGAAAAATAACCACATAAAGTCTATTCCTATTCCCATATGTTCAGAAGTTTCGGTAGTTATAATGTGGTATACGGTACGGTACGGTTATAATAAGGTAGTAGATAATGCGGTTGAGTCTCAAAGGAACTTTATTTTTATTATATTAGCTGTTCTCGCGACTTCGTCCGTTGAATAAGTGCTACACGCAGCGGAAGCTCTCAAAAGGAAAACAACCCCGATTTTGAGACATTATCCATTGGTGCTTTGCTCCTAATTGTCTTAGTGTGATTATTCAAATCGGACTAATAGTTCACGAGATTAGCTTCAATCAAACAAACAAACTCTTCAGTCTCTTCTTTATATTAGTTATTATATATATAGAAAATGTATTTATTTCTCAGGGCGACAGCGGAGTACCTCTCGTTATTGTCGACGATGATGGTCGCTTGACTCAGGTCGGAGTCGGCTCCTTCGTCTCTTGGCTCGGTTGTCACATGGGTTTACCAAGTGGTATGCATTCTTATACTTTGAGGGTATAGGGGTTGACTATAGTCCCCCTTTTTTATTAACTTGGGGAAATCCTCATAGGCATGTCACCCTCTTGAGGGAGTGAGGAAATCGTGTGAGACTCGTACTCACTACTCACTCGGTCGGCGCTTTCATTGGGGCGGGACTATCACTATGGCGTCCTTTGGTCAGCCCGGCGAAAGGTGACCGATGGGACTAACATGATCTTTGTGGGCCTAAGTCCCTTAATGAATGAAGCATTAAAGAAGAAAGAAATATTTTGACCCGGGATCCATAGATCCCTCACACTTTTTTTAGCATCCAATAGTTGAAGATTAACTTTATAGTTTTGAATAATCAGTTGTTACTAGTGCAGCCTTGTTATTTTTCGAGTAAGCAAAGAAGCAATGTGGTAACATATAGCACGGAATATACTTCTCGGAGTTATTTTTTTGCAAAGTAATTGTTTTCGCAAGAAGATCATTTACAGTACTCACTCCTTTGACGTGTTGCATGAGCGTAATGTTAAGTCACCAAGATTTGTTAGTCCGGATATAGCTATATATACAAGTCAAATGCGTGGTTATTTCAAAATGGTTTAGATGCATGTAAGAGAGTCGTGGTGATCGAAGTCATTGGAATGACTTAAGATTAGCAATCACATGCTTGACAAAATTATCGAACGATTTTATTGTAGACTCCATTATCATCAATCATCAATCCTTTTCTCTGTGTTATTAGGTTTCGTTCGTCCCGGACACTACCATGCATGGATTCGTGAAGTTACCGGAATCAATTTCGACTGGAACCTTTCCGCGGCTGATGATGTAAAACCCTCTGACATGGATTCAGAAGCATCTTTGAATATATCGGAATTACCGAATAACATATACGTATAAACAATAAAGAGATTTATTATCAGCTGTATGTGTGTTCTTTTTACATTTCTCCCATTAGCATTATAGAGTACCTAGTACTATCATAATCTTTATATTTAGTAAGGTTTAATTTAAACCTCCTACATACGTATATGTATATAAAAAATCGAGGTAGTCCATAAGGACTTTCGACAAAAGTGTAAAGTCAAAACAATGGAATAATTGCTAAATAAAATAATTCTCTTTTGAATTTTTAAATGAACTATAGAGTGAACTATTTAAATTTCATAATTTTTTTATTGAAATTCTGATTGAAAGTCTGATGTAAGCCGCGCAAGCGCAATACGGCCGGTTACGCTTACTAGCATGTCATGTCACGAAATTGTAAATCTCTTGTATCTCCTGCTGAAAATAACACTCAACACGTCTAAAAAAGTTTTCAATTCAAAAATATCTGAATTACTTTGTGAAATGACTTGTGATTGGGTTTACAAAAATATTTCCTTATTCCTGACCCTAGCACCAGTTATTTCGGTTGTGGGTTAATACGTCATCCGGTCGTCCATTCTTTTATGTATCTTTACTGAACTCCTCCTGAACGGCTGGACCGATTTTGATCAAATTTTGTGTGCGTGTTCCCGTGGATCCGAGAATGGTTTAGAATCACAATTGGACCCGTTAGGTGACGCTGCGGTCGGATAATAACTTTTTTTATTATCATTGTGGGACAACGTCCACAGGGACCGCTAGTGTATATATAGATAACGACTACAAAAACTCTGTAAAGGGCATACGTATTGAGTGATTATGAGAATTAAAAGATTAAAAATACTATTCGATCATTGATAAGAAGTTTAGATAAGTACGTCACGTTTCGTAAACGATTTAAAGTAATTATATTCCCTCCAATCTGTTATACTCATAAATGCCTTTTTGTTATAATTTTCGATTAAAGTGTACGTTTATTATAGGTAATCAGTTGACGATTTAAATAGATAAGTGTTGTTCTAGTAGTCGAATTTCGACCACAGAGAAAAAATGTTACATTTTTATTAATAACACTGAACTTCCTTAATGGCTACAACACAAAAAAGACTAAAGGCAATCGGATGAGAAACAGAGCAGAGAGATGTTCTAAACAGTTCTCCAATTGGCGATGTATAAATCCATTCTCTGTGTTATTAAAAACTATAACATTTGACAATATTTCGAGGGGCATTCTTAATATAGAATACAGAATGAGTTTGACACATAAACGTCTATATTTTACTAATCTATACCTAAGCTACCAAAATTACCCAATGTAAGTTACGCATCGTAAATCTCTTTTGCATTAAAAGATTTTTTATATCAACACAAGGGCCCCGAATCTCGAGAATGCTTTTGATTGATTTGTATTGATATACAGGAAAGTTTAAGGGAGCAAGAGGAAAAATTTGGGTCATATAGTTTTTGGTATCTGTTGTTTTGTTGAAAATTCTCGAAGTGATAAAGTTTCCGTATTTACGTAACGTGCAGTACGTGTTCCAAGAATCAACGCATCACAACGGAGCCTTATCTAAATCCGATTTTTGTAAAGAATTCTGGTTTTTTCCAGATGTTTTAGAGTTCGGAAATAGTTTTTCTTCGACAAAATATACCATTACATTTAGGAACGGTATAGTTACAGTGTTAGTTGTTAAGAGCAGTAGCCTGTCAGAAATTCATAGGTTAGGGTTTTCTCTTAATAGTATTATGTATATAAGTTTTTTTATGGTCCTTTCTATTAGGAGCCCTCTTAGCAGGGCGATACCTAGCATTAAAGCCGTCCCTGCGCTGTCACGACAATGGTTTATAGTTGATTGAGTTGTCAGATGATTATCAAAGGAAATAGTATAGAAATTACAAATACCTTGAAGCGGGAAAATTCACATGGAGATAAAATGGTTCTAAAAGTGTTTTTATACTACTTTTGACAATCAATCGTCTACCTTACTACTACCGTTATCGAGCACGTAATATGAATAAAATACTACTGGTGTCTTGTGATTATTTTAATTTTTACAATGATTGTGGCCCTCTTGTTTGAATTTTTCAAGGAATTTTTGTGGGATCTCAGAATCCAGACATCGTAGTATTATTTCTCATCGACTTGACTTGTGCATAATAACCGAACTGTATTATGTAAAATAATACCAATATTCTAAAATATAGGGTCAAATAATACAACATTATGAATAAAATATAAAAGCCACAAAACATGACAGAGTAAGTTCCCACCAAAAACTGTAACTATGAGATTTGTAACCGCCATTTATTTAAAACGTCCGAGCATTTTATTTGTTTAACTAAACATCAACGGCGTTATTACAAAAAAGTCAAATACGTATTAAATACTTGCTTTAATGTTCACCATCTTGCTCTTTTGTCTCGCTTTTGTTAGGTTAGGTTAGATTTGCCAAATAAGGATAACGCGAGCTTGCCTCGGGTGAGCGCGGTGCATTTAGTACGAAACCTTTTTAAAGCAAGTATTTAATACGCATTTAACTTTTTTGTAATAACACCGCAAAGCTTTATTAATGTTCTTAGGAAATTAAAAAAATAATTTCATAGCATATTTTCACACAAATATGTGGTAATATACATTTAAATATAATTTAGCTTAGGATAAGAATCCAAATGGTTCCTATCAATCTTTTGTATCTTGGATTAAATGTGATTAGAATTTACACGTTATCAAATTAATTTTACAAAATATTATTATCTTATAATCCTTTACGTAATTACTGTAAATTGTTTCAATTTTCATTAACCAAGTTAGTTGTTAGAAAAATGGAGGTGTGGACTGTAGTTGTGTTATTAGCGGCCATCGTTGGGGTCACGGTAATATATCTTGCTTGTTGTATTGATTATCCAGTTACTAGAGTTTGGTATTCAGCTTTTGTATCGTACTCTATTAGTTCTAAATCAGAACAATAAAGTAAAGTTGCTGAAGATAGTCCTCACTTCTGATGTGTATATGAGTCTCGCCATCCTTTTTCCGCATGAATACTTTTTCATTCTTTACCCAGCAATATTTAAAGTTTTTGGATTTTGCTAATGCCGGCTGAGATAGAAGAGCTTCTTAGTTTTGTCAGTTAGATAATCTGTTATATAAATAATTATTTCGGGCCGGAAATATTAATATCATTTGTATTAAAACGTTCTTTATTTAACTTCGAGTTATATTTTTTTACGCTTTTTTTTATCGTAGCACGGCAAAGTGACTGCACTGTGCCTGATGATAAGCACAGTACAATCCAAAAACAATAGCGACCACCGAGTGACACACTATCCATCGCCGGTCGCCACTGTCATGCCGGCCTGCAAAAAGCTGGATATGCACAGGCTGATCTCGAAACGCGACGCACAGAAGCGAGTCACTATTACGGGCTTTTTCGCCATATACATGGTGGTTGCGACCCAGTCGGGCTGTATAACCCTACCACCCCGCTTTCGCCATTGGCTCGTTCGTTATTCAGCAGGGTGCACCACGTGCAGGTGAGGTTAGCTTGGGTGTCTCAAGTTTTATTAAGTTATTCGACACCCCTTACACCCCAAAAAAGGCTATTTATGATTTCAGTTTTTATAATAGAATTACTTAGTTGTACTAAACTGTAGGCAGATTTAGATTACTCCAGTTATATTTAAAAACTAGCTGTGCCCGCGACTTCGTTCGCGTGTAACCTAATATGTAAAAAAACAGTGAGTAATAAAATAATCTGAATGTATAAAGTCCATTTACTTATCCACTTTTCTTTCGTACTTAAGTAGCATCATGACTTTGGATGGAATGAACTGATTTTAATGAATCAAAGACTTACTCGACGATATACTCTATGTTTTATTCTAACTACGCTCTTGACCTAGTAAGGTTTAAACAGCTTAACCGGACTACATATTCTTTATGATTTTCTTGGTGAGGTTTTATAGTGAACGCAGTACTTTATCAGTGATACGTGATCATACGAACAGACAGACAGACACATTTCTAAGAATGATCGAATTGTATTTTATTTTGGGGTGTAAGGGGTGTCGAGGGGTGTAAAGGGTGTCGGGGGTGTAAGGGGTGTCGAGTAATATCTTAAAACTTGAGACACCCAAGCCAACCTCACCTGCACGTGGTGCACCCTGCTGATCAACGAACGAGGCAATGGCGAGAGCGGGGTGGTAGGGTTTTACAGTCCGACTGGGTCGCAACCACCATGATATGGCGAAAAAGCCCATCAAAGTGACTCGCTTCTGCGTGTCGCGTTTCGGGATCAGCCTGTGCATATCCAGTACTGGGTGACTTTCGTCATTATGGCCGGCATGGCAGCGGCGACCGGCGATGGATAATCTGTCTATCGGTGGTTGCCGATGTTTCTGGATTATACTATGCTTAACATCAGGCATAGTACAATCACTTTGTCGTGCTTCAATAAAAAAAAAATATTACTTATCTCTAGAAACCTACAACATTTTTTTTTACGAAAATCGAAAAAGTACAGACCTACAGACGATTTACATTCTTATTAAACTATGTATAGATTTTCGATTTAAAGAAACTATTTAACTCAAAAGAACATTGTTCAAATACTGATAATTACAATAAACCAATTCTAATTAATATCCTTTTACATCATCCAGTGATACAAAAAATTTAAAGTGAATTCACATGAGAACGGTACATCTTAACGTTCTCTCTCTTTCTCTCTCTACTTGTATATATTTCGAGTACATTAAAACATGGTATACACTTTGTTATTTTAGAACTAAATAAAAAAATATTGACTTACCCTGTGATTTTAGAATAGAAATAGGAATGTAGAGGTAACGATTAATCTGCGTGTTCTCATTTCAGGTGAACGCAGATCCATCTTTGACGTTCCCAGAAGTAGCTAGAGGTAAGCCTGAATTGCTTGGAAGTTATGAAATGAATCATTTGGATTTCGATGGTTATAAACTTGTCATATATTTTGGTTACACTAATTAATGCTATGTCATGATATTGGAAAGATAATATATAATCTGGAGGCAATTCTCATGTGGCTATTTGAAAGTCAGATTATTTTCTACAATATCTGATATTTAATTTGGCACGTCGGGAAAAAGAGTGAGACCACCTACTAAGATCGACTTGCTTTGGCTTTGTAAAGCGTTATCTCTATCGCACAGCGCAGTGACTAAGACAGACAAATTCCAACTCTTTATTGGTAATGTCCGGCGGCCACCTTCTGTCGGGCTGATCGCTGTGGCTGCATGGTGATAACCATACATTACTTTTAATAACTGCTACTAAATGTCCCTATAAATCTCATGCCGCCCGACCAAAGCGACGGCCGGTAGATCGTGGGGTTTTAGTGAGTACAAGTCTCACACTACCCACTCTCCCCTCCGGAAAAGTGACATCGCCATGAGGTTTTCCCATGTTAATACAGTTTTTGGACATATAAGAAAATTATATTTATAGGTATATCTCAGCAAATACGTAAATTCTCCTTTTTGTTAGGCAATGAAAGGATTGTGTCGGGATGGGAGGCAGAGTTGGGTCAGTTCCCGTATCAGATTTCACTTCGTATGATCAACCCAGCCGGTAATGTCAACGCCTGTGGTGGTACCATTATCCATACGAACTGGGGCCTCACTGCCGCTCATTGTACTGCCACGTAAGTTATCTTTAGCTATATAGTTAGAAGAATGAGTCACGGAGAATGCACAGCTCAAATTATTGGTGCTAGGGCCTTAACAAATATATTTGCTTGGTGTTAGATTGTCAACTTGAAATTGGTAGCTAGCCAAGCAGACTTAAAAAAAGACTTACAATGCTCTATGGCTTTATCAGGATGCTTTGATTCACCGAAAGATCCAAGTTATTCGTAGGGATATGAATCTACGTTAATTGACGAAGTATCTGAACACGATAACTACAAAGCCATCATTCTTTCCGAAGATTAACTGTAATAAAATATACATTTAATTTATGTGTAAATGTGCTGGTATTTAGTACAGTTAACTCTCAATGTCGTAAATACTTAACAATTTTAAAGCAAACATGTGGCTGAGGTCGCTTTTGCATAGGTTAAATTTAGGCTTGCACCATAAGTTTAATTTAAATACATATGTATATTGGCTAACCCGGCTACGCATTGCTGTGGCTCAGTTATTACATGTTATATTAAATATACTTTTGTTCAGAATAAAAACGTGGCTCCCTCTATGAGATGCCTAAAATATACTGTCCTACAGTTTTCTGATAACAAGGTATTTCACAGCGCCATCTGTTTGAGGTTGATGAAACATATAATAATTAATAATAATCAACATTGACAATCATCTAATTTGAAATTAAAAAACATTGAGGCCGTTAATCAAAATATAAATTATTCTATCTGTCAAGTTGGACCAAATTCCGACTTACTTGAAGATCGGTTAAGTACTTTCGGAGTTCATTGTGAACGAACATCCATGACACTAATTTTTTATGTTTTTAGACATCTATCTTAAAAAGATAAGCCAGGTCTAGATTCTTCCCGATACTTCTCCATGTTTGGGTGTTTCTCCAAGCCAATGCTAGTTTTGACGCTCAGAAGTACCTTCTTAGGACCTAAATTCAATAAAGAATTTTTGATTTGATTTTGAGTGTCATCATATTCTTTTATTGTGTAGGCGAGTAACACTGGTCATCCGAGCTGGTGTCGTGAATATGACAACACCATCAGTGATATTCGAGACAACAAAATACATCAATCATCCAAGATACAACGAAGCGATGCAGAACATCGTGCAACCCGATGACATAGGCCTTATCGAATTTGGCAGATCACTTATCTTTGATGGTATGTCGAATATTTTAGTATAATTGTTACCAGGGAGTTTTTGCGACATGAATACTCAGAGTGAATACTCCGTAGTATTATTTTCCATCCATTTCCCTTGCACACAATAACCAAACTATTTTATGTAAAACACCACCAATATTACCAAACATAGAGTCAAGTAGCCTAAGATTGTTAATAAAATATGAAATCCACTACTTAACATTCCAAGATCTCGCCAAAAACTCCCTCCTGTTATACTATTTTTTTTTTCTAAACTTCTTGCTTTCGCAAAAGGATCATTTGGGATTAGCAAAAGAAACGGAGAGAGGGCTGATCGCAGTTTGATACAATTCAGTACTCCTGTTATACTTATTTCCATTTATATATTAATTTATCATAGTTTCAATGGTTATAAAATCGCTTGCTTCTATTTTTTCACAGACTATGTTCAACCAGTTAGGCTCCAACGTTCAGAGGCAAAGGACCGCAATTATAATGGTGTAACGTTAACAGCTAGTGGTTGGGGACGCACTTGGACGGACGGTAAGTGTATCATCATATTTGATTACACACCATAATGATCATAATAAATTCTTCAACCGTACTGTAAAATAAGAGTCAATATTTACGCACTTTCTATCTCGCAAATATTGAATCAACATCGGTTTAGACTCACGCTGGTATAATTTTTAAAAGAAGCCCGATTTGATTAAACAGAGTCTAGACTAAAATTTGTATTTTGTTATATCGATTTAAATAATTAATCAAATTATGAATTACTAAATTAATTATATCGAATTATAATTATATCAATTCATAGCTCTCTTTCTAGTGCTTAACATGTGAGTACTTACGCCACGTTTACTACGATTGAATTGTGGTGAATGCAGTTTTAAATATTAGATAAAATCTATTGTTTTTAAACCATCTATCTGGTCATTTCTCATACTATATTGCTAACTGTACTTTTCTTTGATAATTAATATGTATCTTCTTTATCAATCCATTATTTTTAGGAGTACTTTTACCCTATAACATTTGTAATACGTTTGGTTTTGATTCAAGAAGGCGTTACTTTGCGGAAATCTATCATTTAATATTGTAGTGAATGTTACTTTGCACAGCCGCTTGGAATAGACTGGCAGCTATCACGTGTGGCTGCTACAAAAAACGATTTAATTTGTTTGGATCTGGGCATATAGACGCGTTTGTTCACAATCTCACCTGGTGTTAGATGATAAAATGCTGTGTCACACGACATCTCACTATATTTAGTAGGTGGTAGAGCCAAGCTGAAGCTATTACTGGCTTCAGCATGAATGGGTTGGTTCGACCGGGGTAGTACCACCCTCTCACAGAAAACCGACGTGAAGTGACAGTGCTTGCATTGTTGCGTTTCGTTCGGTCAGTGAGAGTGCTGGAGACCCACCTACCCTCCCCTTCCTTTTCGTTCTTCCCTTCCTCTCTTCTCCCAAACACTCATGCTGACAACGCACTTGCGACTCTCCTGGTGTTGTAAGCGTCTATGGACGGTGGTGATCACTTAACATCAGGTGACCCATCTGTTCGTTTGCCTCCTATGATATAAAAAAATATATATTTAACGGTAATTGTGAATTCAAGGTTCTGCTCCTGAGAACATGAACTGGGTGTTCCTCCGTGGAGTCACGAATCAGGAGTGCCTCGTAGCCTTCGGCGGTAGCAATATCATCCAAGATACGACAATCTGCGCCCGTTACTACAACGTTACTAGTCAATCCACGTGCCAGGTGACATTTTTAGGAATTACTTATTAGATCATTATTTAATGTTTCTTTTTTTTGAATTGCCCAAAGTCTGAGAAGAGTTGGACACGTACGTCCGTTATTCAGATCGAATCAGCAATTTAATTACTATTGCTTTGCGTCAGAAGTACGTGTAAACATGATTCTGTTGCCTTCGGATATTGCGTAGAATCGCTTTGTGAGAACTTTCCAAAAACTATAATTTAGATGTCTCGGCGTTATAATTCCATGACGTTTTTTATTCTTTAATTCATATAACTTACCTATTATTTAATACTTACTTATTACTTTGTTTATTATATATCTACTTCTCAACATATACATCTCTATAGTATAAACTTCACTTTCAAAAAGTTAAATACGTATTGAATACTTGTTTTAAAAAGGTTATGTTTTAAATGCACGCTCGCTGATTGTTCGCCATCTTGCTCATTTGTCTCGCTTTGGTTATGTTAGGTTAGACTTGCGAAATGAGGAGTTTGAGAAACTGCGTCTTCAGGGACTGACAGTTACTAACAATCCCTCCAATAGTACAGTACGGACAGATTTGGAGACAGCAGAGAAAGAGGAGCTTCTTCCACAACCTCGACGTCGTCGGGCAAGACAGCGAAACGTAGTAGAAACAACGAGCCTGGATAGAAGATTCGAAGAGCTGGCAGACAAACTAACTGTCCAAATGGACAATCTACTAAAGACGCGCCTTATAGGCCCTGGTTCTTCCATAGTTTCTCCGCCCTTCACTTCAGCAGGAGAGAGCAAAAAGAAGAAGTGAAAAAAGAAGAAAACCCTCGCAGCGAGAGCAGCAGAAGCGTCAGGTTCGCAACCAGCGTTTTCCGCTCCCGCACCTTCAAGAGGAGAAGAATGGTCGACGGTAGTGAAGCGCAGTTTGGAGAAACGTGCCAAAAGAACTAAAAAATCTCCGCTGGAAAAAGTAACGAAACTCACTGTTCCGCGATCATCTGCTGTAGTATTGGCACTTCAAACGAGCGCAACAGAGCGCGGAATAGATTATAGTAAAGTGGTGAAGTTAGCTAAGGAAAAGGTTGACCTGGCTAGCTTTAATATTCCCTTTCTTAGAATTAAAGAGACTGCGACTGGAGCACGAAAACTGGAAGTTCCTGGTGTGGCAAGTGCGGAAAGTGCAGATCACCTAGCAAAGAGATTGATCTCGGTATTCGCTGAGACTCTAGGAGAGGGAGTGGTGAGCGTATCGAGACCAACTAAGCGAGCAGAATTGCGCATAACTGGACTTGACGACGCAACCACAAAGGAAGAGGTTGCAGTTGCTGTTGCTCAAAAAGGAGAATGCTCTCAAGAGCAGGTGGTGGTAGGCGAACTGCGGCGGGCTTCAACGGGTGTTGTTACAGCATGGGTGAGCTGTCCGGTTTCAGCAGCCAAGAAGATAGCCGCAGAACGTAGACTGCTACTGGGATGGGTGGCTGTACAAGCTACCCTTCTGCAACCTAGAGCGAAGAGGGGCTACAGATGTCTAGAGACTGGCCACATCTGGCGGCAGTGCATGGCTGAGGTGGATAGGAGCCAGCAATGCTTCCGATGTGGGAAGGAAGGCCACAAGGCCAGCAAATGCTCGGAGGCTGCACACTGTTCCGTGTGTGCGGATGCAATGAGGCCGGCAGATCACAGGCTAGAAAGTAGCGTGTGCATTTCCTCCAATAGAGAAGGAATGAGAATAGGCAAGAGAGTTCAGGTGCGAGAAAAGCCACTGCCCAAAATCGCACAAGACGCTCCTATAAGAAATGAGGAAGGACAGACTAAGACCAACTAAAAATGGCTTCGGAGTTCTTGCAAGTCAATGTGAACCACTCGTCTGCGGCCCAAGATTTACTAATCCAGACCATGGCCGAGTGGGCCATACAGGTAGCGGTAGTGTCCGAACCCTACTATGTCCCCAGAACAGGCAACTGGATAGGAGACGCCACGGGTACGGTCGCTATCGTCACCTCAACATCAGTGAGGACGAGCGTATTAATAGCGAAGAGAATAAGCTCCAATTTTGTTGCGGCTAAGTGGGGAGACATTGTTTTGGTGGGAGTTTATTTCTCGCCAAACAGGGCACTCGCCGAATTTGAAGCCTTTCTGGCGGAATTGGGAGCTTTCGTTTGTCAGACGTTACCGTGTCCCGTATTAGTGGCAGGCGATTTCAATGCGAAATCTGCTGCCTGGGGATCCCCGGTCACTAATCCACGAGGTAGAGTGTTGGAGGAATGGGCTGTAACCACAGGTCTTTCCCTCATAAACAGGGGCTCATCATATACCTGTGTGCGGCAACAAGGAGGGTCTATTGTAGACCTTACCTTTGCATCACCGTCAGTTGCCTGCCGGATACAGGACTGGAGGGTGGTAGATGCGGAATCTCTTTCCGACCATCTATACATTAGATTTCGCGTCAACCGAGCGGCGGCGACTGTGGTTGCTGAAACAAACCACTCCTCGGCACCAAGATGGGCTCTTAAGCGCCTTAACGAAGAGGTACTCGTTGAAGCCTCGATAGTGGCATCCTGGGAGGCACAAACGGATGAGCCTGTGAATGTCGCCAGAGAGGTGGGCTGGTTCCGTGGTGCTATGACTCGCATTTGTGATGCTGCCATGCCCAGGATCCACTCCCGGCCTCCTCGAAGACAGGTCTACTGGTGGACGGACAACATTGCCCGGCTACGTGCCTTGTGTTTGGCAGCCAGAAGGCGGTTAGCCAGGCATCGCAGGCTACGTCAGGGGCGGAGCGCGGCTGCAGAGGCAATACTGCATACTGAGTACAAGAGCGCGAAGAAAACCCTGCAGATCTCTATCAAACAGGCGAAACTCCAGGCAAGGGCGGAGCTTGTGAGAACTCTAGACATCAATCCCTGGGGCCGTCCGTACCGAATGGTACTGGGTTCACTGCGCACGCAGACTCAATCGACTGCGGAAGGCCTTGAGCCACGAATACTGGACGACGTTATTTCTTCACTCTTCCCGCAGCGGTCGGCCTTCGTTCCCCCTTACATTATCCCGTCTGTCTTAAATGGACAGGATACGGAGGAAGTGGTGACGCCTATTACTGAGGAAGAGTTGAACGGAGCAGTGAGACGTATGAAAGCCAGAAACGTAGCCCCAGGTCCTGACGGTGTCCCAGGTCATGTCTGGGCTTTGACCATGCCAGCACTAGGCGAGAGATTGAGGCGACTACTTAATGCTTGTCTGGAGACCAGACAGTTTCCCCCTGAGTGGAAAGTGGGTCGCCTTATATTACTCCCAAAGCAAGGGCGTCCTACGGATTCTCCGTCAGGGTATCGCCCGATCGTTCTGCTGGATGAAGTTGGGAAATTTCTTGAACGTATCGTTGTACGACGATTGGTTCGACAATTGACCAGAGTGGGGCCAAATCTTTCGGAGGCGCAATATGGTTTTCGGGTTGGGCGGTCGACATCTGACGCAATATTGCGTGTTAAAGCGCTCTATGATGAGGCAGTCTCCCAGGGCGCTGTATTATTGGCAGTGTCATTGGACATTGCCAATGCATTCAACAGTATACCCTGGGAGTGTATAAATGAGGCGCTAAAATACCATCGCGTGCCGCAGTATCTATCTGACCTCATTGCTTCATATTTAGAAGGTAGAAGCGTAGCGTGTAACGGACAGGGTGCTCGCCTCCACCGGAGGGCCATATCGTGCGGTGTTCCACAGGGGTCGGTTCTCGGCCCGCTTCTGTGGAACATCGGGTATGATTGGGTGCTCCGAGGGAATCTCCTGCTCGGAGCTGGCATAGTATGTTACGCCGATGACACACTTGTGACTGCCCGAGGTGGTACCCTTGAGGATGCCATCCGACTGATCACAGTTAGTGTGTCACAGGTGGTGGGAAGAATACGAATGCTTGGTTTAGAGGTGGCTCTCCACAAAACCGAAGCGATTTGCTTCTACGGCCCCCGTAAAGCATTGCCTTCTGGAACCCATATAGAGATTGATGGGGTTCGTGTAGACGTAGGAACCAGTATGAAATATCTCGGCCTTATGTTGGATAGTCGGTGGACTTTTTCCAACCACTTTCAACAACTGGCTCCCAAGGTCATGCGAAATGCCTCGCTACTGGCAAGCCTTTTGCCAAATCTTGGGGGACCTAGTTCAAGTTGCCGATCCCTGTATATGGGGGTGGTGCGCTCTATGGCGCTATATGGGGCTCCGGTGTGGTGGGACACATTGACGCCAAAAAATGTGGCGGTGCTTCGCAAATTGCACAAGGTTATGGCTCTTAGAGCCATACGAGGCTACTGCACTGTGTCGTATAACGCAGCCTGTGTTTTGGCAGGTACCCCACCGTGGGAGTTGGTTGCGCGCTTGCATGCCACAATGTTTTTCTGGCAATCGGAAAGAACCACCAGGGGAGTGGTAACTACCCTCAAAGAAAAGGGGAAATTCAGATTACACCTTGAAGAATGTGTGCTACAAATCTGGTTGGAAAATCTAGCCTCACCGACAGCCGGTTTCAGAACGGTTGAAGCAATTCGACCAGTGCTAAGGGAGTGGATGGAACGCCAGCATGGACCACTGACTTTTCGATTGGTCCAGATGTTGACGAATCATGGCTGTTTTGGACGATATTTGCACAACATAGCCAGAAAAGAAGGGACACCTAGATGTCACCACTGCCAGGAGTATGATATGGACACAGCTCAACACACGATGGAGGAATGCCCAGCTTGGTCCATAGAGCGTTCAGAGCTCGTGGTAGCGATCGGCTCTGACCTCACCCTACCAGCTGTGGTGCGCTCCATGGTTCGGGAGGAAACGGCCTGGACTGCGGTCCTTTCCTATTGTGAGGCCGTTATGTCAAAAAAGGAAGAGGCGGAAAGGCAACGAGAGAGGTGCGGCAGAGCAACAACGACACGTCGACGTGGACTCGAACGCGGAAGAAGGAGAGGTGGTGGACAATTTCACCAAAGGCCACCCTGAAAGACATTCCAGGTAGAACAAGGGAGGGGGGGATTATAGGGCTGTATGGTTAGGTAGGTAAGGTTAGGGCTAGGAGTAGGTCTGTAGGGATAGGTTACATTAGGATTAGGTAGGATAGGGGGAGGGATTTAGGGGGGGAGGGGGTAGTGTAGGCTAGATTAGGCTGGAAGGTCTTTCAGGAAGGTTGAGGTAGATGAGGAGTAAACCTCGATAAAAATAAAAACCAATAGGGGCGGGCGGCGATAGGGCTTGTTCTCTCCACCGCTGTTGGCTGAACCCAGGGAGAAAGGGTCGGGGGGCCTGGACTCCCATTGCACGGGTTCGGTGGGCTAGGAGGCAGCCTAGCAACCGGGATGCCTCAGCCGGGAGTGGCGTGGGAAACGCCTGCCGCCGGGGGTGTTGCGGAGCTTGCTCGCGCAACCCCGGGACACTCCCATAGTGCGGCGTAGGTTGTCGTGGAGTTTTAGCCGGTTAGAGTCGCCGAAAGGCCCCACCCCTGCATGACTAGCACGTAGGTGGTGGGCGGCTCAAGTCGAGCTTCCCCCCGGGAGCTTGGTAGTCCATGAGGATTTTCTCTTCACGTTAAAAAAAAAAAAAAAAAAAAAAAAGGTTAGACTTGCGAAAACAGGATAACGCGAACTTGCCTTGGGCGAGCGCGGTGCATTTAGTATGAAACCTTTTTAAAGCAAATATTTAATACGTGTTTTTTTGTAATAATACCGTACGTTTATAGCGATTTATGTGTTATTATTTTTTTATTATTATATTCTTTAAACCCACATGGTCACAATAGGATCATTTGCAAAGGTGGCAGCCAGCATATACTGAATTGTGTGCTATTGAATTGTAGCAATACCATAGCATCATTTTAATATCTTCCAACATTTAATTTCTTTTATTTATTTTATGTTATACATACCTCTATAAGTTTATTTTTTCCCCATTGTATTAACCGTGTATTTGCTACAATAAATATAATTTATTTCTTTCTTTCAGGGCGACAGCGGTGGTGCTCTAACTGTAGTGGATGATGACGGCGTCGTGTCTCAAGTGGGGGTCACGTCGTTCGTATCCTCAACTGGATGTCACACCGATTTCCCAGCTGGTGAGTGTACTAAATCTCATAGTTTTATTGAAAACAGTATAGTAATTTGTTTCGGTGTAACAGATAACAGAGTAAATATTGTTTAGCCGAATATTAAAAACTGTAAACGTAAATAATAATATAGAATGAAATACAGCACCAGAAAAATACGGCCCATAAAAAATTGTCACGGGAATTTTCATGAGACTGTCCTGGGAAGCCATTTTATATAATGATTATTATGTTAGTAAATATAGTAATTATAGTAACGAAGTAAAAAAAATGTATTTGGAAGAAAAACATGCTACGAATTATCTAGTAGTTATATATATATATATATTTTTAAATATTTTGTTTTAGTCTGCAGACTCTTGGTCCGCACCTTTTTTTTGCTTATATGTAGTTTTTTTTTTTACGCAAAAATCGTATCCGTGAACAGATATATATATTTATATATATATATATACACATATATATACATATATATACATTATTATTATTAGTAGTTTATTAAATATTCACTGTTTAATTATTATTAACTTTTTTTTTGTTTTAATGACGTCATTGTTTTTATAGCGCTTGCATTTCCATTGTAGTTATATTTGAAACTTAGTCATTATACTTGAAAGTACAACACAGAAGTTGACGTAAACTAAACCTGATTTTCTTTTTCTGAAGACACCGATCTATATTTACACTTACTAGTGGGCGCCCAGTGGTCGACATTCGACCATAGTTCATTTATCTCTTAAAGTCTGAGCTTTATTAGGGTTATTTTGTCAAAGGGTGTAGTACTTCTATAATCAAAGGTTTTCATCAGGGCTACTCAGCTGTTTACCATTTTTTTTAATTATATGAACAAAAAAAAATCTATTTCTAAATAACAATTGAAACTAATTTTAAATTTGAAACAAAAAAACAGACGATTATGTAAGGTGGTAAGGCTCTCAAATTGGAAATAAACATAACTATACGAAAATAAAGAAATATATCGCAACTCATGATACAATTTTCAATTAATTTTACACAACACCATGGGTCTTTGTAATATTGAATTATATGTAGTCTGTAGATTGTGAGGAATAGTGATATAACCAGTATCAATGATATTACAAATATTTGTAATATAATTGGCCAGTATCATCATTTGGAAAAGTAATGGATACACAATAGAATCATATGATTAACCCAAAACAAAGATGTTTTTAAAACTATCATAAACTTTTGAGAATGAATTCATTTTGAGATACAATTTTTTCTTTTAGATTTTTATCTAAAAGAAATAAAAAAACCATACAATAATTTATATTTAAAAAGAACCTCATAAAAATTAATCGATAATAATCGAGCCACGAGACCGTGATTTTTCATGAATCGATTCCACAGGGCAAGATTTGGAACGATTTGAAAATCATTTTTTTTTGCGAAGAACCGCCATCTTTAGTTCAAATGTAATAACTAAAGACAGGACGAGATAACTCGTAGTGAGCCTCCTGGGCAAGGTCACAAACTACGGGATATTTTGTTGGTGGCATCAACGTATTTATAAATACTACCTACTTATATTTATATGTATGTTATAATACACCTTGCAGGTTTCGTCCGGCCAGGACATTACCTAGATTGGTTCGAAGAGGTGTCCGGTATCAATTTCGATTGGAAATACGATGGACCTACGACTGAGCAACCACAACCAGAACCTGAACATCAACCTGAACCTGAACCTCATCCTGAACCTGTATATTTCGTAGATAACTAAACAGCTACAAAACTGGAAACAATGTTATTTATAAACTTGCAATAGTTAAAACTTTTTGTACAACTTTTTTGATTTCACTTTACTATTTCCGTTAGAAAGAGAATGACACGTTGTTACCTCTGTCCGTAGGAGGAAATGATTTTTTTAGTATTTCTTACCAACTAAGATGTGTAGTCGACAGGTAAGGAAATAAATCACACATTTAAGCTGTTAACAGAGCTTACAGGCTACCAATAAACACTTTCTGTCGCAGTCGGAAATTCTTACTGTCAATATGTTTCAGACGGAAATACTAAAGTGAATATTATGCTTGTTGCTGTTGATCTTCACTTTCTCCAGCATTACACCTTCATTGATCAAGTATTCTTGTGTGTGTTCATAATTTATAAAATAAATAATAATACAAAACATATTACTATAATTATTTCTCGTATGTGATCAATTACCCTTTCCTTTTGAGAGCATATTTATAAAATATCTTTTTTGTAGTAGCACTATATAGTGACGTCACTGAGTGTGATGGTTTTTTAATACTTTGTAAGGTTTTGCGCTTAACATTCTCGACTGATGTTAAATGACGGTTGATGATTTAAGATGCTAAACACACCAAACCTGGAGACTGGCTTTCAAGTGCGTGTGCCTGAACACACTAACAGTTTCTTGGCGACAGATTAACAAACTGAGGATGGTATCTAGCTAAGTGGGCTTAGACAACTCCCTACCACCATGCTAAGGTTTAATCACGATATTTTTCTTAACATATATGCATAATAACAATACAATAATATCAACGTCTAAATATAACTAGGTTTAATTAGGTGGTAGAGCCACGCTGAAGCTATTACTGTCTTCAGCATGAAAGTGACGGCTCATTCGGGTTAGTACCACCCTCTCACAGAAAAGTGCTTCCATTGCTGCGTTTCGTACGGTCAGTGAGAGCGCCAGAGGCCCACCTCTCCTTACCTTCCCCATCTCGTCTTCCCTTCCTCCTCCCCTCCCCCAATACAGGCTGCCCACAGCTCGCATGTTTGAGTGAGTGTGCCATTTTCGAGCGTTTGTAGGTAGTTTCCCTACTGTGTCTTATATTTCTGTGGTAATGCGACCGCTCATAATAAGCAATCTTATAACACGTCGTCGATATCATATCAGCCTACAAGCCTTTTCTGTACTGAATATATATTCGTTGAATTGGTAACATGACTAGAAAAGAGTGACTGTGACGGTTTTATCAATATCTCCATTATGCTTGAGATACAGTAGGCTCCAAATTAGACCACAAATCGGTGCTTTAATGAGGGGTCAACACCTTTCGGGTCGCACTGCAAAGGCCATTCCTGCTCATCCGGCTAAATGGTGCAAGAAGAACACCGAGTGAGTAGAAATCTGGCATTCTCATCTATGCTGCTCGGTAGGTAGTTCTCCTTAAGGATTCACACGCGAAAAAAAGGATCCCTCATTACCTTCTTGCTTGATAATTAACACACCAGCTGATCCTAAGTAAGCCAAGGGCCTTAACCTAACTTTATGGGGATTCTGGTTAAGCTAAACATAGCTATTGAACGCTACAGTTCTATGAACTTTTACATCTATCATTAATGACTATCTAGGTGATTCTAGTAAGAAAACGTACAACTTTATAACTTCTATGCTAATTTTCTTGTTTAACTAGCTCTCCCTTGCAGCTTCGCCTGATTTAATGTAATTTTGATATGTCTTTCGGGAACACTGTTTTTTTAATGATAGGTCTATGGTCTTTTCTGTAAATATGAAAACATGAAACTAGAGATGTTTGGAAACGAGTCCGGCGTGCCAGACCTTATCGAAAGTCAAACTACTGCGAAGAAAACCTCTAGATTGGTTATTAAAGATGGATGATTTTATTGCTTTTTTTTTCAATCAGACTACGCTATTGGCCAAGCGAGACATTTACAGTTTCACCGAATTACGTAATTTCATTGTCCAGCCCCTGACGTATTTATATGCTTAGTCTACGAGCGGTAGCGTGTCGAACCAATTGCTACGTCACATTTAACGATAGCTAAGTAATCGAATTTCATTGAATGGAAAACTATCTCAACTGATAAAGTTGAAAACGTTGATGTAGTAACGTTAGAAATAAAAGTGGATCCCAAAACACATATTAAAGCTACAAACAATGGTCTGAGCACGTCGTAGTCCCCACCAAAAATTAGGTTCAGTATAGAATTATATGGGCAGATTAAAGATGTGTCTGAGTTTTCGGGATCTTGGAATCGTGTAGTGTATTTTATTTATAATCTTGTGTTATTTTACTCTATATTCTGTACTTTGGTGTTGTTTTACGTAATGTAGTTTGATTATTGTGCACATGCGAAATGGACGGGAAATAATACCATAAAGTATTTGTTATATCATAGCAGACAAATTAACAAGTGGATCACCTGATGTTAAGTAAACACCACCGTCCATAGAAACTTGCAACACCAGGGGAGTCGCAGGTGCGTTGTCAGTCTGTGTTGGCGGGAAGGGGGGGAGGAGGAAAGAAGAGGAAAGGAAGAAGATGAGGAGAGGTCGGCCTCCGACGCTCTTACTGACCGAATGAAACGCAAGAATGCAAGCACTGTTACTTTAAGTCAGTTTTCTGTGAGAGGGCGTTAGTACCCCCGACGAGCCGACCCATTCATGCAGAAACCAGTAATAACTTCAGCGTGGCTCTATCACCACTAAGAACTTGTCTAGCCACAAAAACTCCCTGGAAAGTTCTAACAAGAGGACCACCATCTTGGAACATTGAAATAATTGTAAGAAATTTGTAACATTACCAAATCGACAATGGTAGCAATAAACTATTTGAAGAATTATGCAAAAAAATGTATCAAATGTATCATCTAACCAGAGAGCCAATGAAGGGTCGATGTCGTTATACACAAAATGCAAATAAAACACGCTCTAGATATGTGATTATAATGGGGTTTTCTAATTACTTATTTCCTCTGATAAATAATACACTGATTATTTATTTTTTCATCTATACTAATATTATAAAGAGGTAAATTTTGTGAGTTTGTGACGTTGTGATATTGTGACGCTGTAGGAGCTAATCTCAGGAACTACTGGTCCGATTCGAATAATTATTTCAATGTTATATAGCTTGTTTATCTAGAATGTTTATAGGCTATATATTATCACGCTAAGACCAGCACCAATGTAGAATGTTTAAAAATCGTTTTTTTCCTCTTGAGAGCTTCCGTTGCGTTTTTACGTTAACACAAAGTATTAATTCCACGCGAACGAAGTCGCGGGCTGAGGCTAGTTTCTAATACACTGGTTTTAGCGACATTTCAATTCTGAAATATTTACCGGATGTATACATATCTACTGATCATTTTCTATCTATACCAATGCGTTAATCTTAGGAAATACTGGTCCTATTTTAAAATTACTTTAGTGTTAGATAGCTCATTTATTGAGGAAGGATATATATATGATCACGCTAAGACCAATAGGAGCGGAGAACTAAAGAATGTTTCAAAATCGAGGTTAACGTACGTATTATTTAAAAATATTTTCACATTCTGCGTAAACAAAGTCGCGAGTTAAAGTTAGCGTTAGCCCAAAGTAATTATTCCACGCGGACAAAGTCGCAGGTAAAAGCTAGTAGATAATAAACAGCAAAAATATTTTGAAGTATTCCCACAAACTTTATACACACGCCTAAACTCCGTTAAGCTTACCTAGCGTTCTCCGAACAGGGGGCCTAACCAAGTTGCAGACGCTTCGAATCTATTCTCTATCTAAAATTGCTATCGCTTAAAAGGTAGCGCTAGTAGAAAGAGATAATTTGGTAGCCAAGATGACACATTCATGCCGATCGCTCAAACTACAATGCCGATGGATAAAAAACTGTTTTTAGTCTATGGGTGAGCGATCACATAAACGTCAGTTGGTAATGTAAACAAAATCGCGCGAAATACGTATAAATAATAATATCCTCTAAGCAGTTGGAGTACACAATCGTGTTTTTATTAATTTTAAAACTTTTATTTGTGCTTTCTAAAGTTAATAGATCTTATCTTTAAATAATATTTCTTTATTTTATCTTACCGTGACTCACAGTGTATAGTTAGATAATTTATAAATACGTGTAATCTTTTTTAGTGTGTGTTTTCATAAACTTTTTAAATTATTTTTAATAATGGATTCAAGATCTCGTGCAAGCCCAGAACAGTTTGCAATCCTATTAGAATTCATGGAAAGGTACGTAAGATATTAATAATCTCACATAATTACTATACCTTATTAATTTGAATCTCTTTTACTAAAACAATTGAAACATAAACAATGACTTAATACAACTAGAACTAAGTACTTTAAAGTAAACATTTGTATGGGGCCCTTTGTTTAATAAATAGTCCCTTATTGTGTCGTCACGTAGTATTTTTTTTATGTTTTAGCCACGGCGATATAGCGAGGCCTCAACAAGGACTTCAAAGTCGTATAAAATCTGATCGAGTTTGGTTCAATGATTTTTTTTAACTTTGATGTTACATACAGACACTTCATTTTTATATGTATAGATATATAAATATTATTTTACCTATATCGTTTCAACAACACTTTTCGTTCTAAGCGCACTACAATATATTCAAAGAATGCATTCCAAAAGATTTCATAATTTATACGAATTTAAACAACACACCGATCTCTAGCACACAGCTGATTGTTAAAGGCGCCGCCATGTTTTAAGCGCTTTCTACCGGGTTTGGAAGTCGCTCAGTTAGCCATTTAAACGGTCGATATCTTATCTCTAGCGATATATATTTGTAAACTTGGTTAGCACTTTTCTATTTTATTCGCTTTGATCACGTGATATAGCGTTCGTATATGTCATCTCCATACATCGATAAGCAACTTGGTTAGGCCCAGGACGGAAGCTAGACGCTAGGTCAGCATACCAGAATAACTAAAATAAGAAATAAGTTAAGGTTTCTCTAGAGAGTCTAGTATCGCCTCTCATAGGTTTAACATGTACATTTAGAGATCTAAAATCGATCGAAATAGTTTTTAACTTTATAATCTTTGTTCATATTAATAAACGATCTAAAATCGACTTTAGTTTTTAAAAACACTATCCCAGTGCTCCCGAACTTAACTAGTCATTTTTTATTTATTTATTAATTTACACGTTATGCGTTAAATATACAATGGCGAACTTAATGCTGAAGGCATTCTCTGCCAGTCAACCATTAGGTGACGCGGAGATAAATGTTGGTAGGTGTAAAGGTGAGGTTTTTATAAAATTAGGTTTAACCTATTTAATATCACAATATGTAATTAAAATATCAACATTGATATACTACATATATACTACACATATACAATACATACACACAACAATATAATACTTTTTTTTTCTCGAACTGACTACGCTATTGACCTAGCAAGGTCTTAACAGCTTCACCGGACTATCCTATATCATACATAAATATCAATATAATAAATAAAGTATAATTCTGTTAAATGACACTGGTAAAGCCGACGTACCCTGACTTTAAAACTGAGACGGGTAGATGACATCCTGATTTCTATGTTTAATCAAGTATCACAGAAAGGAATCACGACGTGTTAAAGCATATTCCCATAGTGCTGACTTACAGGCATAGATATTCTAAGATATTAGTTGACTGAACTTTATATATCTAGGCTTAAAAGAATTTTTATCTACGTATTTCAAGTAAATGAGTTTAGAATATCATTATCATATTAATGCGACGAAATGCGTTATCTTTTAATCCATAATTATAATTACTTCATTTTATTTAAATGTGAAAAGTAATGTTTATTAATTTAGTTTCAAAATGGCAGCGTGGACGGTGCTTCTCTTTTTAGCGGCAATAGCTGGAACTACGGTATTTATTTTCTTTCTTTATCCCATATATTTGTTTTGGGGTGTAAGGGGTGTCGAGTAACATCTTAAGACTTGAGACACCCCAGCCAACCTCACCTGCACGTGGTGCACCCTGCTGATCAACGAACGAGGCAATGGCGATAGCGGGGTGGTAGGGTTATACAGCCCGACTGGGTTGCAACCACCATGTACATGGCGAAAAAGCCCGTCATAGTGACTCGCTTTTGCACGTCGCTTTTCGGAACCAGCCTGTGCATATCCAGTACCGGGTGACTTTCGTCATTATGGCTGGCATGACAGCGGCGACCGACGATGGATAATCTGTCTCGCGGTGGTCGCCACTGTTCTTGGATTGTACTATGCTTACCATCAGGCATAGTGTTAACTTTGTTGTGCTTCAATAAAAAAAAAAGACATCATCTGACCTCAAGGGAGAAGGAGTCTGCTATCAAATCGTTCGCTAATTTTGTAAAGCATTTGATCGCTATTTTCAAGCAATTTAACGTACTTGAAATTACTAAGACTCTTTGACTTGCATCTAAATCATGATTGATAAATCTTGATAAGTTTTATATAATGCTCATGCAACACGTCAAGGGAAAGAGAAGTGACTTGTATCAGATTGTGGTCACCCTCTTTCTCTCTTTATATTCCTAATTCCAAAATATCTGTGTGCGAAATTAATAAAATTGAAAAGAAAACGGGGATTCTACAACATACATTCTTTATAATTTATCGAATAGAGTCTCTTATAAGCGATAGTATTTATCATAGTGTGATGATAAATCCGTGCTGCCATAATAAATCCAGAAAAAATATTCAATATGTAAAATAATTATTTGTCGTTTTTTAATGTTACAAATTTTTCATACTATTATAGTTTGAATCGACGATTAATTAAACGTTTTTAAATAAATGATAAGGAAAAAAATTAAGCTCAAAATGATGATGCACTATTTCAGGTGAATGCCAATCCGTCAATGGTATTCCCGGAAGACGCCAGAGGTGAGTATTTTAATTGATCTATCTCTGATTGCTTGCTTTGGCTTGCATATAAAAATAAAGAAAATAAGACAAAATCTTCCATTTACTGTATGACCATGTCATAAAATAAAATGGTAACTGAATAACTGAACGTGAATCTGTCAATTATGTCGATGTTTTTAAAGATCTCTCTATTGTCTTCTGTATTATACACTCACCTGTTAACATGGACATCCCTTAAGCTATAGTACATTATTCACATTTCCGTACAATTATTTAAACATCTTCTTTCATACTGACTGACAATTACAAATACAACAAAAAATATAGCTAAATAGGTGATCTCGCAAAAGGAGGCGACGGAGGGCCCGCGAGGCAGACCCCCTCAGTGGCCGTCTTCGCCAACCGAACCAGGCCAGGACCGGCAGGAGGAGGCGGCGCTTCACCCAACTCGTCCTGCCACCGTAACCGGACCTGAGGGGATGTAGTCGGGGGACTCATCCCCTCATTGCACAGGTCCGGCAGACGAGGGGAGGCAGCTGGGTATACACCAGCTCTCTATAGGTAGGAGCCCGGCGGCCACCTTCCGCCGAGCGGACCGTTTGGGGCGGCTAACTAAGGGGAATAGCTTAGAACGATCCCTTGCGGCCCCAACACTACGGTCGGTCGGTACACCGTGGGGTTTTAGTCCGTGCGAGTCGGACATAACCCACCCTCTCCCCCGGAAGGGTGGATATCCATAAGGGATTTCTACACGTTAAAAAAAAAAACAATACGTTACATATACATACGTAATATGAATGATGATACGGACAAAAAACAGTTTGTCGTTTGTTAAAAGAAAAATTTTGTTCCACTCGTACACAAAGCTTAAAACAAAATAGTCTTGAACAACATAACTTTCGTTTGCTTAGAGGTAATTGGTAAACCACGCCACTATTTTAAACAGGAGATGCAAGAATCGTTTCGGGATGGGAAGCAGAGGAAGGTCAAATCCCATTTCAATTGTCCCTACGCATGATTAACCCGCTTGGTGCTGTAACTGCTTGTGGAGGCACCGTCATTCACACCAACTGGGGCATGACTGCAGCCCACTGCACTGCTAAGTAAATATTTCATTTTTAAAGCCATGATGGCTTAATTGATAATCATAGCAACTGAACCGGAGCTTTCCTTGAAGAAGAACATCCTTTTAAAACCACATGATGGTAGGGTTTTTAATCCGCCTGGCTAATTAACACTCTCTAGTTAAAACTTGTTGCCAATTTTTTGTTGCACCTGTTGGTGTGGTCCGGCTACTGGTTTAACAGCCAATCCCATCTAGGTTTAACGTGTTTACCATCGCAGACCACATTGCCATTTCATATCAGATGAGATTGAGGTGAAATACTGAAACCTGTCTATATTTATATACTAATATTATAAAGCTGAAGATTTTGTTTCGTAGAACGCGCTAATCTCAGAAACTACTGGTCCGATTTAAAAAATTCCTTCAGTGTTATATAGCTCATTTGTCGAAGAACACTATAGGCTATATATCACTACGGCCAATAGGATCAGAGCACCAATGAAAATTTGTTTCAAAAGCAGGGTTAACATACGTATTATTTAAAAATATTTTCACTTTCTACGTAAAAGAAGTCGCGAGTTAAAGTTAGCGATAGCCCAAAGTAACTATTGCACGCGGATAAAGTCGCGGGCAGAAGTTAGTAAAGTGTTAAAAAAATACGGATACGAAATCGGTGGTAAGGTTAATTAATGAAATGTTTGTGAAAATAAAGGCAGATGTAAAATACCTTAATAAGGCAAAACAACGTAGGAATAACTCGGATGAACAAAATGGTTCATCCTTTGATGAAATAGGTCATAAATCTTCGATAATATTAAATGCACTTATTATTTTTTTCTAAAAGATTTTCTATTAATCTTTAACACAAGGTTATCACGATGATTTAACATACAAAATTTAATAAGCCTGGTGATACGCAACAAGAAGTCACAATAAGATAAAGAAAGTAAAGGTAATTAGAAAACTTCGCAAGAAATTCATCTGTGTTTTTTAAAACTACCCTTCTAATAAATATGTTCTTTTCTTTAGCCGTATCACGATCGTCGTTAGAGCTGGCACAGTGAACTTGACCAGACCAGCAGCCATTTTTGAGACGACAAGCTACTACAACCATCCTCTCTATATTGAGGCCCTACAAGGCACCGTCCAACCCCACGATATCGGAGTGTTCAATTTTGAAAGAAGTCTTACTTTTGACGGTACACTAGCATTTTCTTGTAATGAAATTTAAATCAATATAAAGACATTGGAGTTTTTAATCTCTGATCAACTGATACTGGTAAATCATTGACTCTGTACCTATGAGATCTATTAAGAAATATAATTCTCTGTGAACCGCAGATTATATCCAACCAATAAGGATTCAACGTTCATCAGAGAAGAACCGCAATTTCGATGGTTACAGGCTAACAGCAAGCGGTTGGGGTCGTACTTGGACTCAGGGTATGTAAAATAGATTAGCTGATGTATCTAGTACAGTGTTCAAATATTATTTAATATTCAATCTACATCCATTTTAACGTAACTTATCGCTATTATCAGTTAATACTTATTACCCATATCGTAATTTCTGTGTGACGTATGATCGGATTTACGGTACAGTTTATTAAGATTATTATAAAGTAATACAAATCTGCATATAGTTCAAAAAATTAAGTGCAACCCTAAATGAAAAAAAAAAGGTAGAAGAATTGAGAATACCTTTTTTATATCATAGGGGCAAACGAATAGGCGGGTTACCTGATGTTAAATCACCACCGTTTATATACACTAGCCAAACTAGGGAGGTCGCAAGTGTTTCCAGCCTGTTTGGGGGGAAGGGAGAGAGAAAGTAGGCAGGAGGTAGTGGAGGAAGAATGGGAGGGAAGGTGGGGCTCCGGTGCTCTCACTGACCGAACGAAACGCAACAATGCAAGCACTGTTACTTCACGTCGGTTTTCTGAGAGACAGTGGCACTACCCCGTGCGAGTCGACCAGTTCATGCTGAAACCAATAATAGCTTAAGCGTTGCACTACCACCTACCTACCTTGACAAATTATATTTTGTCTTTAGTTCTATCTTTCGTATACGTATATCACCAAGGATTGATTTACAGTGTAGACGCCAAGGTACATGCAGATAGTACAAATAAATTAAGGAGCTGAGAGCAATTAATACCAACTATACAGTTACTTTTATGTACATAATACCTGATTATTAACCTAGAGAAGAGGATTTTACATAACTTTTAAGATTAAATTCAAATTAAATTATAAAAATATGTTGTGCAATGTTATGTATAATGAAAGATAAACCAAATCGAGTTTCATGCATGTTCTTCCAATTGACTTGGATGTTTTCCGAGCCGGTGGTAGTTTTGACATTCATAAGGGCCTCTCAGGGCCTAAATTAAATAAAAAACTCATATAAACTAAAATTCAGAATTTGAAAAGCATATAATTTCCAGGGTCATCTCCCGAGAACATGAATTGGGTTTACCTCCGTGGAGTAACAAATGAGTTCTGTCTTATATCTTTTGGTGGAAGCTCAATCATTCAGCCTTCTACTATTTGTGCCAGTGGCTACAACGTCACCAGTCAGTCGACTTGTCAGGTATTTAACCCTTTAATATTTTCGAAATATATGTTACTAGCCTCTGCCCGCGACTTCGTTCTCGTGGCTTATATACACTAACCCTAATACTAACACGCAGCAGTTCTCAAAAGGAAAAACATCCTGATATTGAAACATTTTTCATCGGTACTCCACTCCTATTGGTCTTAGCGTGATGATATACAACCTATACAACACTGAAAAAATTATTCAAATCGGACCAGTAGTTCCTGAGATTACTCCCTACAACATCACAAACTTATAAACTTTACCTCTTTGTAATATTATATTATTATTATACATTATATTATTATTATATAGTAAATATAGTATATATAGTATAGATTTCGTGGTAGTCAATACATCAATATTTATTGACCGGGGGAAGATCAATCCGCAGGAACTTTTTAGGGATTCGTCTATATTTACTAATATAAATTCGCAACGCTATCAGAAAACATCCCACGGGGAAACCTGCACATGATAAATGTAGTTGTAGTACAAAAACATTTGTTGCACCATCTATAGGAAAATATAGAACTATGGATTTCTCGGAGCTTGAAATCGCCTGTACATCGTGGGTTGGTTTACCCATACCATACTTCTTAAAGAGATCTAAGGTCCTGCAGTGGGTCTCTTACGGGTTGATGATGATAGATAACGCCAGTGGAGGCAAATACGTTTGTATGTAACTTTAAATTATATTTGTTTTCATTCATAGTTTTAGTTTATTCAAATTATTTTATTATATTTGTTCCTCAAATCAACTAAACTTCGTCAACTACAGATTTTACCTACAGCACCGTACTAGAAAACTATTTTATGCCATCTCATCTATTGTATTATGGATTTTACCAGTTTAATCGTACAGAAACAGAAAGACACGCACACACAGAAGCTGTTACCGTCCTGACTTAAAGTCTTTAAGCGAACATAAGCATGGCACCGTGTAGACATGTAGTCTAATAATACACACAGCGATCTATTCAAAGCTAAATTTGCCATCCAAATATATCTATTTCCCTCTTTGTTATTTTAGGAATGTTGCACTAAGACTTATTCTTCGAGTTGTACTTTTATTACCTCCAAATAACATTCATTTCAGATGTATCGTTGAAAAATATAGACTAAGATTTTATGTTGATCACCAGGGTGATAGCGGAGGTCCTCTAACAGTTATTGATGATGATGGACTCATCTCTCAAGTTGGAGTCACCTCTTTCGTCTCAGGGACCGGGTGCCACACGGATTTCCCAGCTGGTAATATTATTTAGCTTTTTTTAATGCTTTATAGGTCTTATCGTTTGACTACAATCTCATTTAATGTTAAATAATGATGTGATCTAAGATAGTAAACATGTTAGATCTAGAGGGACCTGACTCTCAACCGTAGCTGCCGGAATACACCAACAAATGCTTGCCAACAGATCAACAAAGTCATCATCGCTTTATATATATATATATTTCATATCATAGGAGGCAAACGATCAAATGGGTCACCTGATGTTAAATGATCACCACCGTCCATAGACACTGCGATTCCAGAGGAGACGCAAGTGCGTTGCCAACCTGTGTTGTTGAGGAAGGGGGAGGTAGGGAAGAGGAAGGGAGAGGGAGGGAGGGAAGGGAGAAGGGAGAAATGGGTCTACGGCACTCTCACTAACCGAACGAAAGACAACAATGCAAGCACTGTTACTTCACGACGGTTTTCTGTGAGAAGGTGGTATTAACCGGGCGAGCCGACCCATTCATACTGAAACCAGTTATAGAATCAACGTGGCTTTACCCCCTCTTAAATAACTCTATGGTGGAACCATATTAGGTTGATATTGCCTAAGAACACTTTTGTCTAAATCTAAAAGATACAATCACTATTATGTAATTACTTCGAATACTGAAGGTGAAGCGCTTATTTACAAATTCGAATATACACTTTCCCGAAATGCATTAAATATTTAAAGATGTATTCGGAAAGTAAGATTGAGACATTAAATTTCTGCCGGCTCTGCTCGATGATTGAATGGTTTGTCTGAACTGGTGGTAGATTTAACATTCATAAGCGCCTCCACAGAGCCTAAACTGATTAAAGTAATTTTGATTTGATTGATTGTTGTCTATCTCTGATTTTACTTAAGTCTAGTGTAAATACTTGTATGTTCAGGTTTCATACGACCCGGACACTATCATGATTGGTTTACTGAGGTAACCGGTATAGACTTCGACTGGGAATACGATGCACCAACCACTGCGCAACCAGAACAAGAACCTGACAACGAAAGGGAATCAGAAGAAGAAACAGTTTAAACTGAAGACAATAATACATACAAACGTGTATATAAATAAAGAGATTATTAAGGTTACTTGTTCACCTTTATCTCACCTAAACATTCTGAAAATGGTAGAGCCAAACTGAAGCTATTACTAGTTTCAGCATGAATGGGTCGGCTCTTCCGGGGTAGTACCACCCGACCCACAGAAAAACCGACGAGCTTGCATTTTTGCTTTTCGTTCGGTCAGTGACAGCGGCGGAGACCAACCTACTCTCTCCTTCTCCCTTCCACCATTTCCCTCCTCTAAACACAGGTTGGCAAGACGGTTGCGACTTCCTTGGTATTGCAAGTGTCTATGGACGCCAGTGGTCACTTAACATCAGATGACCCACCTGTTCGTTTACCCACTATGTCATAAAAAAAAATAGTATAAAAATAATCACAAAAAATATATTCCGATAAACCCAATCGCATTTCTGGCCGGTTCTTCTCGATGATTGAGTTGTTTACGGAAATATTTCTTTGCTACTTACTCCTGGCGTCGATTGACAGTTTTTATTTCTTTCAATAATAACGAATAAGAAATATTGTGTATTTTGTTTGACAGCGTGAGTGTGAAGTAAGAGAAAATAAATACAAATGTTGTGGAGCGTAATAAGCCGGTTACACACGTAACGATATATCGTAGCGATTTCAAACTGTGCAGATAAATCGATCGTTCTTAGTGTCTCCACACGCCTCCGATATCGGCGTCAATCGTCAGTTCTCCGCAGAAGCTTAAGCAAGAAACATGTTGATGAAAGACGATTTGATTAAAGTTATTTATTAAGCGTTATAATTATTTTATTAAATTATTATTATAAGTATTTTATTAAGCTCTTTTTTTAGTTCTAAGATAATTAATCTTCTTAACCACTATATCCTTGCTGGCTTTGTATTTTTCGACTAAGTCTTGTAGGCAGCCTGTTTTTTGTCGCCATCATGATAATCTTTAGATTTGGTCTTTCAAAGACAAGTTTCGTGTCTGTTGCTTTTTATGAACTCTTGCAGTTGTTCGCAGGGTCCATCTTTTTCAGGCATGTTGCAAAGAGACAATCCGTACGTGCACATACAAATGAGCAACGTGAAGTATTGCCGAAATGAGCGATCGCAATCCACACGCAACGATAAAACTGCAAACGCAATCGACAACGATAATAGAAATTGCAACTGCCATCGATGGACGATAACCTGCAAAGATTTTTCATACACACGATCGATAAATCTACGTGAATCGGTTTGCACAGATAAATCGCTACGATATATAGTTACGTGTGTAGCCAGCATTAGCTGTAATTTACGACCGTTGACAATACTGATTGCGTTTGAAGTTTGTTATAATATTTTAAATGCATTTAAAAACGGGTCACTATTGCTTTTTTTTAACATTCTACACATATAAGAGTTGCTCTCTGTAGATAAAAACCAGTACTAGCTAAAGTAGGATAAAGGAAACTATATAAATATATGAACAATAAAGTACCTTTAATGTAGGACAAAAGTAATGGTGCATGGATTTTCATCTGTAGGTATTTTCCAGAACATTTTTAACAAGCCCAGCACTTTTAAAACCTATATAGGACACTCTAGGACACACCAAAGAATCGTACAACTATTGACAAATGAAAAGACAAAAAGACATCTTAATAATAATTGTAACAGTTATAAAATTAGGACTTATGTACGAACTTCGATAGTGTGGTTTTTGAACCGTATCACAAAGTTACGTAATTCAAAATCATAAATACTTTGTCTCATTTAGCAGTGGTGACGTACTGCGAGCTATTAAAGTATAAATTGGTAAGTAAAATGGAAAAAAATAAAGCCTGAAGATTACATACGACCTCGATGAAGGAGTCTCGGGGCCTACCCAAGTTGCTTATCGACAATCACTAACGCAAATAGAAAACGAAAAAATGTATGGAGATGACATATCTTAGCGCTACATCACGTGATAAAATTGTCAATAAGCAACTTGGGTAGGCCCCCTCATTACGTCGGCGATGTGCCACTTAACAAAGATATAACTGCATATAATAAAACAAATTTCTCTTTTTTATATTATAGGAGGCAAACCAGCAGATGGGTTACCGTGACCACTGCAAGTGAGCATCGCCATCCATAGACATTAATAACACCAGGGTAGTCGCAAGTGTGTTGCCAGCCTGTTTTTGGAGGAGTGGCAAGGGGAGAAGTGGAAAGGGAGGAAAGGTGAGCCTCCGCCATTCTCACTGACCAAATAAAACGCAACAATGCAAGCACTGTTATTTCGCGTTGGTATTCTGTGGGAGGGTGGTAATCTCCCGGGTGAGTCGACCCATTCATGCTGGAACCAGTAATAGCTTCAACGTGGCTCTTCCACCTAGGAAAAGCTCTATCTCCTCTGCCACGTCTGTCTGTCTGTCTGTCTGTTTGCGCTAATCTGTAAGACATCTGAACGGATTTTCATTATTATAAATAGAGTGATTCACCAAGAAGATTTCGTTAAGTATATATTTGTCAAGGTTTTTTTGTAAATTGGTTAGAATACAACGATAATAGTTGGAAGTATCGAAAAAAGTCAATCCGACTCGGAGCTTACGCCAAAAGGGCTGCCTCATCTCTGTCAAATTTAACAAAACAATTGTGTGTGTGTATCAGTGTGTAGATGCGGAGAAAGTGAAACTTCTTTGGCCTATGTGTTTGAGAATGTTCATAAACTATACATTATACGAAGTCCCCTACTGTAAATATTTAAATATACATTTTATCATGTTGGTATACTACAGGACACAGAGAAAAACTAATACATACTTACAAATACACGAATACGTGCCCAATTTACGTCTAACGCTTGACGCGTAACGCGTAACGAAAATTTTTCTCTACCATGCCGTACGTTGCCTACATGCAATAAGTGAAACACTTCAAAAACTCTAAAATACTACTTAGTATCTTCATCTATAAAGATACAAACGCACGTAAAGCCGTGTGAGCTTACTAGTTATTTATTTCTGTAGAAAACATTAGAGATATTTTTTGTATAGTAAAATGTAACAAGATCTTTTTAATTTGTAAGTAAAGTTCATTTGTTAAGGAAGGTTCACTGTTTAACATTAGGCTACTAACTTTAGGAATACAGTAATAACCATACAAAATCTAGGTCGTAAAGTGCGTTAAATAAAATAAAAACAATAATACTATTGGGCTCCTTGAAACTGCTAGAGAAACGAGGGCTAATAAATTAAAACGCCAGAAAAACAGCAGGACACACCTGATTATTAATGGGAACTGTCTCTATAACTATCTTATATAAGACTCCCTAAGCATTGTCCTTAAATTGTTAGAAATAAAATCCTTTCTGCTCTCTATTAGGGAACTCTTGTGAAGCTTTCATACTGTTACTAAGTACAATTAAATTGTAGTAAAATCTTTGACCTAGACTTCCAGCAATATACTTAGTGTTTTCGTGTGCGTCTTATGAACGCGATAAAATAAAAGCGATTTCGTGATAGAATAAAAATAGGTGCTTGTCATACGACGTCGCGTCGTATTGCAGAGGCGATTTTCCACGCATGCGTGAAGGTGTTGTCGCGTAAGAAAAGTTTATTCCCTTTATTGTTACGTCATTTTTAGTGGAGATTTCTTTATAATTTTGGTTGCACTATCGTTTTTATTTCAATGGTGGTGAAACACGTTTACAATTTATCAGAATGTGCTGGGTGATATCGGGCACGAAAATAAGCAATTTAGTCTCAGAACTAGTAGATTCAGATTATGAATAACTACAATATACAATATTTAACATTACATACGTGGCTGGTTACTATATACGAACTAATTTAAAGACTGAGTACTTGACCTTTTTTTTTTATTTTTTTTTATGAGTACTTGACCTAATTTTATGTCATGAATACAAAGTAGTATGAACTCAGGATTTTATTATGTAAACGTATTAACGTTGCGTTATTTGCCATCATTTTTCTTAACCAATAGCGTAGTCGGATATCACATTGATCGAAGTAGGTTCGAACCCTTACGATTGAGTCAGACCTTACGGTGAAAGAAAACATCATGATAAAATTCCATCTTGGACCATATCGTTACTTAAAATTAGATGAGAATGTGGTCAAACTGTCAAACCTATTTAAAAAAAACGCATGTAATGTGAGCTTAAAATCAAAAATAAATTAAAACGTACTAACCCTTAAATTAGGTTAATATTATAACCTGACCACACTGCAAAAATATTGGCGCGCGCGCGAAACACTCCTACGAATCAACATGGCGAACGCTCGAGCGCGCCACGCATCACCCTAAACTACCGGAAAATCCCATCGCAAAAACGTTAATAAAATTAAAACAAATAGTGTTGTTAATAATGTATCGAGTTTAATAGTGCAATTTGTGGTTTTCTTTGTGTCATACAATATATTGTTTGTTGCATGAGTGTAATTGATGGGGCGGGCGTTCGGGACGATGGACGCGACTCGCCGGCTAGCACCGAACAGCTAACGTACGTATGTTAAACAAATGCGCAGGAAAATTAAACAACATCCTCCGTACCCAACAGAAAAATAATTCCCATGTAAAAATGTAACATCTTATAAACGCTCTGCTGTTTTTGCAAAAGTTAAAGGAAGGAAAACATTTACAGAGTACACACATAAAGAAAATTGGTTTACCGCACCCTCCCTGATGTAATAATGGGTATTGGATAAACGTGCTGATAAATGTCGCAACATAAGTTCACGTGTACAAAATATATACATACAAATATGTATGTACGAGAGTTTATCATAATATCGTCTGTATATTTTTTATTGATTTATTTGTAACATAAAATAAAATATTGGATACATGCAAACTGGAACCAAATTGTATATCTTGATTCCTACTGGCACGAAATATTGATTAGAGACAGTTTACATGACATTATAACATGCATGGAATGTCCGCGTCTATTTATTTTATAAAAGTGGTAGTAGTTATGCTAGGATTTCATTAATAACTAGCCGTGCTCGCGGCTCCATCCGCATGTAACTGAATGTCAAAAATCAGTGACTAATAAAATCATCTAGATGTATGAAGTCCATTTCGTTATCTACTTTTCTCTCGTAATTACGTCGTCATTAATATTACAATGACTGTTGGTAAAGTGAACAGATATAAATGAATCTAATACTAAATATTATTCGAAGATATGCTTTATGATGTTCTAGATGAGTTTTTATCGTGAACGCAGACATTTCCAAAAATGATTGAAATGTATTCTATTTGTTATTCCTAGACATTTTTTACATAGATCTAAAATATAAAAACGCGTTATATTAACATTATTATTAGTACCTGGTCGACCGAGCCTAGCTCAGTTCTTTAAAGATAATTTTAAATTAAGATAAACTTTTAGGTTTGCCTTATAAAATTAAAATTTGGTCACAAAAAATATCTGTTCTGCTGTTACTCGGATTCGAACTGTGGTTACACGGATTTTCGAAGCAACCGATTTCCATTTGAACTATTTTTGTTTTGACAGCGGCGGCGAAATTTACCTTTATATTCTAGCTATCTTTTCATCGCCTGAAAACTAAGTTAAAGAAGTTTTTTATGAATAAAATCTAGGTACATCGATTTATCGTCTCCGAAACTACCTACATACTAAGTTTCACGGAAATAAATGACGCCGTTTCCGAGATCCTGAATATATACAACTATAAAAATATACAAGAATTGCTCGTTTAAAGGTATTAAGATAAGATAAGATAGATATACATAGATATCTATAGATATACATAGATATCTATTTAATTATGTTTGCTCGTAGAAATTGTGTTCACAAACATCCAACTAGTATTTTTTTTCAAAATGAAATGAAATCGTAACGGAACAAATAAGCATCAATCTCTCAATTCTGTTAATATTTTTGAAGGTAACCATATCATCTTCTATTTCAATTACACATTTTTTTAAATGGAGATTCGTCAAGCCAACTTTTTCACTTTTTCGTTAGATTATTCCAAACGTTCTCTTTCATATAAAGCTTGCTCTGATAGATACAACAAAAAAAGAATTAGCAAAATTGGTGCAAACGTACTAAAGTAGCGCGCGTATGTACCTTCATTCAACAATTAGTATTTATTTATAAGAAAGGCTTTTTTGTGGATGAAAATATATTTTCCATGCATTTACATATATCATGGAAATGTATTCATTGGTTGTCAAGGTACAAATACACAAATTGACAAAGAAACGTCGCTTTATGCAACATGTGAAGACAACACTAATTAAATCGTGTATCCGGCAACAATATGGGCTTTGTTGTACGCAACATTTGTTTAGATTAGTTAGAAGTCATGGTGCAAATTATTTAACAATCTCTGGGTAATAATAGAAATAACATATGGACGTAGAATAACAGCGGATGTAATTCGCCGCTGTTTTCTCTTTACAAACAAAGAATGTGTTTTTTACTTGCTTTAATGTATCCACAAAATAGGCGAGACGGTCATAAAGATTTTTTTTCATGCCATAGGAGGCAAACGACCAGGCGAGTTACCTGATGTTAAGTTATCATCGCCACCCATAGACACTTGCAACACCAGGGGAGTCGCAAGTGCGTTGCCAGCAAATGTTTGGGGAAGGGATATGGGTGAGGAAGAATAGGGAGGGGCGAGGGGAGATGAGGTAGGACCCCAGCACTCTCACTGATGAACGAAACGCAACAATGCAAGCACTGTCACTTCACCTCGGTGTTTCTATGAGAAGGTGGTACTACCCCGGGCGAGCCGACCCATTCATGCTGATATCAGTTATAGCTTCTATAGCTTCAAAACAATATAATTTAAACTCTTTTGATTTTTTAAATTAATTACACGCTGAATTATAATTATATATCTACTTTTTATACAGTTTACTAATTCATCAACATATGACATAGGCTGCCATACTACTCGTTGCCAGTCTGACGCAGCCGCGCAAGCGCAATACTGTCGGTCATGTCGCGGAATTATAAGTTGATCTACTGCCAAAATAATACCGCTCAACGCCCCGAAGTCTTCACTTCAAAAATCTTTAACTAATTTATAAAATAATTAATCTAATCAGTACACACATGTCAAAAATTCTATTTAATAGAACCGAATAATAATTCTTCAACTATATTTTTAATTATTCCGACAGCAACAAATGAGCCAGTAAAACATCACACACGTTCTCTGTATTTAACAGATTATATATTTTCGTATTTGCAATCTATGTAAATGGAGTTTTTGGCGGGATCTTCGTGCTGCATGAAGTGAGTTTTATATTTTATTCATAATCTTGTGTTATTCGACTCTGTATTTTGTAATATTGGTGTCATTCTACGTAATACAGTTCAGTTATTGTGCACAAGTACAGTGTATGGGAAATAATACTACGGAGCATGAATTCTGAAATGCCACGAAACTCCCTGGAACTCCCTAACAAAAGCGCTACCACCTTGGTAGAATATTGAAATGATCGCAAGAAACTTCATCGAAATCCAATTTGTATCCTTCATAATAATAAATAACAATATCATTTTTTTTGTCAGCTATATAAGACCCGAATTTGGTCTTTACTAGCTGATTACCACTTCGTCTGTGAATTTCAATTGTTTTGTCATATCTCAAGGAATATTAGGCAGCGTTTTCCACGAAAGTTCCTACACGGCTTGACTTTTTCCGACATTTTCAGCATTTATCGCTATATTTCAACCAATTATAAAAATTCTTGACAAAAACCTTCCTCATAAATCACGTTATTTACTGATGAAAATCCGTTCAGTACTTTTTGAGTTTATCGCGAACAGACAGACAGACGTGACAGAAGACTTTGTTTTATACTATGTAATAATATAGCTTATTATAAGATTAGTTAGTACAATATGCGAGGTGTAGTAAACATTTAAATATCACATTGATTTCGGTCCTGGAGGCCTACCCAAGCTGCTTATCGACAATCACTAACGCAAATAGAAAACGGAAAAATGTATGGAGATGACATATCTCAACACTATAATAAAATCACGTGATATAGCGTTCAGATATGTCATCTCCATATATTTTTCCGTCTTCTATTTGCGTTAGTGATTGTCGATAAGCGACTTGGTTAGGCCCCCTGTTTATCAAAGACATTTCACGCAGGGTGTCGGTTGATGATACTCTAAATATATTATGGTATGCATGACTCAACATAATCAAGTTGTTCATGTTATGTTATGTTATGTTAATCAGTTCTCTACAATTTTGGACTTAATCAATTCTATGTAGTGACGTCTGACAGAGTGCTTTCTATTTTAATATTTTACTAGCGGGCCCGGCGGAGGTTGTCCCATACTGATAATAAAAAAGCCCATTCTCGGATCGACTAGAAGACGCACACAAAATTTCATCAAAATCGGTCCAGCCGTTTAGGAGGGGTAAAAATAGGTTTTAATTTAAGGACTGGCTCTAAAGTGCAGTTGCTAAAACACACCTACAGATGCCCTACCGTTGAAATAACGGCAATGAACGATCAGTACCCACAGATTACGCCGCCATTGTCTGGGGGTAAATTTCGCTCCCGCGCACCAGACTAGGCCCCCCTCGGCAGCGGCTCAAGCCTAGGTCCGTTCCCTCGGCGTGGAGCCCTTGAATACACTGCGCGCGCTACAGTGACACAAAATCTTTCATCACTGCGACAACATTACACATATCATGTGTGGAGACATACACGTGGACGCGTACACGCTTACACATGAAAGTGGATAGGTTTTATTTTTTCCCTTATCGAACTGAAATAGTTTAGAAAAATTATCCGACATAAAATAAATAAAAAAGTTGTCGAGGTATATATGCTTGGTACACATATATGTTTCAATAACTCATATGAATATGTAGCATAGCTTAGGTTAGCTCAG
>JACEII010000062.1:740824-777833 GCA_014332785.1 Antheraea mylitta | reverse complement strand
TCCTGCTAGACTGTGCAGTGTAGACGATAAAATTAGAAGACATAAATTTTTATTTTTGAAAACAAGCATTAAACAAATAACTAAAATATATAGAAATCATACAGTCGAATAACTGACAATCTCATTTAACTACACACTGCACTACAAAATAATATGGTAGCGATATTTTACAATGGGGACCCAAACGACAAACGGACGTTCAGTCCATAGATATTCGTAAATGAACAAAGGAATATGACTTAAAGTTGGAAATAATAGTATAAATTATACATTCGTCAGACATACTTATCCAGTAGCAACATAATTGAGGCTTCATAAAGATGCATGTACCAAGACCGAAATCAAATTTCAATATTTTCGTCTTTCTCCTGTAGTGTATGCGATATAGCATAAATACACTGTCTCGTGTGTTCCCGTGTTGGTAAGCAAATAGCAAACGACATTGTCACGAGAAAGTGTATACGTTTGTGCTATAGTTACGCATACGTGGACATTGTCGAACCGGTGTGGTGCACAAAGGATACCCTACAATTCCTTTTTCGTTTCTTACTTTATCTTTCTTATCTGTATTTTCTTTCTTTTCTATCTTTGTATCTTTTTAATGTTTCAGATAAAACCTACAAAATTGGTTTCGATTAAAATTTGCAATAATATAGCGTCAGAATAAAATTCTTAAATATATCATCAAATCAAAATCACTTTATTCAATTTAGGCTCTAAGAAGGCACTTACGAACATCAAAACTACCACCGGTTCGAAAACAACCCAGTCATCGAGAAGAACCGGCAAAAAACTTGATCTGGTTTATCTTTTTAACAAATACATATAATATTTAGAATATATTAGGTGCATGTCCGAAACGTTTTTAATGGATGCACAGAGATGAGTCAATTCCAGACATCACTATCGTTCACATATTGATCCACTCTACAATAGCCTTTTGACACCAAATCTCGCTTGATACGGCGCTTAAATCACATCATATTATCATTTTAAATCATAAATCAGTTTATAAAGATATTCTTTAAAGTATAATAGCATATTTAGGTAAGTTGTATATAAAGACAAGTGTAAAGTTTGGTAAAAACATATCACCTGAAAGCTAATTCAGTGTAGGCTGTTAATGCTTGGGCCTCGGCGGGAGCCACCTCCTGGGGCCCACATAATGGTGGAGGGCGCCCGTATCAGGGTGGGGGCCCAAATGAAGTACTTAGGCCTCACCTTGGACGGGCGCTGGCGGTTCGAGCCCCATTTTGCGGGGCTATGCGCCATGCGAAGAGGTCTTCTCGCAAAAGAAGGCGGCGGAGTGGGCCCGCGAGGTAGATCCTCTAAGTGGCCGTCTCCGCCAACAGAGGACCGGCAGGAGGGGCCGGCGCTTTGCCCAACTCCTCCTGCCACCGTAGCCGGACCTAAAGGGATGCAGCCGGGGGCTCTTCCCTTCATTGAACAGGTCCGGCGGAGTAGGGGGAGGCAGCTGGTGTATACCTAGTCTGCCTCTCTATAGGTAGGAGCCCGGTGGCTACCTTCCGCCGGGCGGACCGTTGGGGCGGCTCTACAAGGCTGATTAGCTAGAACGATCCCTTGCCACCCCAACAACACGGTCTGACGGTACATCGTGGGGTTTTAGTCCGTGCGAGTCGGACATAACCCACCTTCTCCCCGGGAGGGTGGGTATCCATAAGGGATTTCGCCACGTTATAAAAAAAAGGCTGTTAATACTTAAACGACTATAATGATATCATAATTTATACTGATACAAATGCAGACGAAGTCACAGGTATTTACTAGTAATATTATACTTATAAAATAATATTAAGAAGTATAAAAGAGTATCATGTCTCCAAAGACGCGATGATTGTTCGAAAGAGAGTGAATTGAAGAGATTAATTTCGTGGATTTACTCATGCGGAAATGATAACGAGTCGTTGGTCGCAGACGACGATATGAACTAAATGATAGATTGTCTTTAATGATCTTATAAACGACTATAGAAGAAATATTCATTAAAGATCTGCACAAATATCTTGAGCATGGTTATTGACATATATAATCGTATGTACATTGACTATATTAACAATTTTGAATTGCAACAAGAAAGGCTTAGTAAAGATTGGCACGATGAATTCTGTGGTGATTTCGTACCACCCCACTTCAGAGACGGATGTACACTGTGGGGCTTTAGTCGATATAAGTCCAACGTTTCCTACTCTCTCCCGGTGAAGGTCGTGTGACCGCGCAGGATTTCCCCATATTAATGAAAAAAAATTAAAAGATATGTCATTCCCGTGAAAGAAAATCATGTAAAATGTTAAGGGGTGAGGAGACAACCTCATTAAACGCACTGTAGGATTGGAGTTGGAGGAAGTGTATCCACTATATCAAGGAAGTATATCAAGTGTATCCACTGCCAGGCCGAATCAAGGGAAGAGGGGAACTTATCTCACTTTTGCAGTAGTTCGACAGACGGGAGGATAGTCAGACCGTATTATCTCTGTCCGCGGGTGGCCTGGTTTTCACACTGGAACTTGCCGCCGGGGTGTCGTGTCGCATACCTGTGACCCACACTAGCTCGAAAGGTGGTTAGCCGTGGGGATTTATTTCTGAAGACTCTTCGTCCGCACCTTTTATCTATTTTGGTTTATTTTTAAATTATCAAAGAACACTAATGTAGCTAGAGGATACTAATTGAAATTAACATCAATGTAATAAAAAGTTACCCAAATATTCGCAATTATAGTCTATCAAATAAACATTTTCATTGTTTTCTGTTATATTAGAGTTATATATGTGTTCTTTCAAATTCCACGCTCTAGTTACAGCTGCATCTTTCAAATTTCATACATTTACATTAAAAAATCCTTAGAACACGAATCTCCTTACCTCAACACTCTATACGAATGTGGATGATGTGATCCAAATAGTAATTAGTGTATACCGATCAGTTAGGGTATTGTGCGAGTTACAATAAGTCAACAGTACTTTACTGAATTGGAAACAGATATTATCTCAGTACATAACGTCCTCTCAAGAGAATGAGCTCTAATGAACTTTAAATAAAGGTAGCTGCCAGCTAATATTATGAAACAGAAAATGAGACCATTTCTTTCTTTTACAGAATGATCATCCAATTCAATAAAATGATGTCTGTGAACATTAATATGACATAAGTTCTTTATTTTTGAAAATCTCCCTACGTCTTTTGTTTCGTTGATTCTTTTTTCACTTTTTGGTATGATTTTCTATCTTATAAATACTACAAAATAATTAGCCAAATAAATGCACCCGTTTTGAAGAGACGCACTTACATACATTCAGCAGTTCATTTTTATTCATATACCTAAGTATCTATTTCTCTAGCATATTCATTTTTACTGTATAAAAATTATTAGTTCTTTCTAATAGAAATATTACTCACGGTATCATCTGAATATATTGAATTATTTAATTTCACTTAATATAAATAAATTGTTTGGATATATAAATGGCTAGTTTTCGTTCCTATTAAAATATTTTGTTTTTGTTTCGTTTCCAACTCTTAACACTATTACGAGTAAATCCGAACATACGGCTATAATCAGAGCAGCCAAAGAGATTGACGTGGACTATCGCAATTAGTATAAAATTAATGATATATTATTGAAGCATTTTTTTACTATAAAATAATAAACGAGGAAAGATTCTAAAATTAATTCTCCACCTAAAAATGCCGCTAAGTTAAGAGAATGATTTAATTCGTGTATTATTGTTTTTCAATTACTATAGGTATTCATAGATGGCGATACGGGCGCGCCCGATGTAGTAACAGGCGTGCCCATTTTATTAGGTTAAATATGACCAGTTTTAATAGACGAACATTTTCAATATTCTGCATTGTTTGTAGTTCGGTGAAGCTGTTAAGACTTTGCTAGGTCAATAGCGTAGTCAGTTCGAAAAAAAAAAAAGCATTGTTAACTGTAAGATTAATTAATGGTTTCGATGTTGTGTAAATTTTCTTCTTTGAATTCTAATAATTTATCAATCAATATCAAAGTGAATCCGACATAACCCGCTAAATATAACAATTCAGTATAAGAGGAAGTATACATTATCTTGTATACGAAGCATATAAGAAATATTATGAGCTGAAAGAAATGATTAGATTTACCATACATCATTTCGTTAAAGAACAATATTATTAACGAGAAATTGTATGATGGATGGATATTTATGACTTTTTTATACAAAACTAGTGAACGGGTATTTTTTTTTATTGTAGCATGGCAAAGTGACTGCACTATGCCTGCTGGTAAGCACAGTACAATCCAAAAATAATAATGACCACCGATTGACACGCTGTCCATCGCCGGTCGCCACTATCATGCCGGCCTGTAATAAGCTGGATATGCACAGGCTGATCCCAAAACGCGACCCGTAGAAGCGAATCACTATTACGGGCTTTTTCGCCATATGCATGGTGGTTGCGACCCAGTCGGGCTGTAAAACCCTACCACCCCGCTATCGCCATTGCCTCGTTCGTTGATCAGCAGGGTGCACCACTTGCAGGTGAGGTTGGCTTGGGTGTCTCAAGTCTTATGATGTAATTCGACACCCCTTACACCCCAAATTTGATTGATGTAGGCGTTACTTTGCGGAAATGTATAATTAAATATTAGGATGGATGTAACTTTGACTTCCGTTTGTACCTGATTGGTCGCTGTCACGTTTTATTACAACATAAAGCGTTTGTAAAACAGCAAAAACTAAAAAGCTTCGTTGGTTGGTTGGTTGAACCAGAAGTAGGTGGATGGTTGAACCTGTGGTTGATAGAACTGTTAGCAATTTTATTGTAACTAAGAATACGTTATCTACATAATATTTTGCCAGAACAAATGGCATTATAACGCACACATATATAAATTACCTAAGTAAGACGCCAGACAATGTTATATAAAATGTGGAAGTGAGATGGCATATACTCAATATCGGTGGTGAAAACAAAACGGCTATATGTTGCTATGTTACTTAGATACAGGCGGATTGACGGGCAGTCGTCAAAAATAAGCTCACTAGCCAAGTTTTGATAAAGCTTCTTTTTTTTCTCGAACTGATCACACTTCACCCAGCAAGGTCTTAACAGCTTCACCGGACTACTATTTAATAAGGCGCTGCCAAAGTGCGTATGACGTAACTATATAGTTATTGTGTCATTGACTGTTGATATGTATCTATTATAGAGACAATTACTGTTATGGGAGATAAACTTAGTTGCTTTCGATTAAAAACAAAAACAATTAAATATGACACTTACATATTTTCTAAGATATCACATAAATAGTGCAAGAGATGAATTTATTTTTTATTTATTTTTACCTTTAAAAAATCGATAAGAGTTAAATAGCTTTGAAAGATTCCTCGATAATTTTAAGTATATTTTCATAAATTTTCGGGAGATCACTTTTCATTGTATACATACGAGTATGTACATTAGACTGATTCAAAAGAATCGTCTATTTTGTTATCTCAATTGTATTGAAAACATTGTTGGAAATGATGAAAAAAAAAATCCTGTGAAAGCCAAAGCCCTCAATATTAATATTAAAGTGTGCCGCATGGTAAATTTCAATTTCCCATATGATTAACATGGGAAAGCTTTGATTTTTGGAGTTTACAATTTTATAACTCTTTAATGGTTCATCAAAAAGGCTAGACCAAATCATTTTCTTATTTAAAATTGAACGCTCTACAAAAAAGGTATCGTATATTTTTTTTTGATAAACCGACGCGTTTTGTAGTTATTCAACTTTAAAACCAAACATATCATATTTGTTTGTCATGTTCTTCCAATTTTTTGACGAAACTATCAAGTTTATCAAGTTTTCCTTTTTTGAATTTGGTTATAACGGACAAAACCGCGAATTCAAGATAGCTTATGTAACCCAAGACATTACAAACACGTTTTCGACTGGATCGATAACAACCCAGAGGCTACTAAGGTGCGGCGCCCGGAAGTCGCCGGGGTGCATATTGTATTGCATAGGGGTGGCTTGTGACTTTATAAAGTCGACAGCTGACGGTAATGACACAGGGTTGCCGATTTTAATTTAAGCAATTTCTATTGGTTTCATTTTTTGAATATGGTTAAAATTGTCCTCAAAATCAAAACTGATAAAACTTTATGTATTGCCGTATAAAACAATTTGTATTTAATTTGCATATTAACAAATACAACAGTCAGAGACTGAGGTAGAGCAATTTAAAAATATGGGTATCATGTATTTATTAAAGAATCTATAATAGTTTATGTGAAATTATGATAAAATCTTAATGTAAATGTCAGAAATCCCTAATTTTAATTTGCGTACCTTATTATATCTTAATTGATTCTTAATAAAATAATATATTTATATTTTTTAATAATTATTACGAAGATAAAAAACTTAAAAAAAAATCCGTACTGTACCATATGCAGTTTGATTTCAAAAATTCAACTAACTCAGTTTTAATGCAACAATCTAAAGTGTTGTATTCGGCTGAGTGCCTTAAGCTCTCGCACTGGTAGTCCGGTGAAGTTGTAAAGGCCTAGCAAGCCCAATAGCATAGTCAGTTTGAAAAAATAAAATAAAGTGTTATAGCTAGTAAAAATATCTTTTACATTTATACATTTATCTTAACAGCTTCACCGGACTACAAGTAATATTTGAACGGGAATTTTACGGGCAAATAACTAACTAAATAGCTGTTTTATTTTAAGCTAGCGGATTCAGCAGACGTTGCCCGCTCTGATAATAAGACAAAGTATAACTAAACCTTGCCCTAAAATCATTTTATATACTGATGAAAACACCATTAAGATGCGTTCTGTAGTTTTTGATCTTATTGCGAACAGACATATAGACAGACGTACCACAGGATTTTGTTTTATACTATGTAGTGATGAACTGTTTTATCCGTGCATTCGTCATGTGAAAATGATCAAAAATTTGTTGTTCACTGTAAACATGCGCATGTGACGTGTGCTGTACTGGACTCCAAGAATAAGTATAATTGAAAGTCAAATCTTTATATGTGATTTAGATTATGGCAAAGTATATTAATAACTTAATAATATCGACAATATGGGCTTATTATATCAATATAATAAAAGATTTAACACATATTGTTTGATAATGTATAGCATAATATTTTCATTACTATCTTATATAATGTAAGTGAGCACTGAGCGTGATATATAGTAGTTTAAAGTTCCAGTTATGTGGCCGATGATAAATCTCATCCCACAGTTTACTTGTTACAGTAGATGATGTGTGTGTCGTACTTACAAATATTTTTGAAAGAGTATTATTGTAATTTACACATCTAATAACAATTTTAAACTTATTTAATTTAAAAAAAAGGCGTGCGAAGCCGCGGGTAACAGCTAGTATAGTATATAGTGATAACAAGTTGATTTTCATTTCATATCAAAAATAACATTGGAACACGTAAGTTACAATAACCTTGACCTAAAGAGTGTGTTATTGTCGTAAAGATATATTACCCTTCAGGGCTTTCTAATTAATAAATTTTTATGCTTACACGGAAATAGTAACGTAACTTTTTTTTTATTACAGCCCGTTGTAATATAAATTTTTACGTTTTGGTTTATTATCTTATGAAACTATATTTATCAATCCTTGAAACTATTCAAGCTCAAGAAATGTGTGTCACTTTTAATAACGTTTTTGAAATTATCCTACAAGAGACCTTTTCAAAGCAATTAAAATAATCATAATCTATCAGGAAAAAATAAACTACCCATTAGTCTATAAGAGCAAAGAGGACACGTCCGCTCTTTACGACATCGCAGTGCGTAATCGACTTATATATACGACGCGGAGTTGCGCGTCAAGCTTTTCGACCGCTCCGAAATAGATGCGCCGAACACAAATTTGCGTATTAGAGGGACGCCAAAGAGGTGAAGACAAGGCGCCGTTAGCCCGCGCCCGTACCTCGTCCCTATTACATCCACGTGCCAGTGTCAGTGCTAGTTTTTTTGTTATCAAACAAACAGGTGGGCCACCTGATGTTAAGTGATCAACGTCCATAGTCACCAGCAACACCAGAGGAGTCGCAGCCTGTGTTGGTGGAGAAAGAGGGAGAGAATGTAGAGAGGGGAGTTGGTCCTCCGGCACTCTCACTGACCTAACGAAACGCAACAATGCAAGCACTGTTTGCGGTTTTCTGTGGGTTAGGTGATACTATCCCGGACGAGCTCATCTATTCATACTGGAACCAGTAATAGCTTCCGCGTGACTCTACCACTTAGCTTCTGCGTAGTTGTACCACCTAAGTTGTTGTCAGTATTTCGGACACCTGGAAACTTTTCTTTCCAGGCAAGGAAGAAAAAGATAAACGGGTTGAACTTGGGTTAAAGTTCTTATAATAATATCTTTACCTTCTTTTGTATTAACTTCATGACTGTACTACTTAAAGCTATATTCAGAGCGGCCAGAATGATTGACGCGGACTATACATTTACATTCTTCCTAGGAATACTAAAAGGTAAATTAATGTATCAAACAAACAGGATTTCATTTGTTTTAACAGAAAATGTGCGGACAAGGACTCAATTGAGACGGATTGTGGCGCAATCGGAACACGATTACGGAGCAGTATGGGTACCAGGCCTCCGGCACCGTTCTGGTCCCAACTGTGGGCCAGCGTCGTTAGGAACTTGCTGCTCAAAAAGCGAGACACCAGGAAATCGTTGGCTGTAATTGTTTTATACTAAAGCTACAATGCTATTTAATTTTAAGTAACTGTAAATATATAAAAATCCAGTCTCATGATGTTTATCCACTATTAAATCAGAAATTAATCAATTAAAAAATTAATTAAAAGTTAGCATTTATGTAAAATTTGGGCCAACTTGAAAGATATAATTATTTATATTTCGGTTAATGTCCTTAATATCACAAATTACATAATTGACAATATTGATTATTGCTATTAATTCTGTTTCATCAGACTAAAACAAGTGGTGCTTTAAATCAGCTTGTTGATAGAAAAGTGTAGGACCGTCTGTTACAGAAATGTCATAGACGACGCCTCGATTTCTTTTTTTTCAATTTTAATTCTGCATGTAATAACTAAACCACAACAACGTCTGATCAAGTCAACTAGTATTATATGTATATATACTAGCGGTTACTGCGAACGTTGTCCTGCTTTAATATAAAAAAAAAATATTAAAAGCCAACGGCAACGCCACGTAACGGGTCCCATTGTGAATCTAAACAATTCTTGGATCCACTGGGACACGCACACAAATTTCATCAAAATCGGGCCTGCCTTTTTGAAGGAGTTCAGTGACATACACACGTACAGAAGAAATTTATATGTAGAGATGAGATTGAGACAACTTACATATAAAGAGATACCAATTTTAAATTTCGCTAATAAAATTTCAACTCTGATTTGTATTAAATTCTTCAATATATTTTGAGCAAGCTGGAACGTACAGTTATAGTCATATCGATCAAAAAGAATGACGTAGACTGTACAAGATATAAAAAAGTTATAAAGAATATATATTTATCATAGGAAGTCCTGGTACCTCTATACTCGCTGAGCGTCCTAATCGTTCTGAAGATCCTGCTGCCAAATCCAAACTTCCCGGAGATACGCAAAGCAGGTCACCTATACCGGATCCATTATGATGGCTACCCTGCGAACAGCACTATGGCTATAGTTTCAGATTGGAATAATGCCAATGGCACATCTGTAAGTAATACATTATGATTTACTATGTTCGCGACAAATATTATAGTTGCTGTTACTTTACACTTTCGCCTGGAAGTTCGAAGTCTCAAGAAGTTTTAAGCAGAAGTACAAAGAAACGTAAAGTTAGAGCCCACAGACATATTTGTTTTAAGAAGATGTTACTTTACGAAAATCCATTATTACATAATATAGTGGACGTTACTTTGCACTTCTACCTAAAACAAATATGTTTATGTCCTCTAATCAGTTGGACACCTTTGTTAGATACTATTGCAATATACAAATAAGTCCAATTTTAGTCTTTGGAAGATATACTAGCAGGAGTTCGTTTGAGTATTTTGAAAATATATAATATTAACCCGTAGAAAATATTTACATAGATAGTGAAACATTAACTTTAGTAAGATATATCAGAGTGAATATTTTTAATACTTTACTAGAAATCTAACACGGCTATTTTATAGTATATAAACAAATGGGGACAGGCCAACAAGTTAAAACTTGCTCCAAGCAAAACAAATGCACAGATAATAACAAAAAAGTTAAAATGGGATAAACCACATATTGAAATGGGGCGGATACTTATAACATTAGTAGACGAAATTAAAATATTAGGAATAACCATAGATAACAAATTAAATTTTAATAAGCACATAACAAACACCTATAGAAAGATAACAAATATATACAAACAGATCGCAAAAGCAGCAAAAATTTCATGCGGGTTAAACCCCGAGATCATCAAAACGATATAAACAGCGGTTATTAAACCTATAACTCTGTATGCGGCAAGGGTTTGGTATACGGAAGCTGGAAAGTTAAAATCTAAAAAACAACTAAATATGGTACAGAGTGGATTCTGCCAGAAGATCGCAAGAACTTACAGAACCGTATCACTGAACGCTGCAATGCCTCTCGCGGGGATTCTGCCTATGGATATGAGAGTAAAAGAAGCGGCAAAAATTTACGAAACAAAAAGAGGAAAGCCTCTGGGGGATTTGACTGGGGATAAGGAAATTGAAAGAAAAATTTGTCATCTGGAAATTCCGCATCCGGCACAACAAGTAGAAATTAGTTATGAAACAATAGAAAAGCAAGGAATAATAACGGAAGAGAAAAGAAAGGAAGGAATCTACATTTACACAGACGGGAGCAAGATACAGGACAAAGTGGGAGCAGTGTGGAAAGATGGTAGAGAAATAGATAGTAGGAAATTCAAATTAGAACGGTTTTGTACGGTTTACTAGGCTGAATTGTTTGCAATAAACAGAGCATTAAAATACACCAAAAAATACGACTGTATAAAAATTTTCAGTGATTCTAAATCTGCGTTAGAGTCACTAAAAAACCAGGAAAATTATAATGGCATCGTGTTTTTGGCTCTGAATAGTATCATACAACAAAAAAAGTATGGAAAAGTAGATGAATTGTACTGGGTGAAAGCACACGTGGGTACACTAGGGAATGAAAAGGCTGATTGAATTCGCCAAAAATGCAGCACTGTACCTAAAGACTAAATGTCACTATGACCGGTGTCCGATCTCGTTCGTAAAGAACGAGACGAGACAAACGACTATAGGAGAATGGAACGAAAGGTACATAAACGGAAATAATGCGGGAAATACGAAGATCTATTTTCCCAATGCAATAACAACTTTTAAAATAGTAAGCAAAAACTATATAGATCCTGAACTCACACAAATTATAACAGGACATAGAGCATTTGGTGAGTACCTAAACCGCTTTAAGTATAAAGAAGACCCGGGCTGCGTGTGCGATGCCGATACCAATCAAACGGCTGTCCATTTATTACTGAAATGTCCACTATTTGCGAGGAGAAGATACGACCTAGACCAAGTATTAAAAATTAGAATCTCCAAAGAAAGTTTACACCAAATATTAGGAAATAAAGAAAAATTGGAAATATTTAGAAAAAATTGTCAAGAAATAGTAAAGAAATGCAGAATACTAAACAAATCAAATTAAGTCTACAACAAAATTTGAAGTAAAATATAATAAGGAAAACCAAACCGTACAGTAACAATAAGATCATAAGAGGAGGAAGACAAAAATAATAAAGAAAGCTTTGAAAATAGAAACAGCATAAATTAAGGGAACAGAAGGAAAATAACTAAAACCCTGATAACAACAAAAGAAACGCCTTAAGAAAGTCTCTGCGTACCACAGCAGAGGAGGCCAGAAGAAGGGGAAAAATGCTCCAGTCACAAAAAAAAATCTAACACTGCTTCACGTAAGTATTTACAGCTTATCAAGGTCATCGAAGCTACTTAAGAATCTCCAAACCAAATACTTTGTTTGTGTATGTTTTGAAACTGTTTTCGACGTAATTGTTTATATCGATAAATACAAGCTAGTCGTTTTTCTTCATAAATACTTATTATATTAATATCTTCAAAATGCAGTTTCGTTACTTAAAATAATGCAATCAACAAACAAACAAAAACACGTTTTTACGACCTTCAGGTAACATAACCGTAACATATCTTCATTGTAAACGAAATATTATTTTTTTCAGGAGTTTTTGACAGAGATGAACAATGTTCTAGTGGAGTCAGGTTCGCAGCCAATCATCTGGATACGATTTAACAGTTCTGAAGAACTTGAAGATGCTTATCACAATGATGCAAGTAGTTTCCCAACGGCCGTGATCTTCCACACTGACCCCAGCAGTACAAGCGAGCCTCTTAGGTATGATATTCTTTAAACCTATACTCTGTCTTCTGTTTGACCATTAAAAGTTTCACAGCGGAAATTCGAAGGAACTAAAACTGTCAGTATAAGAAATTTAGTTATGTATAAAAGTTTTTTTTATATCTGGAAGCCCTAAGGACTTGCCCACCTCGAGGTAAACCAAATGTTGAAAAGTAAGCACTATTTTCTGGGATTTGCGCTTGTCAAAAGAAAAAAGCATTAATTAATTATTACAATAAGTTTTGGCGGATATACATTAGAGTATCATGTATTATGAAGCCAGAATGAGCAGTTATCAACAAAATATTTCTTACATTACCAGGTACACAATCCGTACAAATCCATCTCACGTGTCAACGCCTTCGACTAGAACTTTAACTACATCAGCGGCCAAGTGTCGAGGCAGAAGTGGTGTCACCGACTGGTCTGGCGACTGGGCCAGGGGAGGCCAGATTATACCCCTCGCTGAAATGGACAGTAAAGACACTTGCCCTGTTCTTGCGTATTTTTACTCCGGTTTCCTGACACTGCAAACGTTGATTGATTATGTCAAGATTAAGGTAAGCATTGACGATGTACAACCTTCTCTCAATTAGGTTTTTTCTAAAGTGACTCTCCCATGACTGACTTGACACTGGCAGAATTCGTATCAGCAATCTACTATCGTATCTCTGTCACTCTCACTGACCGATCGAAAAGTATACAAGTACACAAAAAAGGTCAACTCGTTCCCTTTGACGAAACGTTCAATTAAAGATCTAAGGGAGTATATTTTTGTCGGTACATTTCAAAACGAGTTAAATCCAATTGAAACCGGTCGTAATATTTTACGTTGTTTTTCAAGATCTTTAAACTTTGACACCTAAAATATGTAAATCATAATAGAAAACTCAAAATCGTAAGGACGACAAAATTTGAGCTTCGTTCTCGGAGTATAAAAACTGAAAATCTTGGAAAAATTGCACAAGCTATAAGAACGATTAGAATTGGATTAAACTAATTTTGAAATATAACGGCTCATTTAAAGAATTTGATATCACTTTCTCCATCAGATAACAGTTCCTACGGATTTCCCCCAAACCCACATCAGCCTCGGACAGTTCCCAATGAGGCAACACACAGGTGACTGGCTCGTTTTGTTCCGAGTCATAATGCCGATGTACATGGTGCTGACTCTATCGCAGTTCATCACCTACCTACTAATGTTTGTCGTCGGCGAAAAGGAGAAAAAAATAAGAGAAGGCATGCGGATCATGGGGTTGAGGGATTCTGTTTACTGGTAAATATTGTGCATTTTTCTATACATATTCCCAACTGTAATCTCGATTCGGTCTGAGATTTAATATATAATAAAGCCGGAGTTTAGGTCCAATATCCAAATGTCAATTATATTTATTTATTTGAAAAGAATTGACAACGGGAACTTTGTTAAAATTACTTATGTTACTAGTTATAATCGATTACAAAAATTATGTAAACATACAATACAGAAGATAATAATATAGAATATATAATTGAGAAAGGTAAAATGATACACGAGAATAAAATATAACTAATATCAATTAATAAATTATAAAAAAAAAAATAATAATTGGTTTTATGAAACCACGATGCAAGTGAAACTTTTTCACGTCGAAGGCCTTTAATTGAATATTTTCGGAATGTATTCGATCCAGGGTGTCAAAATCACGTTTATAATCTTTTCAATAATTGCAAAATGGGAATGATAATGGCAAATCAATACAACACAAGATATTCAATATACATTTTAATTTCAATCTGCGTATTCAAATACGAAACCCTCAAAGTTCAACACAAATAACGAATATTCACCAACAAATATAAACAGAAAACTATATAACGTAGGATAACTGACAACAGTAAATAAAGATTAATGGTTTTAATATAACGACAATTTAATATGGGTAAGAGGCCTATGGTCCTGCAGAGGGCCTTTCACAGGCCGATAATGTTGATACCTCCTATATTTTATGCGATTTAAGGTATCGATTAACTTTCCAGGACGTCGTGGTTTCTGATATACGCAGTTTTCGTGACAATTCTCTCTGTAGTCAGCACAGTACTGCTTTTCACTCTAAAGGTAAGTTTTAATACTGAAATTGTAAAAATACCAATCCTGGATTCAATAATCCGTCTGAATTGTATCCCTTTTACGATTTTTGTCCCCACCCTCCTTTTTAAGTTTTAAGATACAGTGTTAAGTTTTCTTTTTAAGATTTTTTTAGTTTTTTTTGGCAGCCAATTTTCTAATAGATTATTACTGCCATAGTCGAGTATGTAATGATATTACAATTTTCTTGCGATCATTTTAACATTCTAACAAGTTGGTGGCTTTCTAATTACAACCTTTCCATGGAGATTTTATGGCAAGTCAGAATCCATACTCCGTTATACTATTTCCCATACACCTCACTTGTGCACAATAACCAAACTATATTACGTAAAACACCACCAATATCACAAAATATAGAGTCAAATAACACAAGATTATGAATAAAATATAAATTCACTACATGATATTCCAAGATCCCGCCAAAAATTCCTGATATAACAACTTTTTAAATAGACTTTAAAAAGGAGGTTCTCAACTCGGCTGTATTTTTTGAAATGGTTATTACACCAGTAATTCCTGATGTGTAAACCGATTTATCAAATCCTTCTTATATTGCAGAGGGCATACTTTCAAAGGGCATCCCATTTTAAGTTGATTAGCAATAGCATAGTTAACTTGAACTTAAAAAATACATCGTGGAACTCTTTAAAAACAGGATTTAGTAGGTTTAGGACAATCTGAGATTAGATAAATACCTACCTGACTATGGTGAAAAACTTACCAGTACATTTTTCTACAGTAGATTTTTTTTTTAATCGGTTTTATTTTTTGTTTCAAATCTATCTAATACCTTTAAACGAGCAATTCTTGTATATTTTTATATTTGTATATATTCAGGATCTCGGTAACGGCGTCATCTATTTCCGTGAATCTTAGTATGTAGGTAGTTTCGGGACGATAAATCGGTCTAGCTAGATTTTATTCATAGAAAACTTTTTTTAACTGAGTTTTCAAGCAAAAATATAGCTAGAATATAAAGGTAAATTTTGCCGCCGCTGTCATAACAAAAATATCTCAGACGGAAATTGGTTCTTCGAAAATCAGTGTTACCTCAGTTCGAATCCGAGTGACAGCAAAAGAGATATATTTTTTTCATATTTATTTTTGTAAAGAAATGTTTATTTTATAAGGCAAACCAAACAACAGTTTATTTTAATCGATAAATGTTTTTTAAAGAACCGAGTTAGGCTCGGACGCCCAGGTACTTTTTTATTAAGTAAATTAAAGCCATTTTTTTTTATTTTTGCGAAAAATTGACTACTCCGTACCTGGTATTCCCTAATATATTATAATAATCTTACAGAATTATTTTTATCAAGGAAGTACGGTTAGCTTGACGTTCGCGGAATGAAAAGCATATTTGTAAACATTTTAACGTGAGCAATTGCTGAATGACGTGACGTCATGGTTCGCAGGGAATGCCAAGATTTATATATGGGAAACGGATTTAACTCAACAATTTAATTTTCGTACTACTGATGTACAATATATATTTACCGGTACTGTTAGAATTATATTAGAATTGACTCGGCTTATTAGTAATCACTTTGAAAATTAACTAGGCAGTAAATTCATTGATTCCACAGTTATAACTTATTTGTGAAAATCATAAAACAAAAATTACAATAGTAAATGAGTTTTTTTTGCAACCTAATAACTATTCAAGCGACTAATCCTACGGGCATCCTGTGGTTAGCAAATTAGAATGTCAAAAATGCCCATTTGGGTTTTTTTAAAGCCGATTTTTACTACACACATGAAATATTGAATGGAGTTCCTTGATACTACGTAATTGAGCCCTAAAGAAATGACTTTTGTCAATTGGTCCCGTTAAGGGATTTTAAAAGAATTAAAACTATAGATATTGGCGATGAAAAATACCGTGAGATACCCACTTAATTCCATAATAACTATATGGATATTGTCCGTTTTTTAATGCTAATTTGAACTTTCCAGGTGTTCCAGCACTCGTCGTACGTCCTCATTTTTCTTTTAATGCTGTTATTCGGATTCACGATCATAACTTTTGCGTTTATGCTAACACCTTTTTTCGACAAAGCCAGAGTAAGTTACTTTATTTTATAGTGGTATTTATTATGTTAGTTTTTGCAAATAATAAAATTTGAAAAAGTGACGATGCTGCAGTGCATATCAAGGTACGTTTGCTAAAGTGTCCTTTGTGTTGGCTATTTAAATCGAAATCATATTTTGGTGCTTGTATATACCTTTTCGATACAGGAGAAAAACAGAATTCCATGTAAATCAAGAACCGTTGTTCTGTAGGTTTTTTTAAATACTACTTAACTATTCTCTAATCAGGTTTTATAGGAAATGGAATTAAGAGGACAAGTATTCACCACTCACACGCACTTGGAGATCCTCTTCTTACCCACACCGGCTAAGTTTTTGGCTTAGTCTGCTGATGATAGTGGTCCTCAAATTAAACAATTGGCAAACAAATTAAGTGTTCACAAAATTACTTGGGGTGTAAGGGGTGTCGAGTAATATCTTAAGACTTGAGACACCCAAGCCAACCTCACCTGCACGTGGTGCACTCTGCTGATCAACGAACGAGGCAATGGCGATAGCGGGGTGGTAGGGTTTTACAGCCCGACTGGATCGCAACCACCATGTACATGGCGAAAAAGCCCGTCATAGTGACTCGCTTTTGCGCGTCGCGTTTCGGGATCAGTCTGTGCATATCCAGTACTGGGTGACTTTCGTCATTATGGCCGGCATGACAGCGGTGACCGACGATGGATGCTCTGTCTCTCGGTGGTCGCCACTGTTTTTGGATTGTACTATGCTTACCATCAGGCATAGTGCAGTCACTTTGTCGTGCTTCAATAAAAAAATAAAATAAAAATAAGTTCTGCTGCATTTGCAGTACGTAAAATTCGCCAGCTAACTGATATTGCCACTGCTAGGTTAGTCTACTTCGCCTACTTTCATAGCTTAATGTCTTATGGCATTCTGTTGTGAGTGTCAGCAGATGAGGTAGACACCATATTTTTATTACAAAAACTAGCAGTTAGAGCAATTTACAATATGGGACATCGTGAATCCTTAAAGTCTAAGTTCGAGGAATTCGGTATCTTAACTCTGTCTTCCCAATACATTCTTGATAATTTAATGTATGTCCGATAGAACCTTGATAAACTGGATTTCGTAAAAGGCCGGCATAGTCTAAATACTAGGAACCGTGACAAACTGGTTATCCCATGTTTGAGACTTAGTATAACGAGTAATAGTTTTTTGGTAAATAGTGTACGGTTCTATAACAAAGTTCCAAAGGATATTACCGATTTGCCCGATTGTGAATTTAAGCGCCATGTCAAACGGGTTTTGGTCTCAAAAGGCTATTATAGAGTGGATCAGTATGTGAACGATAGTGATGTCTGGAATTGACTCATCTCTGTGCGTCCATTAAAAACATTTCTGTCATGTATGTAATATAGTCTAAATATTGTATATATTAAAAGATAAACCAGATCGAGTTTCTTGCCTGTTCTTCTCGATGACTGGGTTGTTTCCGAACCGGTGATAGTTTTTGACGTTCATAAGCGCCTTATTAGGGCCTAAACTGAATAAAGTATTTTTGATTTTGATCTTGTTAACAAGATACTCGTTTATACTGACACTAGGTTCTATAACGGTTTTCTAGGGATTCTCACCGATGTTACAATTGTGTTTTAACGCAGTTAGTCTCAGAGCGGTTTGCAAGTTACAAGATTCAAATATACTCCTTTATTTGATAAAAGGCAGCACTTGTGGTCATTTTAAGTGCGTTCAGCTAAATTAGTGGACAGATAAATACCATTTAATTGATAAGACTAATATAGAAAAAAGATTTGTGCTAACGTATACATACAGGTGGATGCTAAATACTTGTAATTTTTAACGTATCTCTAATAATTTGCATTAACAGACAGCCGGAATTGTGGGCAGTTTTGCTGTGAACATCATGAGTGGGCTGTATTTCGTACAAGTTTTCGTGTCTAATGCGGACTCTCTCGCGTTCTGGTTCGTCTCTCTCATCAGCTCCAGCTGCTATGCTCTCGCTATGGATAAGGTATTTTCTGTCACTATAAATAATGCTAAACTTATTTTCAAGCTAATAATTTCTATGCTACTCTTGGATGATCTGTCTATACATTGATCAAACTTTCAATAATTGATTTATTGTTTGCTTATATATAATTTCCTTTTTCTCTTTAATATAAGGCTTGTATTTCACTTGGTAAATCAAGTAACAGCTTTATAAGGCTTTTATTTCACTTGGTAAATCAAGTAACAGCTTTATAAGGCTTTTATTTCACTTGGTAAATCAAGTAACAGCTTAAGTTCAGTGGTAATCATCTCAAGAGAAATTACCATCGACGACATTATCATTGCAAGGGCTTTCCAGAATCTACAAGATATTTTAGATTATACTTACTGCTGATCCAAGACACATTACTTTTATAATTGTTCAACATAGTGTCGTCACTATGCCTGATAAAAAGGCCAATAAAACCCAAAAATAAAAGTAACCGCCAAAGGATGGATAGTATATTACCAGTCGTGAATATCAGGCCGGTAACTGGATATATGGATGATGAAGTAATCCAAAATATAATAAACTAAACAAGAGACAGTATGGTTTATCATTATGCAGATGATGATCGTGAATCGCCTTAATCGGAATAAAATCTTACCACTCCTCGCGTTCAAAGTCAAATATAATCATCGTCTCTCATTTGGAATCTATTTGACTTATATGAGAGTCTATACTGCCTTCTATTGGAGAAAATAAAAAAGAATTTCTTGTGGTTTCTTTACAAGAAAAAATACGACAACCACTTTTACTTACAAATTATTGTTGAGTATATTGGAATTCAACCGGCTTGCTTGTAGTCGTAATTATGAAAGTGTAGACAAATGCGCTATGATTATAATATGTAACTCTGCTTAACATGAAATGAGGTTGTGGTCAAACCCTATAAATCAGTAACATATAAAAGATTTTTTTCTCTATTCTATAGTTCATATCCATTTAACATCTAGTTAACTTCATATTTAAAGATAGAATATTGTAACTGTAGATTTTTTTCAGGCTTTAGTTCTGGATATGGCCGGTGTGGGCGTCACGTGGGAGAACCTGTGGACTGGACCTGGAGTTCCGTTCGGAGGGAGTCTTATTATGATGGCAATTGATACTGTGCTCTATGGTTTTATCGCTTATTGGCTCGACGCAGTTTTACCAAGTATGATACAGAGTTTACGAGTATTTGAGTCTTTTAGATTTGTGGATTACACGAATTCCTATTTAAGCTATTGCTGCAAATTTCTTTGGTATGACTGATAATAAAGTCATTGGTCTATTTACTCTGTGTTTTAACACTTTCATATAAGCATAATTTCTTGACTTGTGAAATGTTTAGTTCAAGTTTACTACAGTTTAAATAAAATATAAGTAAAGTTAAATATGAGTCGGTGTATTTAAAAGTGAGCTAAATTCCAATTTTTCAGGTTTATACTCAAATTTTGCCGTACATAAGGTTCTGGGGTTTTTATGATTTTCATATGTTACATGCACAAAATTTGAAGATGTTAAAAAATAACGTAAAATATTAGGAAAGGAAATTTTGATGGTTTTTATTTAATTTAAGATAGAATAAGTTTTTTTTTATTAACAGGCGAATATGGAATAAAACAAAAACCTTGGTTCTGTCTGCTGCCTACTTTTTGGGGCGGAAGTCGACGCGGCCGCGTCTCCGTCGGACACTTCCATTCCAATGGAGATCGTGCTAACAACCGCGATATAGAACCTGTTCCAAGGTACCAACTCTACAGCTTGAGCCATTGAAAATTAAGTTTCAGGAGTTTAAATAATAGAAACTGTGGCAAACTGATCGTTCCATGTTTTAGACTCAGTAAAATAGTTAATAGTTTTTTAGGTAATAGTGTTAGGTTTTACATCAAAGTCCCAAAGCATACTACCTAATTGCTGGGTTGTAAGTTTAAGAAGCCATACAAAAACGGATTTTAATGTCAAAATGCTATTATAGAGTGGATCAATATGTGAACGATAGTGATGTCTGGAATTGACTGCTCTCTGTGCATCCACTAAAAGCTACTGTAACATGCAATGCTTTGTTTTAAAAAGATAAAAACGTAATATATATCCAAGTAAAAAAAAACTAAAAGGCTGTCCATGTTTGTGTAAATTTGCTACACAAAGGCATAAATTATAAATGTATAGAGATACTAAAAGTTCTACCATATCTATGTAAAGTAAGGTCAATCTACTTCATAATCTGCTAAACTAAACAAATAATGGGTTGCTATTCCTCTTTATTGTCGCAAACTAGTCCGACCCTAACATAACTGTTTACAACGACTCATGTATACAAGATTTAGCAAAATTATTGATATTTAAGTACCAAATAAATTCAAAGACGTTACTTCTTCAACTGAATATGAAGAAGAGATATACGGTGTTAGCATTTTGCTTCTGTAATTCAGGGAGCTCCAAGACAAAGAAGCCATCAGAATTGTTGGATTGCAAAAAAGTTTTCGCCATTGTCGACGGGCGGAGGTCAAGGCCATAGATGGTATAGACCTTAGTATATACGAAGGTCAGATCACGGCTGTGCTGGGTCATAACGGTGCTGGGAAATCAACTTTGTTCAATATTCTGACTGGCTTGACAGCTCCAACTGCTGGGACAGCTTATGTTTATGGATTGGATGTAAGGTAAGGTTTAGTGTAACTGTCATAATTATATACCTAATTTGGGAATAATAAAAACACTCATGATCTTAAAGCAAATACATTTACTAAAGTGATTAGAAGTTTTGTTGCCACCATGTATATAGTAAATAAACATGTGTACGGTACATACCTTCAAAAGTCATTAATTATTCATATAAACTTTATACATGAATAGTACGTGACGTTGATTATAATCTTTTTTAAAACTGCGTAATATGTAGGTGCAAAATTATACGTACAAACATACATACAGACAACACTCCGACCAGAGCAAGTATTAGATAGTGAGATAAACAACAAGGAGACCACGAATATAAGAAACATTGTATAATGTGCTCTATCTCATTCTCTCACACGTTACTTCCTATATAAATATATATGTTCATTTCTTTTTAATCTTGCTTATTCGTATCATTGAATTTGAAATAACGACAGAAGTTTTAGGAAGCGTTTAGGAATTATTGACGACTCTTAAAGATAGGTATGATGTAGTCATTTATTTTGAATATTTGTCAATATAAGCTTAATGCTGTATTTTTGTCGTTCTAACTCACAGTTACAAATAATTAATGCATATTAAAAGGCAAAATTAAAACGTATGCATAGTAAAAAATGTAATAAACTTTTTTTTTTCGGTATGACTATACTATTGACCCAGCAAGATCTTAACAGCTTCACCGGACTAGTTGTAGGAATGTAGAAAGAAAGAAAGAAGAAAGAAAGATTTTTTATTGTCATAGCTTACAGTTGTACAAAAAAAAAAAAAAAACTTTTAAATATTAAACATGCAAAACTATGGCAATGAGGCCTGGCGTCAGCGTAATGCCGTTTTTGAGAACGGCGCTGGTTTTCAGCCAAACCTCAAATTTCAGGCTAAATTAAAAGCAAGCATTACTTTTTTTTTTTTTTTTGCGCCCAAGTGTGGACATAAATTTGAATATTAGATCTATTGCTACCATATAATAATAACCAAAACTAAAATAAAATAATAAGAGAAAAACATTACAAAATAACATTGTGATAATATGAATGCGTCAAATCTGTTGATAGAATATACTTATAAACGGCCTAATATTTGTTCCTCAAGAATTTTTTGTTTCATGAGTTTCTTAAATATAAATTTGTTTTTTGTCTGTAATGGAGGAGGTATATTATTCCAAATTTTTGACGCAGCATATTTAAAACTTCCTTCAAAGCCTACTGACTTATGTTTAGGTAGGGATACAGTGTTTCTTATTTTAGATCTTGTGTTTATATTATGAATGTTCCTATACCAGTCAAATTTAGTATACAGGTATTCTGGTTTTTTACTCCTAATAATAGTGTGCGTGAGACAAGCCAAGTGTAAGTATCTCCTTGAACACATATTTAAGATATTTTTGCTATTAATGATCGGAGATATATGCGACCATTTGGGTACATCATAACAGAATCTGATACATGCGTTTTGAACACGTTGAATTGCTTTTGACGTTTTCTCCATTAATCTAGGCCCATAGACCACATCACAATAATTAAAAGGAGACAACACAATTAGATCACAGAGAAGACTTCTTGTATTTAAATTCAAATAATTTCGTATACCGTATAATATTTTCAATTTATAAAAAGCATTTTTAATTTTAATATTTATGTGTTCGACAAAACGCATTTTTTCATCTAAGATTAATCCTAAATTTCTAACATCTGAAACTCTTTCTATGCTTTCATTTTTTATCAAGATGTTAAATTGTTTATTTACAGTTTTTTTTATTTGTGACTTAGTTCCTAGGATCATGTATTTAGTCTTTATGGGATTTAGTTTCAGGGAGTTATTTTTAGACCATTCATATATTTTATTTAAATCTACATTTATATTTTCCATTGCTGTTTTAGCATTTTCTTCGGAAAAAGATTTGTAAATCTGGGTGTCATCAGCATATAAGTGAATATTGCTAAATTGAGGAATGAGAGTAAGATCGGCGGTGAATAGTATAAACAAGAGGGGGCTCAGAATAGAACCTTGAGGCACACCACGAGTAACATATTTTACTTGGGACATTTTCCTTTCGCCCGATTGAGATTCGATTACTACTTGTTGACACCTATTAGTCAGATATGATACAAACCAAAGTTGAGTTGACTCGGATATTCCGTAGTATGACAATTTTGATATAAGTAATTCTCTATCTAAGCAATCGAATGCCCTGGAAAAGTCAAGTAAAACCAAAACTGAGCTTTCTCCAATATCGGAAGCTGAGATTAAGTCATCGCATACTTTAGCCAGAGCAGTATTTGTACTATGACCCGATCTAAAGCCTGATTGCAGCAAAGGTAGTATATTATTCTTTTCTAGATAAAATTTGAGTTGTTTTTCGACCACACGTTCTATAAGTTTAGATAAGACTGGCAGAATACTAATGGGACGTAAATCTTTCATTTGTTCAACTACTTTACTTTTGGGAATGGGTTTTACAATTGATAATTTCCAGGAATCAGGAAATACTTTTGAAATCAATGATTTGTTTATAATTGCCGTAATTATTGGAAGAGTTATATCTATAGTTAACTGAATCATATCAATAGTTATGGTATCATGACCACAAGCATTCGTTTTTATGGAGTTTAATATTTTTTGTATATCTATTTCTGTTACTGGTTCAAGATCAAACTGCAATGTACTGTTATATTTTGAATTCCGAAAAAAATGTAAGGTATCATTGTCAGGTTTACATAACTCTGAAAGTTCAAGGAAAAAATCATTAATTTTATTGCATTCATTTAGACTCTCAGGAATAAAATCTTTACTTGAGTTATCAAAAATAGACGTCTGTTTTAAATGTTGCCACATTGCCCTCGGATTATTAATATTTTTATTTACGTAAAAGGTGAAATAAGCTTCCTTTTCTTTGCGCAAACTAGATGTCACCAGATTCTTTAGTTGCTTATAATAAGTATATTTAGATTGTAGTTTACTACTACGGGCTTTTTTAAAAGCGTCATCACGGAAACTCATCATTAACTTAATAACATCGGTTATCCAAGGACTTAAATGTTCAGATATACGCCTTCGCTTTATGGGAGCATGTCTGTCGAATAAAGATAAGAAAAACAGATTAAAGGTGTCCACCATAGTATTAACATCGTCCACGGAGAGGATATCTAACCATTGTATTGATTCTAAATCTGCTTGAAATAGATTTGGGTCAATATTCTTTAGGGAACGTGTATAGACGTAACGAGGGACATATTTCTGCTTTTTAATATTAAATTCTGTCAGAATTAAGGCATGATCACTCAAATCAGCATTATGAATTACGTCAATTTTACGACATCTCTCAGGTATATCAGTTATAACAAGATCGATAAGACTCTGAGATGTGTCACTAATTCGAGTAGGAACGGTTACAATTTGTTCCATATTATTTTGATTAAAGAATTGACTTAACTCTCTGGAATTATACGTAGACGAGTTCAACATATCTACATTGAAATCCGTTAAGATACACACATAGTTACAATATCTAAGGGAATTTATTGCTTCACTTAAATCTTCGACAGCGTTTACTACGGAAAGTCCCTCAGTACGATATGCGGTGCCTACAGCCATTTTGACTCCTGGCAATGAGACTTCTAGCCACATCTGTTCTAAAGAAGTAGCCGGGTGTGAATGAACACGAATGCGTATACCCCGTCGGATATAGAAACCAACTCCGCCACCTCTTTTACCTTGCGGTCTGGGTGTATGCTTTAGCATATAACCTGGTATGTGTGGAGCGGTATTTTCGGCTCCTTTACGCATCCATGTCTCATTTAAGGCTAATATATCTGGTTGGGTATTCGAAATCGTAACCTTAAGCTCGTCTTGTCCAGTGTTAAGGGATCTCACATTTAGCAGTCCCAGTTTGATATTTTCGAATTTAGCTTGAGTCATTTTACATTAATTATGCTTAAATAAATGATAAGAACATTCACAATGTAATAAGAATTTCTATGTACACAACGCAGAAGTAATTGTACATTAATAAAAATACAGTAGTTTTCAATATAACCTACACAAAAATGGATCAGACATGACTTATAACAAAAACACCTAAGACTATATAGGAATGATATGAAATTACAAAGAATTCTTGCGTGGTACTGGAAACATAACAACACAGAAGAATACCAGTCGGTCCTTGTATAACAATGACAGAACAATACCTCTAAACCAAATAATAGTGGTAAGGTAGGAAAATGGTAACTCCCGTGTGCTATGGACATACAAGAGTATTTTTTATATTTAAAACAAAATTGCATACTATTATAAAATTATAAAAATAGAAAGAACATATAGAATTCAAAAGCTGGTTTAGCTTATATAAAGATAACTTACTACTATCTACAAAAAATGAGACAATATTGTGAAATCTACTTAAGAGTTTAGTTTGGTTATAGCATACAATCAAGAAAAACTTTGTGCTATATAAATTACGTAGTTTGGACAAAGAGATCAAATATTGCCATCTTGATGACAAATAAAAATGAGAATGGTACATTATTCGCATGGTATTTAGAAAACAGTAATTTGTTTTTAGTACAATTGAAACATAAACAAAGACATTATTATTTAACCATGTCTCAGTAAGTATAATGACATCGTAGCTATTACAAACAACATTATTAAAAAACTGTATGGTTTTGGATCTTAGTCCTGTAACATTCTTATAATATATGTTTAGACATGAGAATTTTAAAAAGTTTAAATCTCCAACGTAAGCACAATAGCAGAATAAAGAAAATAAAGAAATAATAAACATTAGTCCAGTTTACTAAGAGCGTCCATATTACGTATATATATGTAATTTGACTCTTCATTTTTACGCACAAAAATTTTTCCATTACGTATCCAAACGAACTTGTACTGTAACTCTTTACACTTTTTGCGAACAGCTGCATGAAGCGCTTTGTTTTCCGGACTCAGGTGCTCAACAATATATACTGGATATCTCTTGTCGCCACCAATACCCAAATGATTAGTGTGCAACTTATCGCTCGGGTTCTTTTTATTAAATGTCATTGCTGCCGCCATAAAAGTGTCTCTAAAACAAGGGTTGGGAAACTTTACTAAAATAGAACGGGGTCTGGCGCTATTTATATTTGCTTTTGCCACCCTCGAGCAATAGTGGACATCACTGTCATTAATCGGGCAATTAATTACTTTTCCTATTTGTTTAACCATGGTGAGAATGTTTTCGTTTTTATTTTCGGGTACACATTGTATTTCGATGTTAGTAGCACGAGAAAATTGATCCAGCTGCCTTAGCTTAGTGACGAGACTTTGTGTGGTTTCGCGAAGAACTTCATTTTCTTTGCGGAGCGAATCAATTGTAGAAACTTGAGCGGAAAAAGTTATTTTAATTTTTTCAAACTCCTCGTTGAACAGAGATATACTACATTCGAAATTCGATAACATAGTCTTCATTTCTTGCAATTCATTTTTAATTTGTGTTTTGAATATATCTCTCAATTCCTGTCGCACAATATCGCGGATGCTATCAGCAGAGACGCATGAGCAGTCGCCTTTGACAGGTTTAGGTCGCTGAGTTACATTGTCGTAAGATAATTGAGTTCCTTCTGTTATGTTATCAAGATTACCTTGCTTAGATTCCTTACGGCGGCATAGCAAACAAATCCATGATGTCTTAAATTCCTTAGAAAAATTTTGAAAGTCTTCAGCTGCGTAGTTCATGCATGTATAATGATATTTGTTTTTGCAGCTAAAACAGTGTAAAAAATCGTCATTCTTCAATGTATTAGGGCAGGCTGCACATTTATTTTTCGACATTTTAAATATATATTTACGTTTGATTGTCTAATATTTCAACACATACACTTTGTATTCAGTTTTACCAAAAAGCGCAGCTGTGATGAAAAGGTCGTAAGCGCCGTGAATAACTCGTCGCTTACGCGTTCATTTCAAATCAATTGTTTGCACACTTCAATGGCCGCTTAGTTTTATTCATCACTGTAGAAATATTTCACTTACACTCAAAAATCAGAGTTTTCGAAGAGTTTAAACGTAACACCAAGTAGTTCTTGTACTTATTACAGGATCTACATACTTTATACGGTGATAAGGTTGATTGAACTATTAAAAAACTATTTAAAACTGAGACAGACGATGAGAGCTATATCTACCATATAACAGGATAATCAATGAAATGAATAGTATTCGTACGTGTTTGTGTACAGAGATCCAAATGACATGCAGGAGATACGCCAGATGATAGGTGTGTGTCCACAGCAAGACGTGCTTTTTGACTTGCTCTCCGTTAAAGAACATCTGGAATTCTTCGCTGCGATCAAGGTTCGATACTATAAAATACAAATAATTAAAACTTTCAGTTAAATTCCCATATTTGTACACACAAATAGATCACAACTATTACTTAATTAATCTTGCTATAGCGCATTGGTATATGACACCGAGAACATACTTATGACTCGTTTTTATTTTTTAACCTATAGCTATTTGGGCTTCTCAGTAGCTGCATGGTTCATGGTCTATTTCAAATAAAAATAGCTTGAAAGTTCGTCCATACTTTATACGTACCTGTTACTGACGCTGGTTGGTCCATCAGACCGACGCAGGTATAGGAAGGTTAAATTCGTAGTTTGTCCAAAGTTATGTTAGAGTTATGAAGAATTGGTAACTTGTATCATCCTTACTAATCTTATAAACCCGAAAGCGAATCTTTTGTCTATTCTTTACGTTTTCTCGCCTTAAATACTGAACCGATCATTATTAAATTTTCCATACACGTTTTCAGTGTACAGTGAAAAATATAAAAAAAAATGTATTGGTCCCAAAGGATAGACGGGAAGGAAGCCGCGAGCAAAAGCTGGTAACATAATAAATAGTTATATAACATAATAAATTTTAATTTAATTTAAATTGGAGGCTTCCCAAATTTTCGAGATAGTAAATTTACTTTAGGTACATTTTTTTTTATTTCAAAATGACTACACAATACTTGATAGAAAATCGGTACAATCCAAAAACAACGGAGACTATCGATGTTAAATAGCTACGGCAGTCGGAGCTGGCACGCCAATCTGCAAAAGTGCCTCTTTACGCCTTGTTTGAAGGACCCGATATTGTAAGAGGAAAAGAACTAACCAACTGGTAGACGGTTCCACATCTTCACAGTACGACAAAGATAAGAGTTTTCGAACTTCTTCGTTCTTGTCGAGATGGTTGCTACCTTTTTTTTTATTAATGTGGAGAAATCCCTAACGGAAACGCTACCTTCCCAGAGGAGAGGGGAAGGTTATGTCCGACTCACACGGACTAAAACCCCACGGTGTACCGTCCACCACAAGGTAGGGGCAGCCAGGGTTCGAGCATGCTCACTGACTTGATAAACTGCCCCTGCAAAGATGGTTTCTACCTTGAATCTTGGGAGACGCGTACCCGTCCGCGTAGTTCTTAAAGCCATGTAACTAGGAGGGAATGTATCAGTTTGTCTGATTTTATATTAGTACAAGTGATCTAGCAAATTAGCTATATACAATTTTCTAGGGTGTTCCACGCAGAAGGATATCAGAAGACATTCACAAAGCCCTTTCGGAAGTGGGGCTGTCGGATCAGGCAGGAGTCTTCGCGAAGCATCTATCTGGTGGGCAAAAGAGAAAACTAAGTATTGCCATCGCACTCATTGGAGACCCGAAGGTAAACTTGAATATAGTACCCATTTAATATGCAGTTTTTCTTCCTTTTGGCGACACGTGATTGACGCATGTTCCGGTATCTTGTTTTATATATACGTAAATAGAATCATACTAATTGAAATTAATATAATATAGAGAAACATACAAATAATAATTCACACAAATAAATTCATAACTATACTCTACTGATTAAAATACCAAAAACCAATGCGCTTTTTCGCGTGACTTTATCGATGACTCACACTTTGTGTTGTATAAAACTTAAAGAATATATTTAAAAAAAAATCGAGACATTCATAAGGACTGCCGACAAATGTGAAACTCAAAACGATGAAGGAAGTTTTTTATGAAATTTTAATAATGATCTGAATTATTCAAATTCCACAACTTTAAATTGAAATGATTAAAATTCGTTTGGTTTTTACACTTGGAGCAATAGTTATTAACATTTTTACACAGTCGCTTAATTAATGAAATATTCGAGTATAATGGGCTGCACAAGCTGGACACAAATCATCAATATTAGATTGATCGTCGTTAGTCTGGTCAAGCGCAATATCTTGCAATCATGTCGATGTCATCGGTGACGCAAACCCATAAGTTTTTCTTCTAGCAAAAATCGCTCGACACGGATAAAGCACGTCGTTTAATGCTTTTCATTATTTCCAGATTATAATCCTAGATGAGCCTACAGCCGGTGTGGATCCAGTTTCCAGAAGGCAAACTTGGAGGATATTACAGAGGACGAGGCCGGGGAAGGTGTTGCTCTTGACGACGCATTTTATGGATGAAGCTGATATCCTCGGTGATAGGAAGGCTGTTATCAGTAAAGGCAAAGTGAGTTCGGAAGTTTTGGGAAATTTTATCCATTTAATAAGTTGTTTTGTTACGCCTATAATGTGTTCAGTATTAGAAAAATTGGGAGTGAGTGTTAAATATATAGCCGGTTCTTCTGCTTGCCAAAACCGTTCTTTTTTTCTGCAAACTCTTGGTCCGCACCTTTTTTCTGCCGTTGTTAATTTAATTAGTCTTGTTAAAAATCGTTTATAATGTGAGCAACTAAAACTCTCAAGAGCAGAATGGAAGCAGCTGAAAGAAGCCTATGTGTCACTTGACACGCTGCCTACTGAACCGGGAAACCCGAAGTATTAGATTTAAGTTAAAACAATTTGTATGTAAAAATCATTGTTTAGTATCAGCAATAAAGGCTAAATAAAAAAAAAAACTCCCAAAATGAAATCAATGTCGTCTTATTACAAAGACTGTACATGTGTAGGAACGGAAACTACCAAATCAAATACTATTTTTAGAGCGTAAATGCCATACGAATTAAGATTTATGTTATAAATGTCACTTATTTACTACTTCACTTACGAAAGTAATATCAACATTGAGGTTTTGATGACGTATCATTCGATAATTTCGAATCTTTGACCGAAATACTTAATATATTAATTAAATAAAAAGAAGGATTCCGTAACAAAACACAATGTGACGGACCATTTAAACGTCTGGATAAGTTTTCGACCATCAGTTAAGAAGTAAACACCATAGGCGATACTTATAATTGGTTCGATTAGTTTTATTCTACCAAATTAGGCCTCCCACGGCAGCGGCTCAAGCCTAGGTTCGATCCCTCGGTAGGGAGCCTTTGAGTGCGTTGCTTGCGCGATACGGTGACACACAAATATACATCACCGCTACAACACTACACGATCACCCCCACACACGTGCACGTCTACACGCTTACACATAAAAGAGGAAGGGTTTACTTTTTTTTTCCTTATCGAACTGAAAAACTCTCAATTTTCCGATAATAAATATATGGAGGAGTTGTTGAGGCGTGTATGCTTGGTATACATATACGTTTCAACAACTCATACATATATGAATAGTTAGCTAGGTTAGCTAAGATAGGTCGCGATTTTGCATGCTACAGGCAACAGCCAAACCGAGGTGTGCCGTGCACCCTTGAGCTGGTTGCCAAAATAAAATCAGCTGAGTGCCTTAAGCGCTCGCCTTAGTAGTCCGGTAACTTATATACGTATATAAGTTATTGAAACATGCATGTGTACCAAGCATGCGTACCTCAACAACTCCTATATGTATTTTGTGTAGGAAAAATTCCTCTAAACTATATAGGATAGGATAGGATAACGAAAAATAAGGGTAGAAGTGAAGCTGTTAAGACCTTGCTGGGTCAATAGCGTAGTCATTTCGAAAAAAAAAATAGTTTTATTAACCAACTTTAAAAAAGGAGGAGGTTCTCAATTCGACTGTATTTTTTATTGTTTTAATTGTAAAGCTATCAGTGATGTTAATTTTTAGCCTGAGATTATTAATGTAATTAAGTTGTTTAGTATTAACTTGTTGTTGTAGGTCCGATGTGCGGGTACTTCTCTGTTTCTTAAGAATAAATTTGGCATCGGTTATCACCTAACTCTGGTACTTGACGGTAAGGTTACATTTCATGTATGAGCTTTAGACGTGGTTTAATATAAATAATGCAATTCTTGGTAGAACGATCTTGTTCGTAATGTCTAGTACAGCGTTATGAATATTTGGTACATAATTTATTTTTCCATACTTGTATTTATTTAGCATTAAAATAATAACAGTGTAAATTAGCCACTCGTTCTATTTAGGGTAGAAGCTATAAATGATTCGCGATAGATTATAGTTCAAAGGTGGTAGCTAGCCAGGCAGGCTTAGAAAGGGAGTAGTCGTATCGCCAGTCAGCAGCTCCTGCTCTCTGGCCTATAGGTAAGCGAGGACACCATGGGGTTTTAGTCCGTGCAAGTCAGATATACCCCATCCTCAGCTGCCCGGTTAGAGTGGGTATTCATAGAGATTTCCCCATGTAAAAAATCTACGGACGTGCCTTAGTCTGGCTTAATCAATTATTAATGTTATCGCTGGATAGTATAATAACCAAAAGATCTGGAATTATTATTTGGGTTACTCGCTCAAAAGTATAACTATGTATAACTATGAAGACACAATAATGAGGGATATAGGAATAATCGATTCACTAAAACTCTACTTTTCTTAGGTTTAGGGGCTTCCTCTTCTTTTACAATTACTGTAGCTCTTACCATGCAACTTTCACCTTAAAATGTATACCTACCTGTGTATAGCTAATTGTGTAATTGTTAAAAAGTGTAATTTATTTTTATTTCGCAATCATTGATAACATTTCATGTTAAAATTCAAAATCGGTACAACATAATGATTAGAGGAAAGGGGTAGAGAACGTGAACAGCATAAATACAGATGAAAAAATATGCAGAATATACACGTTTTAATTTAAATAGATATTCTGGTGGTTTTACACAGCAGACCATTCTTACTAGAACTTTGCGTAACTGAGCATTCTTTTGGATAAAAGAATGCTCAGTTTAGACCATCGACGAAAAGTAGCATGTCTCTCAGTGTTTTATAGGTTACACTTTGGAGAGTGTGCACAGGAATTGCATGATATAATTCCGCCATCCCCATTCCATCTGAGGACGACTAGACGCCGTGAGGGTTTCCACCCTTACGTGGTTGATATTCCCGCAATTCGTACGAAGCGATTTGCTTCCACATTCATTATACGTACGGCTAAGGAGTGGAATTCACTCCCGGCGTCTGTCTTCCCGACATCTTATAACTTGGGAGTCTTCAAGAGTAGAGTGAATAGGCACCTAGTGGGTAAGCGCGATACATCGTCGGCCTCATCGTCACTTACCATCAGGTGAGATTGTGGCCAAGCGCGTACCTATAGAATATAAAAAAAAAATACTACTCAAGTTAGGAAACTTGTAGCAAAACAATAACATTATGAGTCTTTTTATATGTGAGCTGTTCATAGGGGTGTGTCGCGAGCATCAGATTACCAGGTTGGTGCGTGGGCATGTTCCACGCGCAGAAAAGGCTCGACGTCACGGCCGAGAACTCTCCTACATCCTCCCACATTACGCTGTCCATCTGTTTCCACCGCTGTTCCTGGCCATTGAGCAGGAAATCAAAGAGAAGACCAGCAGACTAGGTAAGTCTTAATAGACCAAGTTACCATTTCTTTAATTCTGTAATATAATTACCAATTATTAAGACAAAAAAATATGGTACGCATGTAACTTAAATTTGAATCGGAAAAAATTCTAAAATCTGTAGTTTGTACTTTTAGCCAAACGCAAGTAACTTGGTTTCTGATTAAGTGTAATTTAAAAAAAAAAAGCTCATTGTTGAAAAAAAAAACTTGTTATTCTGATTCCAAAGATTTAAATTTCCAAATTAAATATTGCCACAAACTAGTTGTTCCCCATTTATTTCACTAATTTGAAACGTTTACAGGAATAACAAGCTATGGGGTATCCATGACAACTCTGGAAGAAGTGTTTTTAAGTTTGGAAGGAGAAAATGATGAGGAAACTGATGCAGTTGAGGGAGTGTCGTCTGTCAAGTTGGTGCGAGCTCGTGCTTTATCAAGGAGCCTTTCATTACAGAGCAAAACGCTAAGTTATCAGGTATTTATATTTTAAATGCTCTATTTCTTTAGGCCTTACGTAAAAAAGGTCTTAAAGTGGTCGATTGGTTGGGGGAATATCAATCTAATGTCGGCACGTTCAAACCCTGGCATGTACCAAAATTTTTGATGGAATTCGCGTACATTTACTTATTTAAATTGGTAGTACTATCGAGCGACAGTGAAGGAGTATATCGCGAGGAAACCTGAACGAAAGCAAACCTTCTTGTAGTACTTGGAAAGATATACTACTACTGTGGATTTGTCTGTGTTTGAAATCGGTAATACGATGTGGGCTATCGTGGTGATTACGCCCATACCAACCTTCGGGAAGAGGCCTATAGGCTATAGCCCTGCAGTGAATCTCTTATAGGCTGATCATAATTATAATGTATAATATATACAACCATAACGAATCCGTGATATCAAGCGTGAGAATCGCATTCAATGACATGGATTTGGATCTCAATGTATGCAAAATTTTTAGGAAGGAAAACTGAAATGGTGTTACGATAGTAGTTCGTAAATGGCCACATTTAGTAAATTCTAGTTTAAAATTTGTTATTAAGCTCTACTGAAAAACATCATTACTTGTCGTCAGTAGTTCTTATGGGTTATAAGTATAAGATAAAAATGAATTACATTGTTCAGATTCAGTTGGTTTTAGCGTTAGACCAATAATCTCACCTAATGATAAATGGTGACGTGGTCTTAGATGATAATACCTTAAACACGAAGAGCAGGTTTCAAATGTAGCTGCTGGAATACACCTGTAGGTGCTTGGCAATAGATTTTCAACTTAAGGGTAATAGCCAAACAGGCGAGTTTTAGTAAATACCTTACAGTCATGAGATATTCTAGAAATTCATATTTTCAAAACTACCCGAATATATAACAAGCGGTTATGCTAGAAAATTTAAATGAAGCAAATGGTTTTTTTTTTTTAAGTTAGTGGAAACCGATGTTTACTTTCTAATACATGTCTACTCAAATCAGTATATACAATACCTGGCATTTCATTGGGACCTTCGGGGTTAAGTATGAGACCTCTGGCTTAGATCGACTTGTTTCGATTTTCTAAAGCGTTTTCTTTTCCATACAGCGCAATGACTGCGATGGACAAAGATAGCGATATACGAAACCGAACTTAGCCATCTCGCTCTTCTTCCCGACGTCACAAATCAAAAGCCGGGAATTGTATTTTATTTTGTATTTTCAGGAGCTAAACGACAAAGAGACTCAAAAGACACCATCGACTTTATCGAACCCGCCAGCATCACATGCTCTTCATTCCACGACACATGGCGTAGAGCATGTCAAGGTATATCATCTTCTTAGATTATACCTACTATCTTCACGCTTTTTTTATATCAAAGGAGGCAATCGAATTGGTGTGTCACGTGATGTTAAGTGATCACCACCGTCCATAGACACTAGCGACATCAGGGAAGTCGCAAGTGCGTTGCCAGCCTGTATATGGGAGAGGGGGAGGGGAAGGAAAGGAAAAGAAGGAAAGAGGAAGGGAGGTGGGCTTTCGGCAGTCTCACTGACCGAACAAAACGCAACAATGCAAGTACTGTTACTTCACGTCGGTTTTCTGTGAGAAGGGTGGTACTACCCCGGACGAGCCGACCCATTCATGCTGTAACCAGTAATAGCTTCAGCGTGGCTCTACCACCTATCAAAACGCTAAGAGGAATCAAGTCAGTCAACCATACAATTCTGAAATAAAAGAGGTGTGGGATGTAAGAGGTGTCGAATAACATCATAAGACTTGAGACACCCAAGCCAACCTCACCTGCACGTGGTGCACCCTGCTGAACAACGAACGAGGCAATGGCGCAAGCGGGGTGGTAGAGTTTTACAGTCCGACTGGGTCGCAACCACCATGCATAAGGCGAAATGGCCCGTAATAGTAATTCGCTTCTACGGGTCGCGTTTCAGGATCAGCCTGTGCATATCCAGCTTTTTACAGGCCGGCATGATAGTGGCGACCGGCGATGGACAGTGTGTCAATCGGTGGTCGCTATTATTTTTGGATTGTACTATGCTTACCATCAGGCATAGTGCAGTCACTTTGCCGTGCTACAATAAAAAAAAAACGTGTGATTACGTTCTATAATAGTACAAAAAGATACTTTTAATTTAAAGATATGTGTACTCTAGGACATGTTGGATAACTGTGTATTAACAGCTACGTAATCTACTGGAGTTTTTGGCAGGACTTTATGTAAAAAATTCAGCGATTAATGAAGTCATTTGAATATATTAAGTTTAATTACTGCTTTTCTCTCGTACTTAAGTCGCGTCGTCATTCAAATTATAATAATTTTTAATACACTGAATCTATCTAAATGCTACAATGTCTAAATGTTACACGAAGTTATGCTTTATAATATTCTTGAAGAGGTTTTATCATGAACGCAATATTTTGGCAGCGATGCGTGTCCATACAAACAGATAGACATTTCTAAAATTAATCCAAATCTATGTTATTACTTACTAGCCTCTACCTGCGACTTCGTTCGCGTGAAATAAAGATATCCTTTATTTCTAGCACGCAGCGGAAGCTCTCAAGAGAAAAAATATCCCCAGTTTTTAAACATTATTCATTGTTGCTCCGCTCCTATTGATCTTAGCGTGATGATAGCCTATAACCATCCTCGATAAATGAGCTATAAAATATTGAAAGAATTTTTCAAATCGGACCAGTAGTTCCTGAGATTACTCCCTATAACGTCACAAACTGATAATCTCGCAAACTTACAAACTACCTCTTTATAATATTACTAGCCTCTGCCCACGACTTCGTTCGCGTGGAATATCTACTTTGGGCTAAAACTAACACGCAGCAGAAGTTCTCAAAAGGAGAAACATTCCGATTTTGAAACATTTTTCATCTGTGCTCCGCTCGTATTGGATGCGTGACTGGATAGCGTGATGATGTATAGCCTATAATCATTCTAGATGAATGAGCTATATAACAATGAAAGAATTATTCAAATCGGACCAGTAGTTCCTGAGATTACTTTCTACAACGTCACAACCTCACAAACTTTACCTCTTTATAATATTAGTATAGATTCCTAGACACCTGACCATTTTTTTAAGAAGCACGTAAGCAAGTGTGTATAAATCTTGTGTGAAGGTTGGCCATCTAGGGTTAAATAAATGGTCATTAAACAGGTGGCACCATCAGTTCCGGTATCTGTAGATGCTCTCGGTGAGATGGTATCTACGAACCCTTCGTGTTGGCGAACCTTCTGTGCCCTCGTCTACATCAGAACCATTCGGATGATCAGGGATCCTTACAAACTCTACGTCATGGTATTTGTTCCTATAAGTAAGTGCTTTTGAAAAGTTTCCGTACAAATTTTAATCGAATATTCATTTTGTAGTAATTTTACTTTTCTATGTGTATATTTTCTCCACTGAATTTGAGCATATTTAACTACTCGATAATA
>JACEII010000062.1:651179-740814 GCA_014332785.1 Antheraea mylitta | reverse complement strand
CCATGTGGATATCTTCAATCTTAAAAATCAGTACTTCTATAGGTTTAGTGTGTTGTGGTATTAGGCCATATGGTCATTTAAATCAGGTGTTGGTGGTGGTCAAAGGCTTTGATTTGCCAATTTGTATAAATTAACTCATCGCTAATATTCCTCTTAATTTAAACTCTGCAATGATGAAATTGTCATTCTTATAGATTCTAATAAAACGTTAGTAAAGGACGAATTTATTCTTCTACTTTTTAGAATATTAATGTCGACGAATGGAATGTTGGAAAATTACAAGCCGATAGAAGTTCAGACGCATCCCTTCGAAAGAACGGAACATCATGAGGAATTTAATGTGGGTAATGTGATCTGTGCCATATTCGTCGGGATGACATTTGCTCTGGTGCCCGTCACGTTGGCTGTTGACATCGTCTACGATAGAGAAGTAAGTCTATTTATCCTAGATCACCAGAATTACTCATTTACACATTTTATATAGTGATGCTACTGTTTTTCATAATGAGCACAATCCAAAATCAATCAATATAGTCACGGCATAGTATAATCTAACAACAGCAGTAACTAATCCATCACCAATTTTTTTTTTCGAAATGTCTACGCTATTGACCCAGCAAGGTTTTAACAGCTTCACCGGACTACTTCCATCACCAACTATAGCTAGCATGTCTTCAGTCTCCTCTATCTGTGGGTAAACATTGGCCAATGTATTAAAAACACTGATAAAAAATATTGGTATTCAAATAAATTGAAGGAAGTCATACATACGGAATCAAATCTTATCTATACATATAATAAAAATGAAGTGTCTGTATGTAATAGCAAAATAATAAAAAATTACCGATTGGATATGAAAGTAAACATGCTTCTGGTAACAAAAATGCAATTTTAAACATTTTTGTCGGTCTGTTTGTCTATCTGTCTGTCTGTTTGTTCCGGGTAATCTCCGAAACGGCTGGACCGATTTTATCGGGAATTTCACTGCCAGTTAGCTGAAATTACTGCGGGTGACATAAGCTATTCTAAATTAGACCAAGTGTTAACCGCGGCTTTGTTCGCAATGCTATCTTCAAAACGGCTACACCGATTTTCACGGAACTCTTAACAACAGATAGCGGACATCATAATAGGTAATTTAGTCTATTTTAATTTAGACTAGCTGTTAACTGTGGCTTCGCATGCAGTACTATCTTCAAAACGGTTAAACCAATCTTCAAGAAACTGTCATTGGCAGATACCTGACCTTATAAAAAGTAATTCAAGCAATTTTAATTTATACTAGCTCTTAGCCGCGGCTTCGCTCGCAGTACTATCTCCTAAACAGTTAGATCGACTTTCACGGGACTTTCACTGGTAGACAGCGAACCTTATAAAAAATAATTGAGGTTATTCTATTTTAGACTAGCTGTTACCCACGACTATATCTGTATGAAATTTAGCAAGATTTCAACTCATTCTATATTTTTAATTAGAGTCATAATTATCAACGTATTCATTACAATTCGTCATTATAATTATTAGTAACTTCGAAGATAGACGAAATTATCCTAATAAGATCTTAAACCATAAAAATATGACGTAAAGAGTTTATACAATTTCTTGCGGAAAATAAAAGCGTCTATTTTTTATAGTCACAAAATCTTAGTAAAGCTTTATAATAATATTTTAAGTAATTGTTTCATTAGTTCTTTATACAGTGTAGGTGAGCACTGAGGTAATTATATAGTGGGGTACCTAAGGTTCCAAATATGCTGCTGATGACAAACCTCATTAGGCACACTGTTAGTATTTATATATCTAATGTATTTATACATTACATGTTTTTAAAGAGCATTTCTATAAATGTACATAGTCCCACAATTTTAGAATTCTTTAATACAATTTTTTAAAAAGCGCGTGCGGAGCTGCGCGTATATCTAGTATAAAATAATTGTCATGTTCTTGTTGTTTTTTGTAAACAACATTGCAAAATTTTGCAACATAAAACATCCATTTTCATTAGAATTACAGGAACAAAAATACGTCTGTAGAACTAAAAGTTGCTAAATATATTATACTTACAGTAGTTTGCTCTGAATGTGATCTTACATATAGTTATCTTTGGAGATTTCTGAGGCAGTGTTCATTTACGTTTGATGACATAGGGTTTGGGGGGATCTAGGTAGTGATTACGTCAACAATATTTATTTAACCAGAACAGATTTTAAAAGTAAATTTTCAAAAAAAAAGTATTAACCGACTTCAATATTAATCAGAGGCATAAAAATAAGGCACTAAAAACCGGAAAATAAATAGTTTATCAAATTACCTAGAGATGTATTGGAAGTCGGTGCCAACCGAAAATCATATCATCTAAATCTAGGTACAAAGGCACCGACTTCCAATGCATCTCTTGGTAGCACACATATTCATATGTTTCATTAAATTTGGTTAATTTGATAAACTATTTATTTTCCGGTTTTTAGTGCCTTATTTTTATGCCTCTGATTAATATTGAAGTCGGTTAATACTTTTTTTTGAAAATTTACTTTATTTTTCAATTTTTTGTGTACATAATTTTTTTCTTCTAAAACATGCGGTTCACCTGATGGTAAGTGATCACCGTCGCCCATGGATACCTGCAACATGAGAGGAATCACAGACGCGTTGCCGGCCCTTAAGAAAGGAGTACGCTTGTTTCTTGAAAGTTGTTTTACTTTATCACGGATCCCATAATCAGAACCTAACCAAACTCTCATCAAACTACCCTTGAAGAAAATCCTTTACAATAAAAAAGCAATCATCGAAATCTGTTGGCATGATATTGAGTTATTCGTCATTTGTTGTATACACACTAAATGCAAATTTAACACTTATACGGTTTTGCACTGGACTGGACCAAAAATGGGACCACACGGGAAGCACTAGCTTTCAAATAAAAAAAGAATCATCAAAATCGGTTCGGCCAGTCCAAAGTTATGAGGTAACAAATATATAAAAAAAAAAAAAAAAAAACATACAGTCGAATTGATAACCTTTTTTTGAAGTCGGTTAAAATACTTATAAGTATAAATGTTTACGTAACCATGGGAGTAGAGATAAGAGCATTACTTTTGTTGATCAAGAGGAGGGTCCCAAAATTGCAAGAAATCTGCTTACGTAATATTTGAACTGCCCCACATGAGTAATTACGGGCTTGTGTGTTATATAGTCAATTTTGTTTTATATATTTACAATAATTTTACTACTGATCAATTTCATAAATGATTTACCTTTTAAGTTTATCAAATCACCGAAATCTACCGTTTTTAATTAGTCGTCTCCAATATAAAAATTGTTCAACACTGGCAAAAAGCTTGGGGCCAATGAACTTGATTTTTGATTCACTTCATTGCCTTTGAGTTCAAAATTAGTTAAAGTTGGTAAATTTGGTACATCTAATTCCAAAAACTCGATCATTTGTTATTAGAAATGTCGGAAGGATTTTGGGTTAGGAAAAAAAATATTTTGAAATGCGAGAAACTGGACCATTAGTATCACTAGTTTAACACTATGTCACTACCATGTCGAATCTATCTATACGACGACTACATGTCAAATCTCCTTTATAATAAACAAAAGCGGAACCTCTGACTTAAGTGTTTCCTTAAATAATAGGTGCGTGTTTCAGATAAAAGCGAAGAACCAGTTACGCGTCAATGGTTTATCGATGAGTATGTATTTCCTCACTTACTTCACCATTTTGATCGTTATTATGGTAGTCACGTGCGCCGGAGTAATGGCGTTGGTAAGTTCCTTATAGTTATTTACTGATTTCCTTACTAAAATCAGTTTGAATACTTAGATTCAACGTTTGAATTGGGGCTGTGCCAGTAGTTGCATATTCTGATACAACTTACCCTTTTATTAAAGAAATTGGTAATATGTTGCTAAACACTAATAGGTGAGTTCCGGTAGCCATACTTAGAAGGCAGTTCATCTATACAATTAAGTAACTCATAATCGTTGGCCACATCGTTAGTTAAAAAATATTTGTGATACTGTGATTTTCTCCTAACATCTATCATCTCATTTCACACATCTTATACTTTCTTTTTACAAAATTCATCTAAATCTTCAGTTCTCCTATTATCCGGTCAAATTTATATTCGTATTGAATTGACTTCTAAATATATGACTTTCATCCATTCTCACAACATATTAATGCTGATTTTCTCTGTATGTCTACTTTTACTCATTGTTTTATTATAATATATACATCATGACAAGCTTTACAGTTGTTTTATATAAATGTCCTATACGTTTAAGGAATATTTGTAGGTCCTACATAATCTCCGAGACCTGTTTGTGTTTGTCTTTTTCTTAACTACGTATTCTTCTTTCATTCATCTCTTTCATATCCTAGCTCTCATATCCATACATCGCAACATGTCTTATATCGATTCTGTACACTTTTTATATTACAGGAGAAGTCATAGATCACACTTAATTTCCAAACCATAATGTCATTTAATCTACGCTGCATCTATTCCTTTTTTTTTAATTTATATACAAGGACACAATTAATAGCAATGACGAATGTTTTAATATGATGCAATTTCCAGGTGGTTTTGAATGATATACCAAGTTTGAGCAATGGATCTGCAATAACTATGCTATCAGGTTTAATGTTGCTGTACAGTCCCTCCGCCGTACTCTTCAACACTTGCGTCTCTTATATATTCGATAAGATGGACTCGGCGCAAAGTATAATGCCGAACATTACTACGTGGGTGGGAGTTCTACCATTCTTAATGGTCTCTGTAACAGATGTTTTTAAATGGGGTAAGGAGGCTAATTTATTTTTTATTAACTTTGATAGATTTTATAAATGTATAAGTCTAAACATATATATACAGTTTTAAATTTAATACTACCATTTTCTTTTCAGGTAGCAACATTGCGTTTTATCTCCACACAATCTTTAGTTTTCTGAACGTGATGTACTTACCTTATGCTATTATTTACTACGTTGATAGGTGAGTTTAATCCAAATATATTGAACAGGTCCGCTAGTATCCCCTTCATATTTTTCAAGTTTAAGATTTCAGTTTGCTTCAAGGTTTTTTTGCATTGTAATTTAATCTTTGGAAATAAATTTTTCGTATATATTATTTTTTAAATTGGTAACAGTATCGGCTGACGGTGAAGGAAAACACCGTGAGGAAACCTGGAACTGAGAAATCGCCAATGCGTCGTGGGCCGGCGTAGTGATTATGCCTTTCTTTTGCAAGAGGCCTATGGCCCCGCAGTGGGTCTTTTACAGGTTAATGACTATGATGATGTTTGCCACCAAGGCTATTAATATCAGCTCTAGGTATACATTATTGTATATTAATAATGAATTGATTACCAATTTGTTTTGTGTGAAGGGCATATTTAACGTGCAACCTGCGTGACCTCTGCCCGACACCGTCCTTGTCGAGTTACTTCACTGCTGAAGTTTGGGTGATGATAATCGCAACACTGATACACGTGCCCGTGTGTGCCGCAGCGTTGATAGTCATCGACCGAGTGAAGTCTGGAGGCAGAAGTTGTGGGGTAAGCCAAAATCTTATTTATTATACTTTATTCAATTTAAATCCTGAGAAGGCACTTACGAATGTCAAAACCACCACCAATTCGGACTAACCACCCAATCATCGAAAAGAACTGGCAAGAAACTTGATCTGATTTATTTATCCATGATACAAATTTTCACATAACACAGATAGTTACAATGAATGTCTTTGGTGTACACACAGAGAGAGGAGTCGTTTTCAGACGTAACCATTGTTCACACATTGACCCACCCTATAATTTGGACATTATAACCGGCTCGACATGGTGCTGGAACTTACTAATCAGCCAAATCAGTAATGTGCTTTAGGATTTTATTATAAAACCTAATACTAGTAGATACTTTTAATCTAATCTTCTGCCTACTTTTAATATAGGAAAGCAATGATGCCTCGGTGTTTAACTTATTCGGCCAGTTTATCGATTGACGTAGGTTCCAATCTTTGCAAATGAGCCAGAGCTTTCGACGAAGGAAAACATTGTTATAAAGCTATAGCATGCTGATAGAACTTTTTCTATGCTTGCCAGATTGCTATCCTCCTCAAGCTGAACATCTGCCTCCAAGAACATATAGTTGTGTTCTCACGGCTAGACTTGAAAACCAGTCTACTTCAAAGTTTAGCGTGTTTGCTATCTTAAACCATAATGTCATTTAAAATTAAGGTGTGATTTTAGTCGAAGACTAATAATATCTAAAAAGTATAAAGAAACATTTCCTCTCCATAGGGTACACGTAAAGTTCCCGAAGTAATACCAGATATGGAAGCGGAGGCAGGTGGAGAGGGGGCTGAGGATGAGGACGTACGCCGTGAGAGAAGAAGAGTTGCTACATTATTACAACAACCTACACAGAATATGCCACCACTTGTTGTACATGTTAGTATTGTTTTTGGTCAATAACGCTTCAGTATATAATTGTTTTTCTTCAATCCGATAGCGGATTTCCTCCATGGGCCAATATATATTGAAATATTTATTAAAAAAGCACATGTGTAGTTCACAACGGTAATAATGGTAACATATAAATTATACAGATAAAATATCACGTTTCCTATAATGCCTTTTCCCAAACTTCCATATTACACAGGCACGCACATAACCTACAACGCTCCGACCAGAGCAAGTAGTAGCTAGCGCAATATACGTTTGGGAGACCGGCAATATAGGAAACACTGTATAATGTACTCTTTCTCATTATATTTTACGTTTGATCCCACAGATGTATATGTTTGTCTAAAGTTAATATCACTTTTTTGTTTCGAATTTGAAATCATTACGTGGCTAAAAAATCTTACACTAGCGGACCCAGCGGATGTTATCCTGCTTTAATAATAAAAAAAAAACTAAAATTCAACTGCAGTGTCACCTACCGAGTCCAATAATGAATCTAACCCATTCTTGCATGGGTGGACACACAAAAAGTTTCATCAAAGTCCAGCCGTTTAGGGGAAGCTCAGTCATATACGTATGGCCAGAAGAATTATATATACACTAGCAGGTCCAACGGACGTTTTTCAAGTCAGTGAGCATGCTCGATCCCTGGCTGCCCCTTCCATGCGGCGGACGGTATACCGTGGGGTTTTAGTCCGTGCGAATCGGACATAGCCTACCCTCTCCCCCGGGAGGGTAGCGTATCCGTTAGGGATTTCCCCACGTTAATAAAAAAAAAAGGTCCAACGGACGTTGTCCCAACCTGATAATTAAAAAAATCTTGACAAACTATTTAGTTTTAGTTAAGTCAAATAATCACGGTCTGAAGACATATATATAGGAATGGTAATTCCAGCTTGTAAAAGCTAAACCGCAATGACGTTATCCAGAACCTTCGTAAGGAGTACAAGGTGAGAGGGACTGATGGTGGGTGCTGTTGCGGAGGACAGAAGGATAACGTAGTAAAGCGAGCGGGACTTGCGCGGCTCAGCCTCGCCGTCGAAGGTGGAGAGGTGTTCGGTCTGCTCGGACACAACGGAGCAGGGAAGACCACCACTATGAAGATCATAACCGCAGAGGAACCAGCCACCTGTGGAACGGTAAGCACCTACACCATATTTCAAAATTTTGGAAATAATTGTTTACATAATAACAGTCTCATAGCACATTACCAATTTGCCGGATAGTGAGTTCAAGCACTATAACAAGCGGGTTTTAATGGCCAAAGAATAGATCAATACGTGAGCGATGGTGACGCCCGGAAACGACGACCACCCCTTTGCATCCACTAAAAACGAATGTGACTAGCTATGTCGGTAAAAAATTGTATTATGAAAAGATAAACCAGATCGAGTTTCTTGCCAATTCTTCTCAATAAGTGGGTTGCTTTTTCCGAACCGGTGGTACCTTTATCGTTCAGAACCACCTTCTCAGCACCTGAATTGAATAAAGTATTTTTAATTTTGATTTCCTGAAACTCCATTTTACGATGACCAAAAATCCTAACATCCCAAGGCAGTTAGACGCATTATTGACCGGTAACGAGTCAATACATCTTTGCACTTGCATTATCTACTTCAATGTATAAATAAGACTTAGGGCGAGATAGGATATTGAAGAAGCTTTGCACAACTACTTCGTATTTAGATGTTTAACACAAACAAAGTGCTTAGATAATAATTATTTTCTTTGGTAGTTTGTAATTTGTCGGAGCGATATGTAGTCACAAAATCCCTAAAGAGCATATTTATCCTTAAATCCTGGACTCGATTTAGCATAAGCTTCTTGCTGCAGCAACATTTATAACGATTTTAGTAAAACATTCACAAATATGGTAAGGCACCGAAATGGGTGACAGCAATGGAGACTTTTGAGACTATTTTGGATGGAACGAAATAAGTTTCCTTAAAAAAACCCACTTATGACACCACTCTGAATTGCCGACAACAGCGTTTCCACCCATCGGCCCAGACAACAAATCCACCCTCCATATTGAATTCTACAAGAGGCCGCTCGTGCTCCATTTGTAATTAACAGTTTCACTATATATATTAATAATCGCACACAATACACATATACAATGCATATGTTAATTATTATTTAAAACTATTTTATACACAGCTGCCATAATGTTGTGATGTCATTAATACACGATTCGGAAAACGACCGATTTATTTTGCTCCACCCATATATACAACAGAGACTAGTCCTTACATTCTTTGTATGCAAGTATGAAGCACCATACAGAGGCCTTCGTCCTGCATTACATGGCATTCATGGCACTCACTGATAGATGCATTAACCTCATGGCAGGTGATGCTGGGCTGTCAGAACGTGATGGAGTCCCAGACGTCCGCGTTCAGGATGCTGGGCTATTGCCCACAGCATGACGCTCTATGGAAGAATGTTACCATTCGGGAGCACATCGAGTGTTACGCTGCGATACGCGGAGTCAGTAAATCTGACACGCCTAGGTAATTTACTAACAATATGCCAAGCATATGTTATTCAAGTGAGAATTTATTTATTTGTATTGCACAGTGAACAAAAGTACCGTTGTGTTGAGGCATGTGACATTGAATCGTGTATACTTGGCTTCAGTCGTCATCAATCATGTATATTGTTGGACGACAATGCCATCGTTTCAATAAAGAAGTTTTCACGTGTTTAATTATATATGTAAATTGTAGGTGGTAGAGCCCCGCTAAAGCTATTTTTGGTTTCAGCATGAATGGGTCGGCTCCTCCAGGGTAGTACCACCCCTCTCACAGATAACCGACGTGAAATGACAGTGCTTGCATTGTTGTGTTTCGTTCGGTCAGTGAGAGAGTCGGAGGCCATCGTTCCTTCCTCTTTCCTTCTTTCCCTTTCCTTCCCCTCCCCCTTCTGCCGTATACAGGCTGGCGACACACTTGCAACGTCCCTGATGTCGCTAGTGTCTATGGACGGTGGTGATCACTTAACATCACGTGACCCACCAGTTCGTTTGCCTCCTTTGATATAAAAAAAAAACATCGAAAAATTTACATTGACTCATGAAATATTTCCAAAAATACATTTAACTTATGCCTCAATTTCAAATTGCACGTATTCAATCAAGATACCTGATAAAAGGAATCCGCGCGCAATTTTTAACACATTTAGTTTTATGGGATTTTATTTATCTTTTTCCTCGCAAGTGTGTTTAAAAGTGTCACATTTTTATTATTTTGTGTCTTTAATTATTGTAACTAGTAAATTAACTTTTCTATATCCAAGAAATTGTGTATAAATGTTCATATGTTCTACAACAGTCATGGACTATTTAGGTAGTGATTTTTTTCTCGAACTGACTACCCTATTGAGGCCTTAACAGCTTTACTGGACTACTAAAGCAAGCGCTTAAGCCACTCAACCAATGATGGCGATCGACGTTCCGCCCCGACCGTTATACATTTTTCGTACTCACAACTCTAAGTGGTCTATCCCTTAGTTACGACATCACTTGGACTTTGCATTAACATTTGCATTTTATATATATATATATATATATATATATATATAAGAGGGAAACGAACAGGCGGGTACCCTGATGTTAAGCGATCACCGCCGTCCATAGACACTAGTAACCCCAGAGGAGTCACACGTACGTTGCCAGCCTGAGTTTGGAGGAGTGGAGAGAAAGGAAGGGGTTAGAGGAGAGGGGAGGGGAGATGGGTCTCCGGCGCTCTCACTGACTGAACGAAACGCAACAATGCAAGCACTGCATAATTCACGTCGGTTTTCTGTGAGAGTACTACCCCGGACGAGCCGACCCATTCATGCTGAAACCAATAATAGCTTCAGCGTGGCTCTACCACCTACAAAACATACTTTTTAAATCTTACAAACAGAAATCTGGATACAACATTCTGTAGTAACAACAATTATTATACACAATGAAATAAAATTAAAAGAAACAAATTGCTTAAATTATTCGACACAAAAGAGATTTATACAATTAAATGATAATGAGACGTTGATCATATTTAAGTTTTTCTTTTGCATTTAACTGTTCATGTTAGTGGTGTTTAATGTTAATTTATTTATCCTCAACACTGGTCTAGGCAAGTTACTTATCTACAATCACTAACACAAGTAGAAAACGGAAAAATGTATGGAGATGACATATCTGAACGCTATATCACGTGATTTATCATCGCTATATCACGTGATATAGCGTTCAGATATGTCATCTCCATACATTTTTCCGTTTTCTATTTGTGTTAGTGATTGTAGATAAGCAACTTGGCTAGGCCCCCAGGTTATTTAGTGATAAGTTGTTTTTATATATAAGGATGTGCCGTTAGGATAGTGGAGGCGTACCTGAACGGGCTTCAGATAGCGGAGCACGCGAGTAAAAACGCAGAGGAGTGCTCGGGAGGGACGCGCCGTAAGCTATCGTTCGCGCTCGCAATGGTGGGGGGACCGCGCGTTGTACTGCTGGATGAACCCTCCACCGGCATGGACCCACGCAGCAAGCGATTCCTCTGGGACACTATCCTCGCTAGCTTCCAGGTTATATACCTTCCAGAACCGTCTACAGAACTCGTCAAACTTCTTGACCACTCTGAGTATAAATCTTAAGAGCTTATACATAATATACTTAAATATCTATTATTATGAAATCTACCATTAGCATTTTTTTTTTTCATAACATAGGAGGCAAGCAAACAGATGGTTTACCGGATGTTAAGTGATCACCACCGTCCATAGACACTAGCGACACCAAGAAAATCGCAAGTGCTTTGCCAGACTGTGTATGGCGTAGGGGAGTAGAAGGAGCGGTAGGCGAGAGGGGAGGTTAGCAACCGGCGCACTCACTGACCGAACAAAACGCAACAATGCAAGCACTGTTACTTCACATGGGTGTGTCTGTGAGTCAGGTGGTAGTATCGGGTATGAGCCGACCCATTCATGCTGAAAGTAGTAATATCTTCAGCATGGCTCTACCTATTATTTCTCTCTATGTTATACATATAATACGTACAAAGACCTAAATTTGTAATCTGTGTAACTACACTTAGAGCGGTCAAAAGGTTTGGCGAAGACTCTATAACTGTTACATGTTTTTTATACTTTATAGGTTCCACCACAATTTCACCTAATTTTAACTCCTTATTGCATGAATCATGGATGGCTAATTATACGTCGGGTTTATCACCACGGTATGGTGGTTGCAATCTAATTGAATACTTATTGCTACCAACTCAGTCAATTACCTACCTAAAATCGTTTAGTGTACACCAATTTTATGGAGTCATTCAAGTATTGCATTAGCACTGTTGAGGAGGGGGTGCATGGTTTGCTTATTTTGGATTACATAGAGGATGGGGTGTCTGGGAAATGACTGCGTCATCAATAATTATTTATTTAATAAGAACAAATTTAAGAATACTCATATAAATGTTTACGTAAGCACGGTCAACACTTTTGCTGACCAGGGTGGAAGATTACAATTACAATTACAATAATTCTGCTTAAGTAATTCTAAACGGCCCCCCTTGTTAGGGATTTTCAAAAGGATCATTAAGAAAACAAAATGCGTTTTCATACATTTCCCAATTTTTAGCGACTCCCTACTTTGGTCTGCCCTAAAAGTTGTGTATGCATATAAAGTATGAATTACCTCTTGCTTCGATATGTGATACTACTGGTTTCAATACCTTCCTGCAGTAAAGTTAATTTACGTATACGTTTCAGGGTAAGAAGGGTGCAATACTGACAACACATTCCATGGAAGAGGCTGATGCCCTATGTTCTAGGGTCGGGATTATGGTGAAAGGGTGTTTGAGGTGTGATGGTTTTGTTCTATCCTTACTCTTGTTTTATATCATTGGTGGCAAACGAAGTGGCAAGTCACCTGATGTTAAGTGATCATCGCCGTCCAAAGACACTATCAACACCAGAAGAGTTGCAAGTGCATAGCACCAGCCTGTGTTGGTTGGGAATGGGTTTAGAGGGAAGAAAGGGAGGTGAGGCTCCGGCGCTCTCACTGACCGAACGAAACGCAACAGCGCAAGTAAAGTTACTTGAGGTGGATGTTTCTGTGGGCCGGGTGGTATTACCGGGGGCGAGCTGACCCATTCATGCTGAAACCTATTATATAGCTTTAGCGTGGCTCTACCACCTACCAAACCATAACTATCGTCGATTTAAAATGGAAGTGCTTTAGTTTTATTAATTAAAAAAATCTAAAATGTTTTATCCCTTACTTCCAATGACTAAACCGAAATCTTTAATCTTGTATCTATCCGTAACTTAGATGCCTACAATACGTAGTACATTCCAGCAAAAAAATCAGTGATATTGAATGTTACAGAATTAGGTGGTAGAGCCCTGCTGAAGCTATTTTTGGTTTCAGCATGAATGGGTCGGCTCCTCCGGGGTAGTACCACCCCTCACAGATAACCGTCGTGAAATAACAGTGCTTGCATTGTTGTGTTTCTTTCGGTCAGTAAGAGAACCGCCCACATCCCTTCCTCTTTCCTTCCCTTCGCCCTTCTCCTATATACAGGCTGGCAACGCACTTGCGACGTTCCTAATGTCGCTAGTGTCTATGGACGGTGGTGATCACTTAACATCACGTGACCCACTAGTTCGTTTGCCTCCTTTGATATAAAAAAAAAAAAATAATTATGGTCTATTCTTTTCTTTTTCTTATTTTATTCTTGACCACTAGTCGTTTCAATCCTACCAGAGTTAAAGTTAGGGTTGCGTCTCTATAGATTTTTGGCACCAAAACTCTATTCTTTTGCAAGAATTAACTGGAGAAAAGGAATTTAAAGGTAATTTTCTATGATGCAGGTGTATTGGATCAACGCAACATTTGAAGAATCTGTACGGTGCAGGATATACTTTAGAAATGAAGATCGGTCAAGGGCACCAGAAAACTACAACGGTAGATTTTTTTTATATAATTTCAGAAACTTGAATACTGAATGTAAATTGTAGATCTATTGTAAAATTTAAAGAGATTACTTATAAGGTTTTTGCAGAAGATCGCATTTATTATTGCATTTAAGATCGATGAATGTAGTCTACACTCATGACACATATTGGATCCCAAAAGTTATGTGGGAATTTTATAAGGGTTTTGTTAAAAAAATATTAATATTCCCAGATGTTGGATGCGGAGATGTCATTATCAATGTCACCATCACCGTTGAGATCGGCGGAGAACTCCCCATCGTTGGGTGAAGCTGATGAAGGTTAGTATAGGAATTGTTTGGATTTGGCTAAGCGGTCGTCTCCGCCAAAGAAGAACTGGTAGGAGGAGGCGCCAGTTCACGCGCCTTCTCCCGTCACCATAGCTGGACCTAGGGGAGGTGGGTCGGGGGCCCCATCTTCCCATTGCAAAGGTCCGGCGGACGAGATGGAGACGGCCGGTGTGTATCCGGCTGTCTCCTTACAAGACGAGGCCCGGCGGCGGCACTTCTGCCGCTGGGTCACACCGCTGGGGCGGCACGATGAAGTCTATAGAGATCTCGTGCCGCCCCAACCATAGCGGAAGACGTACACCGTGGGGTTTTAGTCCGTGCGAGTCGGACATAAGGTAAGGTATCCATAAGGGATTTCCCCACGTAAAAAAAAGGAATTGTTTGGATTTAGACAAAGTATATCAATTGCTTGAATGATCAATAATAATTGAATTATTAATCTGATCATTATTACAAACATTATAAATGTCAAACTTGTTGTAATAGCAAAATACGGGACAAACTACTTGGATAAAAATAAAAAATAAACTGGGAGAATTCAGTACTATTCTGTAATTACAATATAACAGTGATTAAATACTAATAAATAATAAATACTATTTTTTTTCAGTCTATTTTTTCCGATGACCACATGTATTAGAAGTCTAATTTATGTTTGACAAAAATATTTGATTTTTATTTGACACTGAAACCAACAGTTTTGGTGTAATTTATAAAATTCGATAAATTTTCTCAAAAATTGAACTTGAATAACTTTTGAACGCGTAGACGAATCAAAAAATGTTATCAGACCTTTTTTGTAGAACGTTCAATTCTCTATAGAGATTGAAACAGTGATTCATAAGTCAATCAGTCGTTTGAACGGTACAGAAATCATCAAGAAGAAGCAAAATTATTTTTTCCCATGTTATTCTTATGGGAATTTAAAAAATGCGATGAGGACAATCTTAATATTAATATTAAGAGCTCATCTTTTCACAGTAATTTTTTTACACCCAAAAGAAACTTTTGAGCCTGTTTGGAAAAAAGATTTTTTTTTTTTGATCACCCTAATTAATAAAATATAAAATCCACTACATGACAGACTAAGATCACGCCAAAAAGTCCTTCAGTGATTACTCGATTATTTTTCTCTGTATTTTACTAGTTACATTGTAGATCCACTTCCTTGTAAATAGAGTTGTAGAAGATAATCATTAAAGACCTCAGAGAATAAAACAATAAAAAGTGATTTTAAACAAAAATATATCAAAGAAAATATATTTTTAATGTTATTTTTGACAACTTTTCCAAATTATTACAACCATTGTCAAGTAGATAATAATACTACAAAGGTCTTGTGGTCATTTTAATGAACTAACAAGATGGTTGGTGGCTCCTTTATTAAAAATTTCTATGTAGTTTCTATGGCATCTAATAATTGACGCTCCGTAGTATTATTTCCTACGTACTTCACTTATGCTCAATAAAAATAACTGAACTATATACGACGTAAAATACGACCAATATTACAAAATATAAAGCCAATATATACACGAGATTATTAATCTATACTAATATTATAAAGAGGATAAGTTTGTGAGTTTGTGACGTTTAACGTTGTAGGGGGTAATCTCAGGAACTACTGGTCCAATTTGAAAAAAATCTTTCAGTGTTATATAGCTCATTCATCGAGAATGGTTATAGGCTATATATCGTCACGCTAAGACTAATAGGAGCGGAACACAGATAATAAATGTTTCAAAATCGGGATGTTTTTTCCTTTTGAGAACTGCTGCGTGTTAGTGTTAGTGTATCTATTCCACGCGAACGAAGTCACGGGTAGAGGCTAGTAAAATATATAATCCACTTCATGACATCCCAAAATCCCGTCAAAAAGTCGAAAATATACTTAAAGTGGTTTTAAAAATAGGTCGTTTTATATGGAAGATTAATGCTACTCGTACAGGTGGTTCAAGAACAGTCTCCTTAGAAGTAGAGCGTGAGGAAGTGGAAACAGAAGTGGTAGATGCAAGTATACATACGCCGCTTGTAGCGGACTCTCCGCTTCAACACACTAGACAACATCAAAGGTAACACATGTTTTTTTAACACGTTCACGCCGGCGCGTACCACCGGTGGCCCGCACTAGACTGTCTTTTCTGGCGGCGCGTACCACCGGTAGTACGTATTCGATCGTGCTATTTTTAATAAATAAACGTTAAATTTTCATTATTTCTAATAGCACAATCGACTACGTACCACCGGTGGTACGCGCCGCCAGAAAAGACAGTCTAGTGCGGGCCACCGGTGGTACGCGCCGGCGTGAACGTGACGTTTTAATGTGAAACATCTTTAGACGGAGGGTAATGCTTATTGTTGGCATGGCGACGGTAAGCAGGAACGTTGTTGCACTATTAACAAAATATTCAAAAACATTCACAATCCTATCTGTATAAACATAAGATTCAAATTGTTCTGTCAGCCACTCATTCTAGTAGAGTTACGCGGTACGCTTCAACGACCTAGTGCTCTTTGATAAATGCCGTCAAACATACCATCCTGCGTCTAGTTGATTTTTTGTACTTTTTATTTAATAAATGATTATTTATATTATAAAGTAAATAAACAGTCATTATTTTATGGAACAAAGTTGTAATGATTTATCTTTTGATTATGCCGTAGCTGATTCCTTTCGTAATCAGTTCTTTTATGCATATAACTTATACAAAACAATTTGGATGTTTCACATCTGCCAGGCGTCCCGTGACGGCTCAATTTTTTTAAACTTATAACTTTAGGTATTGTTGGTGTTATTGGTCTTTATAAGCATATGAGCAGAGTCCCCAACTTTAAAACTCTGGTGCACTGAATATTGACGAAACGGAGAGGCAGTTGTGCTAATTTTAAAATTACAGAAACAATGAGGACTTTTCCACAATTCTTAACTGATATTATTAGCAGAAGTTGTTACTTTTATCAGTATTTACAGAGCTACAGCAGAATTACTATCTTTCAGACTGGTTTACTGATGATAAACCAAAGAAATTCGCAATCGGGTTGAAAATTTTAAAATTGCAGCAACAGGAGCAATTTCATACGTAGATTGTTTTACTTAAGGTCGAAATAATTAGATATCTTGGCACACATATCGAACGATTTTCAATTGTAAGGGATTTCTAATTGCTTCATATTAATTTGTTGGTGGATCATAATTGCATCAGAAAATTTTAGGTACACGAGAGAGATATTTAGACGCTTTTTGGTGCCCAATTTAACTATTTAAAATCCCCACACCGATAGTCGATTTACTTATAAAGATTAGTTACTGTATAAATGATTATGTATTTCTGTGATTTCTTTTCTGCTTTGATATCTTAATTATCAGCATTTGCTGTTTTACTTGTGTAAATATATTTATAGAGAGTTAAGATACCTTCTCTTTGAAGCTTTAAGTGATAAAATAAGTGATCCTAACATCTATATTTCACCTCATGGATTAGTTGCATTGCACGAATTTATAATAGGTATATCTGTTCTGGTATTGTATACTGGTATTATTTTTAATTGTATTGATATTTATAAAGGATCACTGCCGTCCTTAAACACTAGGAGCATCAGGAGAGTTGTAAGTGCCTTGTCAGCCTGTGTTTGAGGTAAGGTGGAGAAGGGGGCGAGGAGGGGAGAGGGTTGGGTAGGTGTGCCTCCGGCGCTCTCACCGTCCGAATAAAATGCAACAATGCAAGCAATGATACTTCACGTCAATGTTTCTGTAGGTCGGGTGGTACTACTCCATGCGAGCCGACCCATTCATGCTCAAACCAGTAATAGCTTCAGTGTGGCTTTACCACCTACAAAATTTAATATATATCTGCAAGAATCTTGAAAAGCTAAATTTTAGTAAAAAAAAACAGGCATGACCTAAACACTAGAAATTGTAACGCAGTATCCCATATTTTAGACTTAGTAAAACCAGTAACATTTCTTTAGGGTTATATTAGATTTTACAACAAAGTCCCAAACCATATTACCGATTTACCAAATTGTGAGTTTAAGTGTCATCTTAAGCGGAATTTGGTGTCTAAAGGCTTATTATATGTGAACGATGGTGGTGTCTAGAATTATGTCATCTCTGTGTAGTGTGTATACACTAATTACAATTGTCACGTGTAATGTTTAAATATTACACATATTATAAAGATAAACCACATCGAGTTTCTTGCCGGTTCTTCTCGTTGACTGGATTGTTTCTCCAAACCGGTGGTAGTTTTGACTTTCATAACTTTCATAAGTACCTACTTAAGACCTAAATTGAATTGATTTTTTTTTTATTTTGGTTGAATAATGAAATGGAATGTTAGAATGGAGTCAAGCGGTGGGGCAGGCACGGAGGCCGCGATAGCTCTCGTAGGCCAGTTGTTCCCCGCCGCAGTCCTTGAGGAGAACTTTGCAGATAGGCTCGTCTTCTCCGTACCGCAATCTTCTGTCTCCAGTCTAGCAAGTTGTTTCCAACAGATTGAGGATGGTGAGTAAAGACTCTGTCTATTCATAATCATCTATACGTCATATTAAGATGTACATTTATAATTGAAGAACAGTACTTGATGATATACTTCAATCTCCAGGGTGATTAGATAATCTACTAAATATGCTAACAAACATAGTTTGGGTAATTTTAAAGATATATTAAATCCTTAAAATAGTGAAATGTTAAAAGAAACATCGCTCTGATTCTGAACAAATACAGACTCACAATACTCTTACTCACAATAAAAAAAAATGTCTTGTATTCTTCTCAGATGGATACAAATGTAATTGGCCTTTGTAAAGCATAGTTTAACATGAAATAAGATTGTGGTAAAACGTTTACACCTATTAATTATAACAAAAAATAATTTAAGCTTTCTCTGAAACTTAATACGTTAAGTTTTTGAAACATCTGGTATACAATTATTTCCAGCAAAAGAAAAATTAAACATCGTTGAGTACAGCTTCAGTCAAACAACGCTAGAACAAGTGTTCCTGAAATTCGCACAAACAGAAACCGTTGAATCATCAGACCAAGGACATTAATACTATTTTGTAAATTATTATATAAGGTCCATTGAACACTATCCCTTTGAATTTGAGATACATAAATTAAGCGTTATAGCGTCCGAGATAATTGATAGATAGTATTTAACGCACATAATAAAATGTTTAAGAATTTATCTGTCATTTATAAATATGTACAAAATACTATTATAATAGGAAGAGACATCCAAAAACAGCGCGAATAATTTTAATATACACGACAGAAATACAATTACTAGATATAAAAAATTACAAAGTATTCATATAAAAAAACCATGTAAAGAATACACACACAAACATACAGACGTACAACGCTGGAACCAAAGCAAGTATTATGTAGTGCAATATACAATAAGGAGATCGCGAATATAAGAGACACTGTATAATGTATTCTATCTCATTCTATCGCAGATTACACCATATAAATGTTTATATTTATCTCTTTTTATGACGAGTCTTCATTTCATCACATTTCCAATCACGATGCGGCTAAAAAAAGTTTTCACTTCAAAATGATCGGTCATCGTAAAATAACTAACTGATGATGCTGATTGTCTCCTTGAAGAATCCGTCAACGGCGAACCGAAATATTTGGAAATGGAAGCAAATCTACCTCCCAAGCTGAAATTGGGGTTTATAAGTGCATTTTTTTATTTGAAGCAGTTGTCTCCGCAAGAGCATTTGCCAGTGTCAGAAATTTTGGTCATTGGTTTGTGTCGCTATAAAACGTCTTGTTAACACGTTTCCAAATAAAATTATTAAAAAAAAAATACAAAAATAAAATTAATAAACAGTACCTTATATAGTTAAGGTCTCTAGTAGAATAATAATAGAATATAAATTTCTCAATAACGATAAAGATTTCATCTCCAATGAACATGTTCGGAATAAGACATTCTGTCCATTACATTTTTAAATGCACATTATAAACAAACTGTTTCTGTTTGTATCTCAAATGAAATACGTTTAGGTTTAAATGAAAATTGTGATTGAATTACAACAAAACTCGGTATATACAGGCGGTTCTGAATTTACGCCGTTTCGTGTTACGTCGCACGATAATTTGACTCCGCTTTTCAAATATACGTCACTTTCTTCGATTTATTTCATACGTGAATGTATTGTCTCTTCGTCACTTGACGAACTGAACTTGAATGGATACTTTCATCAAGCCTAAGGTTGAATTTATTTAGTTTCCATTTTTTCCATCATGGCAAGTTTACAAATGACAAATATTAAGGCAATGAGTTCGATAACCTTCCTCTACCTTTGTATCCGTCCATCTTCAAACTTTACACTTTTCTTTGTATATGACTTTTATGCCTCCGCATTACGTGTCTATATTATAATGAAGAATTGTTTATTGCACCAGTAGTGTTAGTTCCATAATTCGTTTATTAGCTCATAAAGCCGTTGTTATGATTACATCCAAAACTTTCCTGACTCTTTTCTGTCGTTGGCGAGGTAAAGTTTGCCTGGAAGTGATTACAGTCAGCAATAAGGGCGGTCTTTGTAATATCCACAATTTGAAATATCTGACTGTTTGTTATACAATAAAAATTAATAAATTAAAATTTGTTAGGTTAAGTTATTGCAATTTAAATTCCTTGCATAACCTAACTTCTAGATGTATGAACATGTATGAAAAATCTTTTGACTTATGCCCACACTTCGATAATCTTACACGGATTTAAATACGATAACTGCCTGTAGTACTTGCTTTATAAATAATAAAATACTATTTTAATTGTGTTGTAATCAAAATTTATTGATAACTAACGCATAAATACACGTCAAATCCAAAGGGATAGTGTCACAGATTAAATATATGCTTTTGGAAGGAGAGAAAAAAAAAGAAAACCGGAAGAGTAAATAATTGCTTCTGATGTTAGTTTATTCCGTTGTGTTTGTAAGCTTTTATACGTGAATTTCCAGATTACTGTATTTGAACGCTGCGTTTTTTATAGAGCTATAGTCTACACTGTTATGTAGTTTGAATCCACAATGTAGAAGAAAAACGCGTTTCTATTGTGAACGGTGCCTTAATCTCTCGAACGTGTAGATGGATAAGTTTTAAAAATAAAAATAAATAATAGTTATAATTATTTATTTCGGTTATATTCTGACCATAACCGCTGTACAGCGCCTTAGGTATGCGCGGGAAGTTTTTTTTTTAACTTTATTTATGGCAATCAATTTTCAGATTATTACTGCCATTGTCGAGTAATCAATAATATTACAAGCGTCGTATGATCATTACAATATCAAGCGTCGTATCAATCAATATTCTAACAAGATGGTGGATCTCTTGTTAGAACCCTCCAGGGAGTTTTTGTGGCACCTCAGAATTTCATGCTCCGTGGTATTATTTTCCATTCACTTCACTTATGCACAATAAACTAACCATATTACATAAAACACCACCAACTTTACACAATATAGAGTCAAGAAACACAAGATTATGAATAAAATATAAAATCCACTACATGACAGACTGAAATCCCGCCAAAAACTCGCGCGGGAAATTAGAGAGTAGGAGTGAAAGAGCATAAACTCACATGGGATTCGTAGTGTCAGACTGATCTTACAATATTAAAGCACACTTTTTTTAAGCCGTATATTTACGAGTATAACTAAATCCAATCTCATTTTCTGTCCACTATAATTTTTAGATAAGTACAAATAAAGAACCAATATAAATTAAATGAATCCTTAATTAATGGAAATATAAAACCTTTGATATATAGATACATTTTTCTAAACTTTCTTTGTCTGCTTTTCTTCCCTATAATATTCGACCATTTTGAATATAACAGACTTAATATCTCGACATAACGCACGATCCATCTTTAAATATTTTATCTCACGTGCGTCTGACACAGACAGTCCGTCCGCCCCCCGTCTCGCCGCTCGCTTTCCTATGACGCTGTACAGCGATTGTGGACAGACTATTATAACGTTTTACACGATTCATAAATTAAGATATATTATTTGTTATAAACTCAGAAAAAAAACGCAACGTTCAAAAACCCATATGAAGAAGATCCTTAATTATAAAGTGAAGAGAGAATATTACATAGTTGTTGTAGCGGTCCTAAATATGTGTAGACTTTAATGTGACTTTTATAATTTCATACACTAGTCGGAGATATTTTTATATTGAATCATTAAGAGAGACTTTGAGCATTGTGTTTGGTAGTAAATTGAGGCAAAAACAGACTTACAATGACCTTATATTTCGATATTTTTATAGTTTTTTTTTCAACTAGCGAAGCGTATGTAACGTCTGATATATAGGAAGAAATCCAAATGTATCATTATTTAGAAATTTAATACAAATCTTGACATTTCTATAAATTTATTTATTTAGGCATTGCTTAATCGAATGCTAAAGTTTATGTAAAACTAATTTAGAAACTGAAGTTTATATGGCCAATATACTATCAACCACAATACTCAAGTCACTATCGTGAGAAATTTACAAACATTTGTTCAAATATTTGAGACAACTAAATCTTATAATAATTATGAAATAGCATAAAACCTTTCTCCATGAGATAACGTTGATATCAACATACGTTTTTATATATACAAGATGTTTTTTTAGAAAAATAAGGTCTAACAATGTTTTTAGGAACTGATACTGAAATCATGTTCAAGCAGATGTACGTAGCATAGATATCAACATTTTAATAACAGGTCTTATGGTTTACAGCGATTATGGTTTATTTGATAACCAGGGGGGCCTACCCAAGTTGCTTATCGACAATCACTAACGCAAATAGAAAACGAAAAAATGTATGGAGATATCAAAATCACGTGTTTATCACGTGACATAGCGCTCCAATATGTCATGTCCATACATTTTTTCGTTTTCTATTTTCGTTAGAGATTTGATTTTATCACGTGATATAGCGCTCAAATATGTCATCTTCATACATTTCTTCGTTTTCTGTTTGCGTTAATGATTGTCGATAAGCAACTTGGGTAGGCCCCCTATTCAGACACAGCATCCAAGGAGGTAGGTTCAAAGCCTTGTATCTGAACCAGGTCTTTCTGTGAAGGAAAACATTGTGACGAAGCTATAGCATGGTGGTAGGTAGAGCTTTATCTAACTCCGCTTGGTTAGCAATCACCCTCAACTTGAAAATCTGCCCAAACACCTGTTGGTGTGTTCCGGCAAACACACCTAAGACCTATTAGAGCTTAGATGATAGCATCATTAAATATTAGATTAGGTTGTGCTAAAACGCTGAAAACTATTAAGTAAAAAAAAATCTATTTAGTTTCTATCTACGTTACGAATGCAAATACTACTTACAAATATAAACGAAAGACTCAAATGTTTGTAATTTTCTAGACATGAGTTTAATAAAAAAAATATTCGGTCTAACATCGCCTAAGATTATTTTGAAGCGAGACCTAAACTACAAACTAAATATATAATGAGATTTATAATTATTTTACTTTTATAATTATTTGTTTATAAACTTTGGTGATTTGTTCTCTAGTCAAAATGTAGTCAAATAAAAAATGGCATTTAGTTATCATGTTTAACCCTATAATTTACAAAGCTGCAATGTTAATTCTTAAATAACATTTATTTGGCTAACTTTGGTTATAATCTTCGTCATAAATAATAATTTTAAAATAACACATCGTAAAGTAAAGCGTTTCTTACTAGTTAAAAATATTTTCGACATAATTTCTTCAACAAAGAGTTTTATATATCTAAAGATAGTAAACATTTTTGTGAAGATATTAAGTATACTTAAAAATATAAATATACATTTCATTTAAACAAAATATTTATTTTTGTTAACACATATACTATTAATTTGACTTATAAAAATATATGCATATTATTTTTTTGTTTCTTAGGCTGTTTAGCAGCTTCATCAGTGCCTCTCCTTACGTTTAATTGACAATGACAATCTTAAATAAAGAGGACTCGTTACCCAAGTATGCACAACAAGAATTATATTTTCTCAAGTATTTGTCCAAATATAGCTGAGGTTTGAATTATTTGTAAGAGGAATTTATGAATAGTTTAATGTAGTCAATATTACGAGACAAATACATACGAAAACTTCGTCCAATGAATAATAAATATTTTATTAACAAAATAAGTTCATAAAATTTAATTCAGTTTCGTCTTTGTGTGTAGAAAAACTTCATAAAATGTTATTACACTCTCCAATTAATAACCAAGTAGCCTAATGTACCTAGTACAATATATCGTTTTTTTTTTTTTGGTTAAGTAAGTAACATAGATGAAACGATTTACCTAGTACTGTATGCGAATCTTAAATGAAGCGTACCATCATTTTTTTAAACAATAACTAAATGCCATTATAACAAAAGAGCACATTAATTTTAAGATTTTTACAATTTTTCCTATACGTTGCTATATATTTATATGAGAAATATTATGTTTTTATAAATAAAAAATAAGGATAATAATATATAAATATATATGATGATACAAATTACCGCGAAATTAAAATTGTTGAAAATTTGTCAAAAAAAAAAGAGAATCATAGTAAGTAAACAATTATGTGTACGTTCAATCGAGAACATATTTGGAGCGTGTCGGATGTAAATTATATGTAGTATAAATAAACTGTGTAATTTTTTATACAAAAGACACATTTGGATCATAATATCTACATCTATCTATATCAACAAAAACCATTCAAAATCGAAACTTCTCTAACTAGAATTTCTTTGCCTGTGCAATTCTTTTTCTATTTTTTTAACAAGACTTCAATATATCCTTGATAACTATTTAGATACTATTGTACCATCAAACTTGATTGTCACATATTAAAAATTAAGTAAACAAATGTATAAATTATTGTAGTCGCTTAGCTACATGGTCTCCTAATATAACATTAATACTCCAACAATTCTGCAGGAGTGTAAGAGCATTTTTGGCACAATTCCTTGGTACGACCACATTCCCACTTCATGTTATAGTGTGACCGCAATCGCTGTACCGAGCCTTAGGTACGCGCAGGTAGGTGGGGAGCGAGAGGAAAGAGCATGAACTCACATGAGATTCATAGTATCAGACAGATCTTACGATATCAAAGAACGATTTTTGAAGCTGTATATTTACGAGTATAATTATATCCAAGCCCTTTTTTTCCAATATGATTTTTAGATAAGTACAAAATGAGGAACCAAAATAAATGAAAACTTGTAATTGGAAAATACACTTCAGAATAATACTGCAATTATTATTTACCTTTTCGCAGAATTTAAGAAAATACCTAGATAATACTTAATTACAATTATTTCTTGCAAACTGATTTAAAATATTTAAATATTCCAAGTGGTTAAAAACACACTAGGACAAGAAACAAAAATAGTACATAATATGTCAATTATTATTTTCACTCAGAAACTGTTGGTCAATTACAATTTTTTTGACTTTATATTATTTATTCGTAGTTCATACCGATGTCTAAGATTAGCATAATTTGAAAAACCCAATAAACGGATTTAAAGGCAAAATAATCTGTAATCAAGTTATAAATACATAACCGTTTAAAAATAAATTTTAAAACCAAGTTTGTATACAAATACACTGAAATTACTTTATAGCATTTATTCAGTATGTATGGCAGCCATTTTGTTTTGATTTAATTTTCTGAATTATCATCAGGATTGAACATACATGCGAAATCGTAGGTCTAAAGCTATATAGGTTCTGATTCAGCTTGCAAGATTTATTTTAGACAAAATAACAAACATTGCAAACGGAATAAAAAAAATTATAGGTTACAACTCTACAAATTAATTAAGCATATTACCTAAGTCGTCTCTGACAGTTTTTAAAACCAGTAATAATGTGATAATAAAGCTTATAATCCGTTTTTGTTTTTTACATTTACAAGTGAAGGATTCTGCGATGTAAACTAGAGATGTAAATTTATGATTGTTTACAAGATATTATTGGCACATCAAAATAAATCTATTAAATCAAAATATATACGTAATAATCTCTGTTGATTTTAACATGCATCTACTAAGTTGTAATTCATAGTGTTTAGGCAATAGAGATTTACAGTTTAGAAATGTAAAAATTCTGTTATATAATGAGTTCAGAAATGATCTTAAATGATTACAAATTTTGTTGGTATTCTATACCATAAAATATGTACATTTGTAATTTGTAATATTGTTTATATTATTACGTATATTAAATATGATTTTGAATTGTGTTTTTTATAGAAAACTTCAATAATTTTGTAATGAGAAAATAAAAACCATCCGACACGAAGTTCATGGTTTTCTTATTTTTCTTTTTTCGAAATGACTACGCTTTTGACCCAGCAAGGTCTTAACAGCTTCACCGGACTACTAAGGCGAGCGCTTAAGGCACTCAGCCGATTTTATTTTGGCAACCATATCAAAGGTGCACGGCACACCTCGGCTTGGCTGTTGCCTGTTGCATGCAAAATCGCGATCTATCTTAACTAACCCAGCTAACTATTCATATATGTATGAAATGTTGAAACATATATGTGTACCAAGCATACACGCCTCAACAACTCCTCCATATATTTATTATCGGAAAATTGAGAGTTTTTCAGTTCGATAAGGGGAAAAGTAAACCCTCCCACTTTTATGTGTAAGCGTGTAGGCGTGCACGTGTGTGGGGGTGATCATGTAGCGTTTTAGCAGTGATGTATATTTGTGTGTCACCGTATCGCGCAAGCTACGCACTCAAGGGCTCCCTACCGAGGGATCGAACCTAGGCTTGAGCCGTTGCCGTGGGAGGCCCAATCGTGTGTGCGGGAGCGAAATTAACCCTCAAACCACGGTGGCGTGATCTGTGGTTATGCGGGCGTGGGCGTGAACACTCTCTGTTTCGAGGGACAGGCTGGTACTAATCTTTCGCTGACGTGATTGAATCAGGAGGGTCGGTAAAAATATGTCGCGGACGTCTTTTATACCGCGCAGCGTTAGGTACGGGTTCATAGTTTGCGGCGGATACCACTAAGAGACTGGGATGATTCGTGGCTTTTTCAAAATAGCTAATCGTAAGTGATTTTACGTACACCCAGATAGAAAGGATCTCTAGGTCTCTATGGTGATCGACTCTCCGGATGTACTACGGGGCACCGGTCACTTTAGGTAAAATACGATTTTGGAGAACCTGCACTTTATGAAAGTTATCTTTGGATATATGCGCAAAAACGGGGCAGCTATATGTCATCACGGGACGGATACACGTCTTATACAAAGTGAGTTTGTGTCTGAGGGACATCTTACTCTTATGACAAAGCAACGGATGGAGGCGACCGAAAACCATAGCGCCTTTGTTTCGCACTCTGTCTATATGTGAATTGACCTTTAAATGTCTATCTAATGTAACACCGAGATATTTGACCTCTTCGACCCAAGGGATATGGATTCCGTATAGCCTGATGGGCTCAAAGTTATTAGCGCGTTTCGTGGGATCGAAGAGTATTGCGGCACTCTTATCGGGATTAACTTCTATGCGCCATCGACGAAACCATTCACCGAGAGTATGAACGGCTTTTTCGATGCGCTTCCTAAGAAAGTCTGACCGCCAGCTGGAAGTGTGAATAACGGTATCGTCAGCGTAACAACCTTTTTTTTTACTTGGGGAAATCCCTTGTGGATACACCACCCTCCCGGGGGAGAGAGTGGGTGATGTCCAACTCGCACGGACTAAAAGCCCATGGGTGCCCACTACCGCCATAATGGAGGACAAGGGGTGAAGAAGTATTCCGCATGTCCCCCGGTGGCCGGCCCAGAAAGAGAGATCCTGGGCCTCCCGCTAAAGAGAGACAGCCTGGCACGCATAGACTGTCTCCCAGACGACCGAACCAGTGCAATGGAGAGACCAGCCCCCCCGACCGATCTCCCTTTGGCCCGGCTTAAGGACGAACGTAGGAGGCGAACCTCCCCACGTCCACCCAGCGCCTACGTTGACCTTCAAGGAGGTCGTGGCCCTGGTGGGAACAGGAGGCCTTTCACGGGAGGCGGCATACAGCTCGCGCCCCCAATGAAGTGCTCGGCACCCCTTCCACCGGCGGCACACAATGCACAGTGCAGCTTGGTAGCTGTGCAAGCCGCTGCCCTGTGGCCGGACTGCCCACACCGGAAACAGAGGCTGCTCCGGTCTACCTCCGACGGACACATTGTACGGGTGTGACCCACGGCGAAGCACTTGAAGCAGCGCAAAGGCTTCTACTCCAGTAGCCGCACGCGGGCCACACACCAACCAACTTGGAGGCGACCGTCCTCCACCAGCAGCTTTGCTGAGGCGACAAGGAGCGACACGTGCACACTTCCCAGGTCAGAGCCGAAGGTGCGTATCTCGCCAACCTTAATTAAGGCCAGCTCGCACCCCGACTTCTGTGCCACCGTCGCGACAACCTCCTCGACCGTGACGGTGTCGTCCAGGCCGACAATGCGGACGTCCGCCCTCTTCACTGGCGTATGGACGCTCACTGTGTCCTGCAGCAACTCCCGAAGCCTTTGGGCTAGGAGGACAGCACCCTCCGCACGTTGCGGGCCAGGAACTCGAAGAATTCGAGCACTGGTTACCATCCTCCTAACGAAGAGGCCCTCGATGCCCAGGCTCTGCAGGTTGATAGCCTGCTTCGCCTTGAGCAGCACCTCCTTATAGTCCACCCCCTGAGCCTCCGCAGCAGGCTACAGGGAAAGAATCACAGCAGCGGTGCTTGGCACAGAGGGGAACTTGGCCTTCTTTTTGGGTCGGTTCCTGGGAGCAGGAGCCGGCACTACCGCCTTAGACGCCGTGAGGGCAGCAGGAGTTGCCACCACCACCGCCTTCTTCTTCCTTTTGCGGCGGGACACTTTTGTCCACGTTGCATCAGGGACAGTCGGAGCAGGGAGTGGGGCCCAATTCATTCCCAGGACAGATTCCTGGAATGGTGGAGTGGCCTTCTTAACCTATTCGGCTACAGTACTGCGAGGTTGAGGCGCACGGGGAGCCTTTTTCGGCCCTTGCGCCCTGCCTACAGTAGGCCTTGCTGCCACAGTAATTTTAGGCTGGTCCCCCGCCACAGGAGGACGCACAGCCTCTACTGAAGCCAGCCGGTCTTCCAATGTGGTCAGGCGGGCACTCAACTCCTCAGCGGTTTGCTGGAAGGAGCGCTCCAGCCCCTGGATCGCACTGACCACACTGACATCGGGGTCCCGACGAGGGGGCTCCGGTTGGTCCTCCGGTGGGAGCTCAACCACTTGGCCCGTTATGAGCTCCATGGTTGGCGGCTTCGGTAGTGTGACAGCAGCCACTGCCTTCTCCTTGAGGTGCTGCGCCTCCACTTTGAGGTCGGAGCCGGCTTCCGAGCTGGAGCTCGGTATTGGGGCCTCTATTAGGCCCCTATCTCGGACGTCAGACGGCGATTGCGACAAGAGAGTCGCCTAAGAATTCGCAGTTGCCACACGGAGCACGTACTGCGTAGTTTCACCGAATAACGCTACATAGTTATCGAAACTAGCAACGATATCCGCGTTTGGGCCCTGTCGTAGGAGAAAATCTCTAAAATGAGCTGCGTGTTCCATGTTGATGACCTAAGGGAGGAGTGGGCGCCACGAACCAAGGGCCTGAAGAACGTGAAGGGCAGGGGGGCATGCCAAACGGTAAGCTACGGGACTATCTACGTATGTAATATATATACAAGTAAATAAAATGTGTAAATAGAAAACAAATAAGTAAATAGATAATTCATTAAATAAATAATTGAAGAGTAAATAAACGTATAAAGAAATTACTAAAGAACTACGTAAATACATAGATAAATAACTGAGTAAACAAATAATTATACTAAGAATTAAATAAAGCAATAAATAGATACAATGGAAAGGTCTCACTCAATTTCTGGGAAAAGAATGCAGGTGTGCAGTGCAGTGCACGTGTGCCCGATCGGAACAATGACGAACACTTCCGAAGTAATAACAGACGTCTCTAAATCACGAGTATCGAAATCGAAGCACGCAGCAAAACAGACAACCGCTCACGTTGAGCGCCCGATCAGAACTCTCTTGTTTTCTTTTGTATGTATATTTGTCTTTTATTAAGAGATTGCACTGAAGAGAGGTAATATTTTTTTTAAAGTGTATATCCTAATATTATACATATGTGTAATGTGAATTTGTTTGTTTGTTACGCTGTCATACCTCAACTACTCGATTGATTATCTATACATATAATAAGAATGTAAATAGAATGTGTCTGTACTTTTTGAATTAAAAAAAAATGTTGCAGGTGTCTTGGACCCTATACATATAATAAGTATTTAAATCTAACGTGCCTGGATTTTTTACAATTTTGAGAAAAAAATTGTTGCAGGTGTCTTTGAATAAATAATAAAATATATTTCAATCATTTTTAGAAATGTCAGTCTATATGAATACGCATCACTGTAAGTACTGTGTTCACGATAAAACCTCTCCAAGAAAATCGTAAAGCAAATTCTAACATTTAATCTTGGTTATTCTACTTTTAATAACGACGCAGCTTAGTATTTAAGTAAATAGACTTGATACATTCAGATAATTTAACTAGTTACTGTTTTTTACGTTAAGATCAACACGGACGGAGTCACGGGCACAGCTAGTTATGAAATAAGTACGTTATAAAAACATAAGGATATGGAGGAATAAGTAAAATCCAACACTAACACTAGCAAAGCCACGTGCAAAGGCTAGTGGATGTTATTAGCTGCCACCCGCGAATTCCTTTGGGTTGTATATTTATAGATGACTATGACTTCTTCCAAACTTTGCTGGAGTTAACGGAGACTTAATTTATCCCAAAAAGTATTTTTATATTATAAGAAGCAAATGAACAGGCGGGTTACCTGATGTTAAGTGATCACCGCCGTCCATAGACTCTAGCCAGGGGAGTCGCAAGTGCGTTACCAGCCCGTGTTTGGGAGGGTCAGTAAATTGGTCAAAAGACAAGCAGCACAAGTAAAAAAAAATCCTTATTTACTATAAAATTTTAAAACCTAGGACAGTAACAAATGTGTAGTATAAGTAACAACATACTGTATATGGCAACACCTGTATATCTATTCATATATAACGAATGTACCTAGGGTACTTATGAAATGTGATTAGTAAAACCACCGCACGTTTTTGTCAGTTGTAGTATAATAAACGGATTGTGTTATCAGAGTGTTTCTCTTAAATATAAACCAGTGGCGACGAGGAGAAAACCATTCTGTGTATAAATCAGTACATAGAGTGTATTAAAGTAATTTTTGAGTGCAAAAATGTCAATTGGTGTAATCAAAGAGTTTGATTTGAGACAAGGTAACTGGACGTCATACATTGACCGTTTGAAAATGTATTTCAAGGCAAATAGTATTAAGGACGAGTTACAATTGCCTACACTAATATCAGTTGTGGGCGATCAAACATATGAACTTTTTGTAAATCTAGCAAGTCCTAATAATCCAACGAATTTAAAATTTGATGAACTTGTACAGTTAGTCACCAACCATCTTCAACCTAAGCCCTCGATAATGGCTGAACGATACAAGTTCAGACTAAGACGTCAGGAAATAGGAGAAAATGTATCTCAATATGTGACTGAATTGAAGCGTCTGTCTCGTCAATGTGATTTCAAGGAAACGTTGAATGATAACCTGAGGGATCAGTTTGTTTGCGGGATAGCTAGTGACATAATTCGACAAAGACTGTTTGCTGAAGCAGATTTATCGTATTGTAAGGCTGTTTCATTGGCAATGTCATTAGAGGCAGCGGAAAGAGATGCAGCAGTAGTCGAACAGGTCAACAGGCATACGGGCCAATCACTGGATGGACTTCATGGTTTAAGGATTAAGGATCAGGTCAAGGAGGGAACATCTAGGCAAATAGGAAATTGTTCGGTGTGTGGCCGCTATGGTCATCGCGTATCGCGTTGCCGATATAAGGACGTTACGTGCAACATCTGCAGCAAGGTGGGACATCTCCAACGAGTTTGTCCACGACGACAGCAGGGTTCTGAACAAGGTACGCAGCTCCAATCACATAAAGGGCGACGCCGATATACAGCCCACTATGTTGAAGAACTCGGGACGGATAAGAAACAAACTTTGGTGTCTCGGTCATCAGAGTCAGAGGGAGAAGAAGAACGGATGAATCAAATGTCATTAAAAAATTATCCATCGGTAAATATGATCATTTTTATTGAAGGAAAACCACTTTCAATGGAAATAGACTCTGGTTGTCCTTGCTCATGTATTAGTAAAAATACTTATCTAAAATATTTTAGTAAATTACCTTTAAGTACATGTAACTTGACCTTAAGTTATTATACTGGCGATATTGTTAAGCCGCTAGGATTAATAAGACCTCAAGTCAAACATGGTACTATCTGTAAAATCTTAGACTTATATGTTTTTGATAACGGTAAAACACCACTTTTAGGACGACAGTGGTTAGCGGAATTAAAAATTCAAATACCTTTACTAAATGTTCATAGTATGTCAGATGAAAATTGTACATTACAGAAATATAAGCATATTGAAATGTTAATCGACAGATACGGTGAATTGTTTGACGGAGCGTTGGGCCAGTACACGGGCGGACGAGCGACGCTTCGCATTCAAGACGGCGCCGTGCCGGTTTTTTGCCGCGCGCGCCCCGTACCGTATGCGATGCGCGATCGCCTCGACAACGAGTTAGATTGCATGATCGAAAACGGTACGATTGAACCGGTAGAACATTCTGAGTGGGCCACTCCCTTAGTTCTCGTGAATAAATCTGATGGTGCGTTACGTGTCTGTGCTGATTTCAAGGTGACATTGAATCCCGTTTTACTGGTCGACAAATTTCCTCTACCTCGAATAGAAGAGCTATTAGCTAATCTTAATGGCGGTGTAGAATTTTCTAAGATTGATCTTTCGCAGGCATATAATCAAATAGTGTTAGATGATAGGTCAAAGCAATATACAGTGATCAATACACATCGGGGTTTGTTCAGGTATAATAGACTAGTGTATGGTCTTTCTTCGAGTCCGGGTATTTTTTCTAGAATTACATCTAGTTTGTTCTCTGATATTCCTGGTGTTTCAGTTTTTTGTGATGACGTATTGATTACGTCACCTACAAGACAGGGTCATTTAAAGGCGATTCAAGAAGTATTTGAGCGAGTAAAACGTTACGGACTTAAATTAAATAAGAATAAATGTATTTTTCTATCTGACTCGGTCAACTACCTAGGCCATATTATCGATAAAAATGGAATTCATACAGATCCCGATAAAATAAAGGCTATTGTAGAATTACCTAAGCCAACTAACGTCAGTGAGCTAAGGTCTTTTATTGGCATGGTGAATTTCTATGGGAAATTTATTCGAAATCTTAGTACACATTTAGCTCCTATGTTCAAATTATTGAAAAAATCATCACGTTGGATATGGGACCATAGTTGTGATGTATCATTTTCAAAGGTTAAAAATTATTTAACCAGCACTGAGGTACTAGCCCACTATAGTTTGGACAAACCGTTAATTGTGACGTGTGATGCTAGTGCACGGGGTGTGGGAGCCGTATTGTCCACCATAGATACTAAAGGAGAACGGCCTATTTGCTATGCTTCTCGCACTCTATCGGAAGCCGAGAAACATTACAGTCAGATACAAAGGGAAGCTCTTGCCATAGTTTTTGCAACAAAGAAATTCCATCAGTATATATATGGCAGGAAATTCCTTTTGAGAACTGACCATAAACCTTTAATTGCAATTTTCGGTCCAAAATGTGGAATACCATTAATGGCCGCGAGTAGGTTACAAAGGTGGGGAGTCATTTTATCTGGATATGATTTTGACATGGAGTATGTTAAAACCGACCATAATGCGGCAGACGCTCTTTCTCGTTTGCCTATACAAGATCGGACATTGAAAAAGTTACCTGAACAAACTTACCTTCATTTTGCCCGGGATGCATTTTTACTGAATCACAAAGCTTTGCGCGTAGAAACAATGAAGGATCCCATATTAGGAAGAATTTATACATATATTCAGAATGGTTGGCCGGAACAAACTGATATAAAGCAGTTGCAACCTTATTTAAACCGTAAAAATGAAATTTATTTAGAATCTGACTGCATAATGTGGGGTCACCGGATTATTATTCCTGAAAAGTTTCGCAAGCATATATTATGTGAGTTACATGAAACACACATGGGAATGTCAAAGATGAAAAGTTTAGCCAGAAGTTACGTGTGGTGGCCAGGCATCGATGAGGCGATTGAAGCCGAGTGTCGAACCTGTAAAACATGCGCTACACATGCAGACGCGCCACCAGCTCATTCTCCCTGTCCGTGGCCATGGCTCGGGCGACCATGGAGAAGATTACATCTCGATTTCTTGGGCCCCATACAGAGTAATTCATATTTAGTTGTAGTAGATTCCACGTCGAAATGGATAGAAATTTTTAAAATGTGTACGACCGCGGCGAAAGATGTCATAAAGAGATTACGATCGTTATTTAGTCAGTTTGGAATTCCAACATTAGTGGTTTCTGATAACGGCCCTCCCTTCTCGAGTGAGGAATTCAAATCATTTTTATCCTACAATGGCATATCTCAAGCTTTTTCTGCACCATACCATCCATCATCAAATGGTGCGGCGGAAAACGCAGTTAAAATTTGTAAGAAGGTAATTAAAAAGGCTATTTATGATAACATCGACGTAGAGGTTGCTCTGCATCGATTTTTATTGCTGTACCGTAATACTGAACATACTACCACCGGGGAGAGTCCTGCACGACTGTTACAAGGGAGATCTCTAAGAACGCGTTTAGATGCTCTGCGTCCTGATAGAGACAAGACAACGCGAATGGTGAAAACTTTCGAAAAACAGGAACAAAGGGGTTGCTACAGAGAATTAGAACCAGGTGAGAATATTTATCTAAAAGATTTCTCAAAAAGGGGTGAGTGGACTCCAGGGAAAATTGTTGATCGATTTAGCACTACAAACTATAGAGTGCGCTCTTCTGATGGCAGAGAATCTCATCGTCATGTTGACCAGATAAAACGGAGGTCTAGTCAAGCAGCACTGAGCACGTTTTCGCGGGAAGATTCGATGAAGCAGGGTTGTGGTCCCACGGTTAGAGAACAAATCGGTACCAAAGTTCAAAATGAGGCTCATGAATCTGATCCAGCGATTGAAAACACATCCCCCATTGACCCATTGTCAAGTGTGGGAGATACAGACATAAGTAGTTCTCCATCTCATTCGTTACAACCACCAGAACATCACTCGTCAAGCCCTATAGTATGTACTCGGCCCAAACGAATCTGTCATCCACCGAAGCGTTACGGAATAGATTCAGAGTAATCAGTAATTTAATTATACATACATGTTCTACGTACATTATTTACCATACTCGTATTTGTTTTAGGTTATAAGATATCCGGTAATGTTATGTTATAAAATAGTTGGTGAGGTGTAGTTTAAGTAACAACATACTGTATATGGCAACACCTGTATATCTATTCATATATAACGAATGTACCTAGGGTACTTATGAAATGTGATTAGTAAAACCACCGCACGTTTTTGTCAGTTGTAGTATAATAAACGGATTGTGTTATCAGAGTGTTTCTCTTAAATATAAACCAAAATGATGTAATGTTAAATTATAATTTAAAAAATCCTATATATTTATACATAGGATCTGAATTAAAGCGAACAAAAGTGAGTAAAAAAACAAAAGAAAGCAATAAATTTAAAGACAATCAGACAAGAATAAGGCTCACTTGTATAGAATTTTATGTCAAGGTAGACATTTATTGTAAAAACAACTGAACTATGTCGTGTGTACCAAATTTTATTTTGGTCATTAATTACAGTGAATTAAGTAAAATACACGGTCAATGCACTTATCAAATTTTATGCGTGTTCCGTCAAATCACAATTAAAGTTTATTCATATAGCATGTTTCATACGTACATTTAAAGTATAAAGAAACAGTACATATTATGATTCTCTGTCAAACATAGCTTTTACCATATACCTCGGACTGAATATGCTACGCGGTGTTCGGATCAACACCGTAACCATGACACACAGCGGTTGGCTGCTTGCATGCTATGAATGACATAAATCTAGCATTGCGTGTTCTTTTGACGTTGTTTTATATTTACCATAGCATGCTTTGCGTGTTACATTAAAGAGATTAATAATGCATATACAAAGGAATGCAGTTCCTACATTACTCCCCCCAAGTGCAGGTCAAGGATAAAGTGAATTTGCAAAGCGAACGCGTCAACTGCCACTAACCTGACTTGGAAGATGATTTCTATCAACGTGCATTGATTATGTATTCGTTAATGGCGGTGTATGTGTTTCATGTAACAGTACATAAGCCGGTTTCAGTCTATCACTAGACGCTACTAAATGATAGTAAGGCACAACAAAACGAAAAGCCAAACATCGACGAAATTCGAAATCTGTTTTAGAACCAGACTAATCTGGGCCTAAGCCCCCTCGGCAGCGGCTCAAGCCTAGGTCCATTTTATTCGCGTGGAGCCCTTGAGTGCGCTGCTCGCGCGATACAGTGACACAAAATCTTACATCACTGCAACAACATTATACATATCACCCCCACACACGTGCATGCATACACGGTTACACATGAAAATGGAAGGGTTTTGTTTCTTTCCCTTGTCGAACTGAAATAGTTTAGATAATTATCCGATACGAAATATATACAAAAGTCGTTGAGGTATGTATGCTTGGTACACATATATGCTCCAACAACTCATATATGTATGAATAGTTAGTTTAGGTCAGCTCATATAGGTCGCGAATTGCACGTATCAGGCAACAGCCCAAGCCGAGGTGTGTCGTGCACGCTTGAGTTAGTTATAAAATAAAGTCGGTTGAGTGCCCTAAGCGCTCGCCTTAGTAGTCCGATGAAGCTAATTTAAGCTAAGACCTTTGTGGGGTCCATAGCGTAGTCAGTTCGAGAAAAAAGAAAAAAAAAAGAAATATGTTTTAAGATTAACTTGAAGTTGGTGTTGATTATAATACCGTTAGCTGCTGAAAGTTGGTAGTCAGCTTTGTTTGGTTTTTCGTTTAGTAAAATTCAAAAAGAAATGCAAAGATCGCTACAGTTGTTCTAAAAATATAGTCAGAGATAAATAGGCGACCTGTTATACTTAGGTAATCATCAATCATTACTGATTACCGTTGCACTTTTCCATATAATCATTGTAAAGCTTGAAACAGTGTACAACTTTTTTACCTATTTATACCAACATACTACAAACCTGCGGTAATTAGAATCCAATTGTATTGTTGGAGATTGAAAGCGGGATACATTCTTGTAGGAAATGGTTTGCTGTAATATTAATTATTTTACTTGATCACATAATAAAGCTACTCCTCTTAAAATATCACCTAGTTTTTTTTCTAGACCAGTTAGGCTACCTGATGCTTCGTTGAATTGACATCTTGTATACAATCTGCAAGGTCTGCTATAGTTTCCAAAGGTAGTGGCTTGAACTGTAAGTATTATCTGTACATTTTGAGGGAGTTTGTTAATTCAGATGGAGATATCTCAGATGGTTTGCGATTTCCAAATTCTTCGTGAACAAGTAACTCACAATTTTTTCTTTCTTGTGAATTACTTAGTCTACCGTTTTGTTCCGCTTTAAAGTTTTCTTACTGATAGGACTTGTGTGGGTTTTTAATCATGTCTGGCCAAATCACGTATTTAAATTTAAACCTATTATAGGGTAGATCAGTATGTGAACGATGGTGAAGTCCGGAAATTACGTCGATCACTTTGCGTCCATCAAAAACGAAAATATGTATCATAAAAAGGTAAACCAGAGCGAGTTGTCAGTTCTTCTCGACTACTGATTGTTCTCCACGTTCAAAAAAAGGTATATTTATATCCATAAATTATGTGTCTTTGAAAGTAGTTTCGCGAGTTTTCTTTTTAAAAAAAGGTCAAGAAATACAGTTTATAATGGGTGTGATTTATATTTATAAACTTTAATAGGTAACAATTGAAACAAAATGTAAAAACTTTTTATGTTTTATAAACAACTTACAATATTTACGTTATTGAGTAATCGTACGAGTTTTGCTATAGTACCTAGTGTATAGTACTCTCTGCTTTTTCTGCGATTTTCAAAATATTTACGTATTAGACAAAATGGTATACTATAATTGGAATGTATTTTTTTATTGGTGGCTAGTTACCCGCCCTGGGTTCGGACGGGAAAAATCTATACTAATATTATAAAGCTGGAGGGTTTGTTTGTTTGTTTGGTTGAATGCGCTAATCTCATAAACTACTTGTTTGATTTGAAAAAAAAGTGTTTATATATATATATATATATATATATATGTATATATACATAATAGATGCATCTTTATGTATTCTTAGATATGTGATACAAAATCCGTTGAGTGCACATAGAGAGATGTTTATTATATTATATTTTATACTAATTATTGGTTAATTTTTCACAGATTATAAGTTTTTATAAACATTACATAGGTCATATTAGCAGTTGTTTTAAATTAAATAGTATAGTTCGAGATATGGTATCGTGTAGAATTATTTTTAATCTTTTTGATGTATACTGAATAATCTTCCATGTCTAATAATGTACTCGGAGTATTTTAAGAAAATAGTCTGACGACAACTTATAACTCATTTGATTTACTCTTATCATAATTATTATCTATATGTTATTTAACGTGAGAAAATATGTATACGTATATGTATTCTCTGACTAGAGAACACGTATTAGAGATGTAGCAGGGCTGTGTATATTCCGAATTAATCAAACATTACTAAGAACGCTAAGGTACTCCAGTCGCGTAGGAATAGTGCCTGACTAACCCTTTTCTACCATATTTGTAAAATGAAAAGTTCCCAAAGATTGTTGAAAAATATCTTCTTCAGATACAAGAACCACATGTGCTGGGTTCCAAAGCTACAATTTCAGCCTCAATCTCGTCGTTAACGAGGCTGTTCACTCTCACATCTTTACTGTATCGCGATACCGTAGAACAGGTATACTCAACCTGCGGCCTGACTGGTCTTTGTAGTTGGCCCACCCGATTTATTTTCAATTATTTTAATTTTCGGACCCATCAGAAAAACTATGAGCACGCTGAGTAAATTAAACAGATCCCATATAATCCGAACGCAATGCGTTTCTTATGATATAAGGGTTATACCAAGCTTGTTTGATTGGACAATAATTTTTCACTACATTAATAAGTTGTTAATTTAAAATTACGTTTTCTTTATTTAATACCTACATATTTGTAGTTTGCGGCCCGCGACACAATGAGTGAAACGTGTTGGTGGCCTGTTTAAAAAAGAGGTTGAGTACCGCTAAGGTAGAACAATCTTATCCCTTACAAACAATCCTTAAGAATTGACGTGAAAAGACAGAAAAGCCAGTATGACTTCATTCTTAGTAGTTGTATTAAAAGGTGGTAGAGCCATGTTAAAGCTGTAACTGGTTTCAGCATGAATAGGTTGGCTCGCCCGGGGTAATACTACCCGATCCACAGAAAACCGACATGAAGTAACAGTGATTGCGTTGTTGCAATTCGTTCGGTCAGTGAGAGCGCCGGAGGCTCACTCTCTCCCTTCCCTTCCTCCCTTTTCCCTCTGTCCCCTTCCCCACCAACAAAGGCTGGCAACCCACTTGCGACTCCTCTGGTGTTGCTGGTATCTATAAATGGTGGTGATCACATCAGGTGACCCACCTGTTCGTTTGCTTCCTATAATATAAAAAGAAAAAAAATCCTTCCTATTGATTACCGATTTTACCTTTTATTTTACCTTTCATTTTTCTACTGTAGTGAGCATAGAAATCATAACCATTTTAATACAATTATATGAGTGTGAAATTACATTATTTAGTAATGCTATTCAATTGTAATATATTAATAATTATATACTAGACATGTAACACAAATGCTGGGTACTGCATTTGATTTGGCATGTCGGGAAGAAGAGTAAGACGCCTAGCCAAGTTCAACTTGCGTCAATTTTGTGAAGCGCTCTCTCTGTCGCACAACGCTATACAAAACAGAACATATTAGACGACTATCTTCTCGCAAACATGTCAACTGTGACGTCGTATGGTGTTACAATTTTAACACGTACAAAAACTTATTGTTATTTGGAAGAAATACTGACGGTACCATCTCTAATACTTGTGTACACGTTAACTCAATTTACAGGATCAGTTGTTTGCATAAAATTAGTTTACCGGTCGATTTACAAGCGCTGTCTGCGTTATCATATTGTAAACAAATCGCTATGAAGAACAACATAATATCTTAACTACTTCCTAATTATTAACAGTATGTAATATTTATTTTTTAATTACATGAATCGCGTGATTTAAATGCTAAATCTTTGTTCACACTTTACTTGAAAATGATACATATTTTTTCATTTATTTAACACTAGCTTTTCTATTTACTACTAGCCCCTGCCCTCAACTTCGTTCGCGTTTTTTTTTCTTCGAACTCACTGTGCTATTGACCTAGCAAAGTCTTAACAGCTTCACCGAACTATAATGGTAACATTTTTCATTGAACATTGAACATTTTTCATCTGTGCTCCGCTCCTATTGGCGTGATGATATCTGATATACCTTATAACCCTCCCCGATAAATGAGCTAGTAGTTCCTGAGACCCTCCACAACGTCACAACATCACAAATTAACAACGTCACTAACTCACAAACTTTACCTCTTTATAATATTAGTATAGATAAGTCGTGGGGATCGAATGACTTGAACGACGGAATGTACCAACGAATTTCTCTGTAGTCGGGTGAAGCTGTTAAGACCTTGCTAGGTCAATAGCGTAGTCAGTAGTCGAAAAAAAAAAATCCAACCATTTATTCGAATAATGTAAATAAATTAGTATTCTAAATTTTTAAATTGTTCCTTAAACTTGATAAATGTAATTTGTACAGGTGTAAATAAAACAGTAAATTTTAAACAGTAGGTATTTCATAACGATAATTAACCTTGAATGATCTCGCACGCAACACAGTGTTATGATAAATGATAGATTTTTATATATATTCAAACACGACTCGTTTGATAATGTTTGCCGTTATTATTACTTACGTAAAGTTCCATTTATACATTATTTGAAGACGTCTTTTTCCATTTAATGTATTGTAATATTTTTTGAAGTGAAAACACTTTTTAGGCGCGTTTAGCGGTACTCTTGGTAGACAATTATAACTATAAAGCTTTAGATACGTCATAAGCGCTTAGTAGTCCGGTGAAGCTGTTAAGACCTTGCTGGGTCAATAGCGTAGTAATTTCGAAAAAAAGAAAATCATAAGCGCTTCGAAAGCGTCTTATTAAAACTTGGCTAACTAGCTTATCTTTGACGACTGCAACATCAATCCGCCCATACCTAAGCAACATATAACTATTTCTTTTTCGCCACCGATATTGAGGGTATGCCCTCTTACTTACACATTTTATCTAAGACATTCTGGCGTTACAATATTACTTTACATATGTGTGCGTATAATACCATTTGTTATGTCAAAATGTCAAGTAGATAACGTATCTACAGCTTTTTAGTTATAATATAATTGTTGGCAGGAGATAAATGTATAATTTCGCATTATGATAAGTATAGTAGTAGGAGTTTTTGGCGGGATTTCAGTCTGTCATGTAGTGGATTTTATATTTTATTCATAATCTTGTGTTACTTGACTCGATATTGTGTAAAATTGGCGGTGTTTTATGTAATATGATTAGTTTATTGTGCATCGGTGAAGTGAATGGAAAATAATACCACGGAGCATGAAATTCTGAGATGCCACAAAAACTCCCTGGAGGGTTCTAACAAGAGATCCACCATTTTGTTGGAATATTGATTGACACAACGCTTGATATTGTAGTGATCGTACGACGCTTGTAATATTATTGATTACTCGACAATGGCAGTAATAATCTGAAAGATTGATTGCCAAAAATAAAGTTAAAAAAAAAAGTATAGAAGTAAGTATAGTATATACTAACAAGTAAGCGTGACCGTTCGTATTGCGCTTGCGCGGTTTGCGTGAGACTCTCGACACGTAGTATAGGGGTCTGTGTACACATAATATTGACTTTTGCAGCTCATCATACGTTTGATTGATTAATGGGCTTTGTCAAAATGTATATAATTATTGCTCAGAGCGCCAATAGATATGAAAATCACACTAATCTTAACAATTTTCAAAACAAATTCAAAAGAAAACAGTTATATGATTGTTTTGCATTTGCAGTAAAAAATTCTGGAACTGGTCATTCACATACATTAAGAATATTTAAAAAGTAATGAGACATTTAAAAAAAGGAACTCTTTAACTGTAAAAAAACGCTGTACACCTGTTTCATCTATTTGTTACGTTTTTAATATTTTAGTGCTATTTAAAATACTGCATGTCTACTTTACCACGGATATAATTCTTGATTTTTTTTTTCTCGAACTGACTACCTACCTACCTATTGACCTAGCAAGGTCTTAACAGCTTCACCGGACTACTTTAATTCTTAATAATTTTCGTAGTATCATTTACTACGATTTTAACTTTAGTTTGGCACTTCAACAGAATGTCGCTTGCCTCCAAACTACTTTGGGCAATTAAACACCGTGCAAGTGGATTGTTTATAGCTCGTTTGCAGAATTCCAACACGATAGTGTTAACCTCAGTCACGAATTTAGTGATGGTCATCCGATTAACCTCGTACAATGAAAACTTTGATAATATACGCTGTATAATCGAGACGGAAGGGCATGTAACCTATCATGGCATTCGGGGTTCTTTAGATATAGGTATGAGTCAAATGCGATCAGTATTAGAAACATATTTAGATGTAAAAACGGTGTTTCTTGTGGATTCATATAAATTTATCTGGCCTAAAAACGAACGGTGACACTGGATTATAATACTAGATTTAACGAAGGAACGTCAAATTCCATAAGACATAGTTATAATATGGATTTACAGCTACTACTTTCACAAAAGCTGACAACGCATCTGTAATTCCTCTTAAGTAGCTGGTGTCCATGAGTGGCAGTGATCACTTACCATTATTGACTAGAGTGTTTGTTTGTCCACAAGCTTAAAACATACGATCTCAACACTAAGTAGCAATTAACTATTTGGCCATAACGAACCAAAGTGGAGAGTTTACAGCTTCCCGAAAAGTAAATGGTTACTAGTTGGTGTGAAACATCTTAGGCGAAGGTAAACCCCATTGTTGGTGTAGCGATACAGGCCGTGATCTGTGTGTGAGACGTGGCGACGTGATGCCATTCGCAAGAGGCTGTGCGCAATCTAGGGATGTTAAAAAATAATCGATTTTTATTTAAATCGATTATTATTTTATTATAATCGATCTTTTATTAACGATGTCTATATTAATGTTAATCATTTTTTTTAATCGATTATATAAATTACGCATTTAAATCGATTTTCATAAACATCTATGCGACGGATGAAAAAAAACTCAAAATAAGTTCATTATTATTTACAATTGAAGAGTGAGCATAGTGAGATAACATAGTTGTAAAAATTTTAAATGTTTTCTAGCCGCAAAATACCTAAAAGCGGCTGGCGAAAGTATTTTATAACGAAAAAGAATAATACCACAGAAATATGCATGTCCTGTTCGATAGAATGAAAAATGTTGTAGTGAAACTAAAAATTTAAAAAGAACATAGAATGAAAACATCCCACTGCCTTACAAGTAACATAAGTTACTATATCTTATAATGATTGTTATGGTTGTAATGGCAGCCAAATACCGCTCTCTATAAAATTAAAAATTCCAATAAAACTAAAAAGGTCTGTCATGCGAGTATCATGTACTTAAACATGTTCACTAAAAACGTCTTATGGTAAACTCGACATCGATAAGTTTACAAAACTATAAATTATTATTGAAATTATTACATTAACAAATTCTTCAATTTTAATTTTGTCATTCACACTATAATTAATATGAAAATTTAAAAGAGAACTTCATTGTTTTGAATTTTAAAGTTAGAATTAATAATGTTGTCATTTTGTTAAGATGCTTATCATTTCATTTTTATTACGATACTAGCTGACCCGTGCAACTTCGTCTGCACCAAATTGGTTATCACTGGTTTCAATTGTATTTTTAAACGCGAAAAAAAATGGATAAAAATGATATCCAATTGCAGCCACAACTACCGTTTCCAAAAATCCAAACTATCCACGGATTCACTAAAACATATACCCAAATTACATGTACTTTTTATTTTAAACAAGCCAAGTACCCGTTCGTAGCATCATCTACCACTCCGTTGTTTGTTGTCCGGTAAAGCTGTTAAGACCTTGCTCGGTCAATACCGTAGTCATTTCGAGAAAAAAAAATCATCTACCAGGTTCAATTAAGATAAAAACTAACCTATATAAAACTAAATAAACATCTCTATCACTTGCTTTATCATAACCATCTTCAACTTGTATTAAAACCTTTTTATACTCCATTATTTAAAAGAAAAATATATGAACACCGTATCGAAGCGTCAAACATCGCGCCGAACCGTCAAATGTCACTTGCTTGAAACTATTGTCTAAGAGTTATAAACTGTTTCGAAAACGTATTTTAAATATATTTCCAATACATTTTTATAAATAATCTCTGTACCATTCACAACATAGTGCCCATTACTTCTTGATAATTTATCTATGTTGATATGTTTCTATTGTAGATTATTCTACGTTGTTACACTGAATATTTGGCATAAAATTCATAACGTGTATTTGTCACACTTGATATTGGCGAAATTACCTATATAGGCAGAGGCCATACCGGAAAGAATCAATCAAGCCAGTTTTATATATTATATTCATCCTAACAACCGGCTACCTGGCTGCCGGTAAGAGTTGCGTTTATTTGTGCATATCGTATCTTCACAGACAAAAATATTGATTTTTAAATAATTTTAGAATGTTTTTTTCCATTAACTTAAAAACGTTATTAAAATGGAATTATTATTGAAAGACATTTTTGGTATTGCCAATAATGTGCTTGATGCTATTTTTTGGAAATAAAAATAAAAGTAATCTTATCCCATGTTAGAATAGCAGTAATTTTATTATTATTATATTTAGATATAAATAAGTACAAATTTTGTCATCCACACTAATTCAGTTATTACTCAATATTTAGACCCATTTATTGCTATAAAAATTATGTGTATAGAATATAGCTATTGCAGTACTGGCTGCACGATAAAGATAGCGATAATTGTGGCAGCGAATGTTATCGACGCATTTTTTTTTCGAATTGTATACGCTGTTGACCTGGTAAGGTCTTTACAGCTTCATCGAACTATTGAGTTGAGCGCTGAAGGCACTCAACTGACTTGGGATGTTATGGCGACCAACTCAAGGGTGCACGGTATACTTCGACTTGGGCTGTCGCCTGTTTTGTGCAAAAATCGCAACCTATCTGATCTAACCTAAGCTAAGCTATCTAGATATACGTATATAAGTTATTGAAACATGCATGTGTACCAAGCATGCGTGCCTCAACAACTCCTATATGTATTTTGTGTCGGAAAAATTTATCTAAACTATATAGGATAGGATAGTAAAGGGAAAAATAAGGGTAGAACTTTTTGTCGTTTATTTCTCTGAAAAACAAAAACAGCGTGTAAGCGTGTCGGCGTGCACGTGTGTAAAGGTGATGTGTGTGATGTTGTAGCAGTGATGTAAAGTTTTGTGTCACTGTATCGCGTGAGCAGCGCACTCAAGGCCTCCACGTCGAGGGAACAGACCTAGGCTTGAGCCGTTGCCGAGGGGGGCCTAATCTGGTGTGCGGGAGCGAAATTTACCCCAGACCACGGCGACGTGATCTGTGATTATGCGGGCGTGGGCGTGAACACGCTCTGTTTGAAGAGACAGACTGGTACTGATCGTTCAGTGACGTGATTGAATCAGGAGGGTCGGTAAAAATGGGTCGCGATCGTCTTCTATACTACGCAGCGTTGGGTACGGGTTCATAGTTCGCGGCGGATGCCACTAAAACGCTGGGATGATTCGCGGTTTTTCGAAATAAATACGTGTGAGTGATTTTATATACACCCAGACAGAAGGTTTCTCCAGGTGCCTGTGGAGATCCTTATTCCGGACGTATCAAGGGGCACCGGTGATTTTACGTAGGACTCGGTTCTGGAGAACGTGCAACTTTTGAATACGATTTTGCGCATGTGCAAAGACCGACAACTACTACCGACTACACCATAATCAGACGGATGCAAGTTTTATATAAAGTGAGTTTATGTCTGGGCGACATTTTACTCTTATGACAAAGCAAATGATAGAGACGATCCAAGACCATAGCGGTTTTGTTTCACACTCTATCTGTTTGTGAATCGAAATTTAAGTGTTTATCTAAAGTGACGCCGAGATATTTCACCTCGCTGGCCCAAGGTATTTCGGTTTCGTATAGCCTGATGGTCGACGACGCATATATTTAAGATGGCGTCAAACCCAAGTCATACGTTTACGTTTATCGTTGTTTATTATATATGGTGAAATCTTATTATCAATAATGTTTAATAGAATGAAATTTGTTCTTTGCTACTGAAAAAAAAAATTGGTTTGAAATTTATTATTTTTATTTATAAAATATATCAGCGGGTATATATATGATTGTTTATAAAAAAATGTATGTGACTGTGGTAAATTCATGCTTTTAATTGCGTTTAAAAGTTACTGAAAAAAAATGTTCCTAAACCTATTCATAATTCAAAATTAATTAAATCATAATGCGTATTAAAAATACAACGTTAACCGGCTACCAAGTGTCCTCTCGGGCTAATACCACCCTCTCACACAAAACCGACGTAAAGTAACAGTGCTTGCATTGTAGTGTTTCGTTTGGTCAGTGAGAGCGCCGAAGGTCCACCTCTCGTCTCCTTTCCTCCTTTGCCTTCTGTTACCCTCCCCTCCGCTATATACAGGTTGGCAACGCTTTTGCGACACCCCTGGTGTTGCTAGTGTCTATAGAGGGTGGTGGTCACTTAACATCACGTAACCCACCTGTTCGTTTACCTCTTATGATACAAAAAATATATATATTGATATATTAAAGAACCAGGTATTCTAAAATTCTTATTCTTTTAACGTTGCCGGCTCTTGTACTAAGGTGTCGCAAAAAAGTCTAGTTACGTTAACTACAAATGTTTGTTTTTCGTTATCCTGGAGAACCCCTTGCGTTTTATGGGACAAAAAGTATCCTGGATGTAGCCTTGTAATGTTAGTTATTACTGTGTTAAGTTTCGTTAAAATTGGTGCAGTACTTTTAGAGTAATACGGGTTTAGATTCTAGGCTTTAATCCATTATCCTGGAGAACCCTTTGCGTTTTATGGGACAAAAAGTATATTTGATGTAATCTCGTAATATTAGTTATCACTATGTCAAGTTTCGTCAAGATTGGTTCAGTAGTTTCAGAGTGATGCGTGTTCATAGGGACAGACAGACAGACAGACAGAAAGACAGACAGACAAAAATTGTAAAAAGATTATTTTTGGCTTCTATATCGATAACATAGTCTACCCTGATTAAAATTTTCAAAAAATATTTAATGTACAGATTTCGACTTGTTACAGTTTTATTATAGTATAGATAGATAGAAGAAGATAGATAATGTTTAATAGTACTGAAAGTTTCTATGGTATTTAGTTTCTATATTCTTTACACTTTCACATCGTCAGGCGTCCCGTGACGGCTCATTTTTTTTTAAATAAAAGTGGTCTTGTGGTTACTGATGCCTTGGAGAACATCGAGTAGTGATTGGTACACGACCATTTGCTTGCAGGAACTTATTAACAAAATTCATAAAAATAATCAAAAACATCATATCATCTTGCACCATACGAGTTCTCATTGGCCAGAGAAACGAATTTTTGAAAGGCGTAGATATTATGGACATGCATACAGTCCTGACTTCGTACCCTAGTCACCCTTAAAACTTGGGGGACTGATGTTACTAGCGTGTTATTCCCCTGCACGTTCTCCCCAGATGATGTTAAGAAGTATTAAATTTTTGTCCGCAAAAAACAAATAAAGTAATCAATCAATTGTCGATAATAAAATACCCTGTGACTTTTATCTGTTACTAAAAATCTAAAATTACTAGTCTATGTCCGCGATTTAGTCCGCGTGGAATAGTTACTTTGACCTAACGCTAACACGCTACGGAAGATTTCAAAAGGAAAAATAAAAAAATTGAGCCGTCACGGGACGCCTGGCAGATGTGAAATATCGAAATTGTTTTGTATAATTATATGCATAAAAGAACAGTTTGTGACACAAATCAGTTGTTGCATAATGAAAAGATAAAGCTTTACAAATTTGTTCCATAAAATAAAGACTATTTATTTTATTACATAAATATTCATTTTTTTTTTTTTCGAAGTGACTACGCTATTGACCCAGCAAGGTCTTAACAGCTTCACCGGACTACTAAAACGAGCGCTTAAGGCACTCAGCCGATTTTATTTTGGCAACCAGCTCAAGGGTGCACGGCACACCTCGGCTTGGCTGTTGCCTGTTGCATGCAAAATCGCGACCTATCTTAGCTAACCTAGCTAACTATTCATATATGTATGAGTTGTTGAAACGTATATGTGTACCAAGCATACACGCCTCAACAACTCCTCCATATATTTATTATCGGAAAACTGGGAGTTTTTTCAGTTCGATAAGGGAAAAAAAGTAAACCCTTCCACTTTAATATGTAAGCGACATGCACGTGTGTGGGGGTGATCGTGTAGTGTTGTAGCGGTGATGTATATTTGTGTGTCACCGTATCGCGCAAGCAACGCACTCAAGGGCTCCCTACCGAGGGATCGAACCTAGGCTTGAGCCGCTGCCGTGGGAGGCCTAATCGGGTGTGCGGGAGCGAAATTAACCCCCAGACCACGGCGGCGTGATCTGTGATTACGCTAGCGTGGGCGTGAACACGCTCTGTTTCGAGGGACAGGCTGGTACTGATGGTTCGCTGACGTGATTGAATCAGGATATATTCATTTTAATTAAATACAATATTTCAACAAGGCGCAGGCGTGCTGTTTTTGGCTGTATTAAAGGGCGCTAGGTCGTCGGCGCGTGCCGCGTAATACCTAGTAGAACGAGTAGTCGACAAAGTAGTTTAAATCTTATGCTTATACACGGAGGGTTGCAAATGTTTTGATTATTTCGTTAATAGTGCAAAGTTTGTGTTTTCTATCGCCAACAATAAACAATCAGGTTTACCTTCCACCTATAGATGTTTCACATCGATTTTGAAACATTCTTCATTGGTGCTCCGCTCCGTTGATCTTAGCGTGATGATATATATCCATATTAGTCTTCATCGATAAATAAAACTGAAAGAATTTTTCAAACTGGACCATTATTTCCTGAGATTCTTCAGAAGCGAACTTCACAAATTGACAAACTCGCATATGAAAAAATGCATCGAAGATAAGGAAGTAAATTTTGTGAAACAATAAATTTATTTTAACCAGTCGTAGTATTTTTCTTATTCATTCCCTGAAACTTTTATTACATCCCACGTACATAATTTGAATTAGACTGTTTTTCAATGGATACTTTTTTTTTTCTTTTGGCAACCAATCTTCTAGATTATTACTGACATTGTCGAGTAGGTAATTATATTTCAAGTTTCTTGCGATCATTTAAATGAACTATGGCCGTCTTGTTAGAACTTTCCAGGTAGTTTTTGTGACAAGTCGGAATCCATGCTTCATGGTATTATTTTGGTTTAAAGAGTTTATTTCTCATAAAACATAGTTAACTTATTGATACTTAAAATAAAACATTAATAATTAGTAATCGTTAAGCTAATCATCCAGTGTTAGATAAAGAAACATTTTTTTTATAAAATATTTCTTATGTTGTATGTACGTAGAAAGCATAATATATACAGAAAAAAGCATAAAATTAACTATACATCAAAATATTTATCTTTTAGGAACAACTTCAGTTTAATTTTAGCAAAGTTCTCTGCCATATGTTTGTCTGTCTGTCTATTCGCTATAAACTTAAAAAGTATTAAAAGGATTTTTATGCGGGTTTCACCAGTAGATAAAATGATTTATGGAGAAAATTTAAGTATATAATTTGTTAAGGTATTTTTATTATTAGAGAGGGACAACTTCCGCTGTGCCCGCTAGTAAAATACAAATACCATTACATGTCATTCCAAAATCCCGCCAACAACTCCTTCAAGACTTTGAAGCCATTTTTCCTGTATAATAACTAATTAGAGGACATAAAAGGACAAGATAATATCTTGAATCTAATAGTAAGTATTTAGTATTCGTAAATTACAATCGCTCGTTCATATTTGTTCCTACAATCGTTGAAGAGATCTTATCGCTGAAAACAGAAAAATATTTACAGTGTAATATTATTAGGCATGTGGCCCATGAACAACAACGTTTTCGAATTTTATATTTAAGTTTGCATCGATTCAACTCTCATGCTATTTTGCGATAACTCCCTTCACGCTAGTACCATAAAGTAAATCCTAATTGAAATCCAAATGTGAATCTATTTGTAATTCACAAATATAATAATGTCACGAAATGATACATACAAGGACTCATGAGTATACAGAAAGACATATTTGTACCATTTATAACTATAAAAAAAAAGTACTTATACTCTCTAGACTTGTCAGAGTATCTACTTACATATAATTACGCGTTTCCGTTACGGAATAAGCAGTAAAGATAACATTTAACAGGGATAAATTAAAATGAGTAGATGTATAATGGGGGTGAGTAGTGAAGGCGACGATAAACAGGAAAATAAAACCAAAAGTTTGCAAAATAAAAACGAAAAGTTCAAGCTATGAATTTATGAAGACATAGAACTTACTAGTAGCACACTAAAAATAATCATAAGACATCCCGTTCGTTTCTATAAGAACAAGTTGTTAGAATAACGCACTCTGCACGCATCTTGACAGCCCTGCCGGTTTGTACAACGCGGTTACATGGTTTGGTATAAATCATAAGCTACGTCGGAATCTATTTGGCCTGGTCATACCATAAAAATCATCAGAAATGGCAAGAGCACATTTCAGATCTTGTTTTAGGTAAATTGAAGGTAAACTCATATAGCGGTGAGTTTTGAAACGGGCTTACGCAGTTCCGGAATTAACATTAGCACCGCCTCTCGACACTAAAAAATGTCACCTCATTGCGTGCATAAAATTGATAGTTTCGATATATAATTTTTAAATTAATAAATCCGATTGATTTATAGCAGAAAATTGGCAAAAAAATCCATCTGCCAATGTGTTCAATATTTCAACATAAATACAAATTATTTTTATAAATAATATATTTTTCGCAAAATAAAAAAGCATTTTCGATAGCGCGAAGGTTTTTTTCTTACCCGTTAAATTTTGTTGCTCTGAGCACTACCCATAAGTACCCCTAATTAAAAGCAGTGTTAAGTTTAAAAAATGGGTTTATGAAATCCACAGAAATAAATAAAAGTCTATTTATTATTTCGAAATAAATATTTTTTCTGAAACGAATTTTCTTATTTATATATTAAATTTATATATAACATCACATGATTTTAAGGAAATTATAATAATCTGAGATAGTACAGTTCAAACTAATACGGTTCCCTTAGCTTCTAAGACCATTGACGCTTATGTCAACTGTATTATCAGTCGAAGTAAAAACAGTCATCAGCTTTTGATAGCAATAACACTGGCGAACAATTTGCAATACCAGTTCAGATCATCTGATTGAGAAAAAATCTAAAAAAAAATGTTTACATAGACAATTTCCCTAACCCAATTTAAAAACGCAACTGACTAGCAATTTTTCCTATAAGCGTATATTTATCATAACATTTAACCTTATAGAGAAGAGCGTTATGATATGAACGTTAATTTAAGTACGTTTTGAATGACAGATTATTAAATGAAAATCGAAAAGCGATTATAACATTAATTATACTAAACATGTATGCAGCACAATGCCGCCAGCAGTCGAACATAGACACACGTAAAATTAGACAAATGTAGAATAAAGTCAGTATTACATGAGCTTTCTGCCGTAGTATTTTTTCTCGAACTGATTTCGCTATTGATCTAGCAAGATCTTAACAGCTTCACCGGACTACTAAGGTAAGCGCTTAAGGTACTCAGCCGATTTTATGTTTCAGCCATAATACTTTCCAAAATATCTTCCACTTCTTGTATTCGGTTTTATATCCAAGATAAAATTTTCCTAGGTAATTTTTAAAACAAACTGTGCCCGCGACTCCGTCTATGTGAAACGTAAGGTAAAAATGCTGACTACTAATAATAATAAAAATCATGTGAATGTAATAAGTCAATTTACTTATCTACTTTTCTCTCGTATTTAAGTCGCATCGTCACTAAAATTACAATAACTTTTGATAGACGATATGCTTTATGATTTTCTTGGTGAAGTTTTATTATGAACCCAATACTTTAGCAATAATGCGTGTTTAAAATGATTTACATGTATTTTAATACCTATTCCTAGACAGTGGCAACAATATTTTTCACAAAGATCTAGAAAGCACAGACACGTTAGATATACATTGTTATTATATGTATATATAGATTAACGCTACAGATACAGAAGAACCTTACAGTTTTATCAGGTGTCATAGCTAGCGCGGAAAGCACTCAATTCAAATATCACCTAGATCAGTGATATCAAAGTGTCTAAATATCGGCTTAAGTTACCTTGCGTGTAAATTCCGTAAATTTGTATCTAATCAAATCTTGGACTGATACTGGATTCGCTGGGGGTCACTGTGAATGAATGGAAACGAGGTTAGCCACCCGTCCATGACAGCAAAAATGGTGGTTTCCGGGAATGAGAAGGCACACAAGCATTGTTTCTGAGATCTGTGCCCGATTACACCGTAACTCGTTCATAATTGTATGTAACGAAAATAATACTAGTTAAGTTACAATTTGTAGAATATAAAAAAAATACTTATAACGTATTATGGAAAGAAAAAGTATTGAGGTACTTTTAATTTTTTTCGTATATTTACAACACTAAAAACTGATAAGAATTTTATAAATGTATGTTTCGAGTTACATAATTATTTTTAAGTGAAACTCTTATAGGCGCGTAGGGTGATATTATTTTCGCAAGAGATAAATGTATAATTTCGCGTCATGATATGCTAGTACGCATGACCGACTGTATTGCGCTGGCGCGGCTTTCATCAGTCTAGCGACTCGTAATAATATAAGACCTGTATACATGTAACATTGATATTTTGTATTGAAATTGTACATCCCATATTTTGATTAATCATTAAACCATATAAAAAACTACATATGTCATTATTATTCGGAGTACCAATAGATGTATAAGAGAGACTTAGAATATGTTCAATTTACAAATTAAGTAATTTAAATGATTCAAAATATAATTGATTTAAAAATTCAAAAGAGAATACAGTTTAAATTCCATTGTTTTGAGTTTTCACTTCTCTGGCAACGACATTGAATATTAATTAGTTACGTCGTACAAATAAATGCCCTGTATTTGACAAATACCTACTGCTATGTCTGCGTGGAAAATTTTTTGTTTGCTATATTTCGAAAATTGCGTGTTGAAGTTATGATAATTCGTCTATACGTGTTATAAGAATTCACATCATGGGGTCATTCAAGGATTACGTAAGTACTGATGGGGGTCCTTTATTTGCTCATTTTGGATGACATGAGGATTGGGGGGTCTGCGTGGTGGTTACGTCAACAACATTCATATGTTTAATCAGAATAGAGTAAACAATACTTATATAAAAGATTGCCTAAGACTTGTAGGGGGGAGGGGGGGGGGGGGAAGATCATTGCTTAGTATTACTAACCGGGGCAGCGGCATATCAGAAATTACAAAAAATCTAATACAGTAAAACCTCGATGAAACAAAGTTTGATAAATTAAAAACCTCTATAATTAAAATAATAATCTACTCGCATGCTCTCAGATCCTAAAACCTCTTATATTTAAAATAGCACCCTCTATAATATAGACTAACAATTTAAATATTAGCCCCCATGCACTTAAAAAATGTTTCGACGAGCTCTATAATATAAACTGTCTGCCAATGAATCAATTCGAATAAATGAACAAAACAAAAAGTTTCTCGAAATTTATTGCTTGCACATATTGAAAAATTGTTAACACAAACGATAAGTATACAATCACCTATTGTTTCTTTCGAACCCCTAAAAGCTGTATTTCCGGTGAGGATTACGGCTTACTTGGGTAATAAGTTATTGATCACTGTCCAGGAAACTGTGCTGCAAGAAAAGTTACCTAAGTAAAATGAGTTCAAAACGAAAATTAGCAACACTAACATACGATGATAAGTTAAAAGCGATAGAAGCAGTGAAGAGTGAATAAAAAAGGAAAGATGTTGGGACTCAAGTTGTAATACACGAAACTACATTATAATTAAAAAAGAAGATGAACTCTTGAAGAAACGAGAATCGGTAGAAAGTCTTTTATGTAAAGGACAAAAAATTGCTAAATTTCTTATTTTGGAGCAATGGTCAAACTCATCAATCACTCTCTGTCATAAACCCTTAGTGAATTAAAAACTCTGTTGTGTGTCCATTGGTTTTTAACTTAACAAGGTTCTATAGTACTTTTTTTGTATCAAAGGAGGCAAACGAACAGGCGGGTCACCTGATGTTAGGTGATCACCGCCGTCCATAGACCGCCACCAAACCAACCAACACCAAAGGAGTTGCAAGTGCATTACCAGCCTGTGTTTGGGGGGATTGACGGAATAGGGAAGGAGGAGGGTAGAGGAGTTGGGTCTACGGCATTCTCACTGACCGAAAGAAACACAACGATGCAGGCACTATTCAACGTGGACGGCATCGTGTGCTTAGCTACTTATGACATAAAATTTAAGAAGTAAAATATACCAATTAAAATACAAAAAAATTGTTGTAATTGCCTTCATTGCGAAGTTTCTTAGTACATCGCTCTCAACCAATCCACGTCCAGAGATATGACGTGTATTTAAAAATCGTCTCATATTTATACAGGTATGTAATGTAAAACAGTTTCAAGGCAAAACATGAATGTATCATTTTATATACTTGATCATAAAAAAAAAATAAGCCGTCGCGGGAATCCTGGCATATGTGAAACATCGAAATACTTTTTGACAGGTAATATGCATAAAAGAATTGTTTACGACAGAAAATTGTTAGAGCTATATATGTAAACACAAAGCTATAAATAAATTAGGTCAAGAATAATGATCGTTTGTAGCATACTCTGCTGTTTTGTATATCTGGGTCTCTAACAATGTATTGTCATTAATGTCACTAATGTCAATGTCACTTTTATATTTGTCCTTCCGGTTTTTACTGTGTCACTGAATTGTACTCTCTCTGTTCGTTGAATTATATCTCTTTGAATCCAACGGAATATTTATTTTTAACCTATAAATCTATCAGGTTATGGACCCAGGAATTGTAATCTACACGATAACCGTAAAATTTTTACAAAATAAACTATAACGTGTACGTGTGGATACAAAATGGCAGGAGATGCTTCAACATTGCACACCATTGAGAAACTTAAAGGTATGGATAATTATTCAACGTGGAAATTTTGCATGAAAATGATTTTAATCCATGAAGACCTGTGGGATATTATTGATGGTGAGCAGAAAGGAACATTGAGTGATTCAGATATTAAAAAAACACAGAAGGCGCTTGCGAGAATATGTTTGTCAATACAACCAAGTGCATTTCCTCATGTCAGGAACGCAAAGGATGCACGTGAGGCGTGGAACAATCTGAGCAAAGCCTATGAGGATAAAGGGCTCTGCCGAAGACTAAGCTTATTGAGACAATTGTTCAGTACAAAATTGACAGAACATGGTAGCATGGAGAGCTACCTTGGCAAGCTGCAGGAGTTGTCACAGCAACTGATTGATATAAATTCATCTCTTGATGATGAGTTTTTGGCTGTCATCATGCTCAGTGGGTTACCAAGTGATTATGATCCACTCATTATGGCGCTTGAGAATTCAAATCTAAAGTTGTCTAGTGACATAGTCAAAGGTAAATTATTACATGAATATGACCGCAGGAATAAAACTGAAGATACCATGGCATTCACAACAACTAGAAAAACACCTAAATGCTTTAAGTGCAAGAAGACTGGACATTTTATTAAAGACTGCCCGAGGAATAGTAATAAGAAGCCAGAAAAAGACAAACAGTCTTATAGAGTTAGACCACCCAAGGATTCACCTAACTCTCTCCTTACGGCACTCTCCGTCAGCTTCCAGAGCGGTGTATGGTATGTCGATAGTGGTGCATCAAACCATATGTGTAATAACCGAGAATTATTTTGTAATTTTCATGAAGCAAACCCGTCACAAGTGAGTGTTGCAAATGGTGAAAAATTACAAACAGCAGGACAAGGTAATGTGTGTGTCAAACTAAAAGACAGTGTGAAAACAATCAAAGATGTTTATTATGTACCTAGTCTTTCAGCGAATTTACTTTCTGTAAGTTGTTTAGTGAAGAAAGGTTATAAAGTAACTTTTAGTAAACAGAAATGTATTATATCTTATGAGAATGAAGTCTTGGCAACTGCCACTCTTAGGGATGGTATATATAAACTTAATGCCATTAATCAGCCTTTGTGTGTGGGGGTAGGCAATACTAATTTTGCTTCTTACAGTACAGTTACCAAAGAAAAGCTGTCTAGCGATAAGACTTTAATGACTTCTTCGTCGAGCTCATCAAAAGGTATAGTAAAAGAGGAGTCACAGGAAATATGGCATCGTCGACTTGGCCACTTGAACTCCAGGAGTATGGCGCTGATGAATAAAGGAATGGTCACAGGTATTAAATATAATTCCAATACATTTAATCCGTGTGTAGCCTGCATTGAAGGTAAGCAGACTCGTGCTCCCTTTCCTAAAAAGTCATATACAAGAGCGACAGAGTTATTAGGATTGGTGCACACTGACTTGTGTGGACCAATGCCAAATAAATCTATTGGTGGTAGTAGATATTTTCTGACATTCATTGATGATTTCAGTAGAAAAACATTTGTTTATTTTTTGAGTAACAAAAATGAAGTCTTTGAACATTTTAGAAATTTCAAAGCCTTAGTGGAAAATGAAACAAACCACAAGATTAAGATTATACGTAGTGACAATGGTGGTGAATTTGTTAATAATAAATTACAGGCTTACCTGAAAGATAACGGAATCAAACATCACACAACGGTCCCGTATTCTCCTCAACAAAATGGTGTGGCAGAGAGAGCAAACAGGACTATTGTTGAGAAAGCCAGGTGCATGATAAGAGATGCCGGCTTGGACAATAAGTTCTGGGCAGAAGCTGTTAATACTGCTGTGTATCTCAAAAACAGGACACCGAGTAAGGCGCTAATTGGACAAGTGCCTGAGGAAAAATGGAGCAATCAAAAGGTAAATGTTAGTCATTTACGTATTTTTGGGTGCGTTGCATATGCCGTAACCCCAAATAGAAAGAAATTGGATTCAAAATCCAAGCAGCATATTTTTGTTGGATACTGTGAAAGTACAAAAGGTTATCGTTTGATAGATCCTGAAAATTTGTACAAATGTGTCAAAGCAAGAGATGTGATTTTCTTAGAGAATAAATTTTTCGATAATAGGTCACATGATGATAATTTTGACTCTGTGTTCAATGAACTTTCTCAAAATAATACAAGGGGGAAACTTGTTGAACAAATTGAGCCGAGCCAGTCTGAACCATCCACTGTAAGACCAGAGTTTTCTGATGACCAAAGAACTAGGTTGAGTACAATTACAGTTTATGATTCAGACAGTGAGGTTGATACCACTTTAGAAACAAATATTTCTGCGGATCCCACTTACTCTCCAGGTTGCTCAACTCTGGCTGAGATGACATCAGATTCATCAGCATATGAAGATCTCGATGAGGCTGGAACATCTGTCCTGTTGGTTCAAAAACTATGCAACGGAGATGATGAACCAGAAACTGTGCAGAAAGCTTTGTCAGGCATTGACGCAGCTCAATGGAAAACAGCGATGAAAGATGAGTATAAATCTTTTTATGACAACAAATGTTGGACTCTAGTGGAGAAACCAAAGAATAAGAAACCAATTAAGTGTAGATGGATTTTTAAACAGAAGAAGGGTCTCAATGGTGAGCTTTTGAACTACAAAGCACGACTTGTAGCAAAAGGTTACTCACAGAAGTATGGGGTTGACTATGAAGAAACATTCTCTCCGGTGGTAAGACACTCAACTGTTAGAACTCTACTTGCTATTGCTGCTGAATATAATATGGAAATAGATCATCTTGATGTTAAGACTGCCTTTTTGAATGGCAACTTAAATGAAGATATATATATGGAACAACCCGAGGGTTTCATAGTAAAAGGTAAAGAACATTTTGTGTACAAACTAAATAAAGCTATCTATGGTTTGAAGCAAGCTTCTAAAATGTGGTATGAGAGAATAAACGAGGTGTTACTACAGAAAATGCACTTCAAAAGGATGACTTCAGAACCATGTGTTTATTATATAAATACTAAGAGTGATTTAATAATAATTGCACTATATGTGGATGATATTTTATTGTTTTCTAATAATTCATCGTTAAAAGAAAAGGTAAAATGTGAACTTATGAACACATTTGAGATGAAGGATTTAGGATCTGCACATCACATTCTTGGAATGAGGATAAATAAAAGTCAAAATAAAGTTACACTTGATCAAATAGGATACATAAGAAGAGTATTGGAGAAGTTCAACATGACAGATTGTAAGCCTGCTAAAACACCATTAGAAAAAGGAATTAAATTACAAAAGTGTGATAATAAAAGTACAAATTCCTATTACAGGAATTTGCTTGGCTGTCTTATGTACATAGCAGTGTGTACCCGACCAGATATTGCTCATGCTGTGAGTATGCTCAGCCAATTTAATGAGTGTCACTCTGAACAACATTGGAAAGCTTTGAAACGTGTTCTTCGCTATCTTAAAGGTACAATAAACTATGGTTTAGTTTTTCAGAAGAGTGGTTTGAACGTAACTGCTTATGTAGATGCTGACTGGGGTGGAAATGAACTCGACCGTAAGTCCTTCACTGGTTTTGTTTTTAAGCTTGGTAATTCACTGATTTCTTGGGAAAGTCGTAAGCAAAAAACTGTTGCTCTCTCTAGCACAGAGGCTGAATACATGGCACTTTCTGATAGTTGTAAAGAAGCTCTTTTTGTAAGAAATTTTCTTAATGAATTGCTGAATATTAATTGTAATGTAATGTTATATAATGATAACCAATCTGCTCAAAAATTAACTACTAATTGTATGTATCATAGTAGAACTAAGTACATTGATATGAGACATCATTTCATTAGAGAAAATATAAACAAGAACATTGTTAATGTTAAGTATTTGTCAACAGACTTAATGATTGCAGATTTATTGACAAAACCTTTGACAAAAGAGAAACATGATAAATTTGTAAAAGAATTATGTTTATATAATTTGTAAATTACTCTTATAATTTGGTTTATATACATTCTACATTGTATTAAAGTTTATAGACAGTGTATTGTATTTACTAAGTATTTATGACATTGGTTTAAGGGGTAGTGTTAGAGCTATATATGTAAACACAAAGCTATAAATAAATTAGGTCAAGAATAATGATCGTTTGTAGCATACTCTGCTGTTTTGTATATCTGGGTCTCTAACAATGTATTGTCATTAATGTCACTAATGTCAATGTCACTTTTATATTTGTCCTTCCGGTTTTTACTGTGTCACTGAATTGTACTCTCTCTGTTCGTTGAATTATATCTCTTTGAATCCAACGGAATATTTATTTTTAACCTATAAATAAATATAAATATATAATATATAAATATAAATATAAATATAAATATAAATATAAATAAGTATGGCACAATATTAAAGATTTTTCAAGAAAAACATGACTGTTTATTCAATTAACATTTATATTCAACTAGGGGATACGGCGATGTTAATAAAAAAAAAACGCTACAAATTATATACCTAAACCTTCCTCACGAATCACTTTATACGCTGGTGACCGCATAAAAATCTACTCAGTAGTTTTTGAGTTTATCACGAACAGACAAATAAACAGTCACATATACGTGGCAGAGGACCTTGTTTTATAATATCCAAGGAGAAATACAGAAATTCAAAATCGTAAAGCGTGACAATGCATACTGTTTCACAAAATAACATAGAAGAATGAAGAAATGTACTGTTGGGGGTTTAGGTTGGGTTAGACAAGTTGACCGTATTTGAGTTAAGCTATAAAATAACTATTTACCCTTCCAGTACGTCCTATGAAAATAGAGCGTCCACACACATCATATCTAACCTATAAACATACACTTTATCAAAATCCAACATAGGTACCTATTTTTTTTTATTGTACCACGACAAAGTGACTGCACTATGCCTGATGGTAAGCATAGTACAATCCAAAAACACCACCGAGAGACAGATTATCCATCGCCTCTCGCCCTTGTCATGCCGGCCTGTGTAAGTGTCTCTTCACGTTACACTTGAAGGACCCAATGTCATAGGAAGGAAGGAACACACTGGCCGAAAGATTGTTCCACAGCCACACGGTACGGCAAAAATATAACGATGCGAACTTTTTAACTATCTTTATGTCAAAAAAATATGTAAATTGATTTCGCTTATGATTTGGGCCACAGTTTAAAACACGCAAAATCATAGGAGCAATTGCGCGAACGTAGTAAAGTAGCGAAACGGGGCGCGACGCACGCTTTCAAACACTTTGAAATAAATAAAACACGATTCGCGTTAATTATTAAAAAAAAATAACTAAATGTGATAGTGTTATAAAATTTCTGTGAAATTATAATCGAAAAAAGGTACGTCCTTTTTATAATAATTTGTGTAATTAAAACTGTATCTGTTCACGTACCTTTCCTGAATATAATCTATCTATACTAATATTATAAAGAGGTAGTTTGTGAGTTTGTGACGTTGTAGGGGGTAATCTCAGGAACTACTAGTCCGATTTGAAAAATTATTTCCATGTTATATGACTCATTTATCGAGGATGGTTATAGGCTATATATCATCACGCTATGACTAATAGGAGCGGAACAGCAATGAAGCTTCCGCTGCGTGTTAGCGTTAGCCCAATGTAACTATTCAACGCGAACGAAGTCGTGGGCACAGACTAGTACATATAATAAGAACCTAAAACTAACGTGGCTATACTTTTTAAATCTTTGTGAAAAAAGTTGTTGCGGGTGTGTGTGGGCCCACGCCCCACAGAGTGCATTTTGATAGTTAAGGGAGGGAATTTAAAAATCGACACGACTTTAACCCTTTCACTTTGGGTTATATTAATGCAATGCTAGATATTGGTGACAAATTTAACAATAAAGGCAGATTCTTAAAACAATGCTGTTAATAAATATTAGGTATAATTTCGTTTGCTGTAACCAAAATATCAACTGGGTAATTAGAGTCGTCAAGTAAGTTTTTCATTATGTTTTGAAATTTTACTTACGATGTTTTGATAATCATTTCATAGTGATTTCTTCCTTGAAGTTATCATTTATATTTCTTAAGGGAACAACAATTTTAAAAGTTTTACCAATTTTATTGTCTGACTAGTTGCTGGTTTATTGAGGAGGTGTGAATCAATAATGACACAACAATATCAGTTATACGGTATATATTTAATGATTTACTAAACACAAATATTACATCAAATTATGCGCACGTATTCTACGATCGGTCGGAGGGGACTAAGGCAGGCAGCGTCGGGTGTGTGCCTCGCAATTTGTCTACGTAGACAAATTGCTATACACGCGCTATACTGTGTGTCGCTACAAAGTTAAAAAATTATTTAGTGGGGGGAGGCCATAAAAATTGTAAAAATGTTAAGATGGCCTAAAAAGATTGAGAAACACTGCTCTATACTAATATTATAAAGAAGTAAAGTTTGTGAAACTCACAGGTTGTAAAGTTGCATGGGGTAATCTCAGGAACTTCTAAACCGATTTTGAAAATTATTTTATCAATAGAAAGCCACGTTATTAGTGAGTGTCACAGGCTATTATTAACCCGAAATATTATATATATTAACCCGAAACAAGAAAAGATTTTTTTGTGGTAGTCAGATTTGCAAAGTAGGTTGGAGAAGAAACGATAGAACCATACGTTTTTTACGAACGCTGCTTTAAAGATGAAAGGTTTATAATTGAGTTTTAGAGAAAAGCTGTATAGCCTGATAACTGTATAGCCTGATAATGGCTACATTATACAAAGACAAGGATATATTATATAATGTATATTATATAATACGTAGAACACAGTAAACAAAAGACTGTATTTTGCATTAAGTTCAACGCGGACGGAGTCGCGGGCGCTGCTAGTTTAAAGTATTGGCATATCGTAATTATCGCCTAACCAGAATGCTAGTATCGTCAAAAATACATATCCTGGAACAAATTATTATGGAAAATTACGGATCTAAAGAGCTGTTATTGGTTTTAGATTAATATAGCATTTACTATAAACACATAATAAATATAATTAAATATGCAGTATTATAAAATGCAACGTTACTTAAATTCTTTTTTACCCAATTACGGCGAAGCCAAAAGGAAATGTTATGAGTTTAGCAGGCTATGTATGTATGTATATATGTATGTTCCTCCATAGTGCCTAAACTATTCATCCGATTTTGATGAATAAGGTGTCAAACTACAATGTTACTACAACTCATGTGACATTTTTTTTAATCTAAAAGTACAGACACATTATATTTACATCATATGTATAGATAAACTACGATCTAGTATTTCTCTAAGTTTGTGCGCTACTATTGTGGATCATAACGTAATTTAGTATCAGGTAAAGGTCAGGTCAACAGTTAATAATTCTATAAAGCTGTAAGTAACAAAATAGATTTAGAAAACAAGATTTCGTCCCGTTTTAATACATCTGCGTTTTTTTATATTAATTACCTAATCAAAAAGTATGCCTATTCCAGATGTCACTACATATTTATTTTTTATACTAATATTATAAAGAGGTAACGTTTGTGAGTTCGTGAGGTTGTGAGTTTGTGATGTTTTAGGGGGTAATCTCAAGAGCTACTAGTCCGATTTGAAAAATTCTTTCAGTGATATAAAGCTCATTTATCGAGGAAGGTTATAGGCTATATATTATCGCGTCAAGACCATTAGGAGCGAGGCACCAATGAAGAATGTTTCAAAGTCGGGATATTCTTTCTTTTTCTGAGGTTCAGCTGCGTGTTAGTGTTAACCGAAAATAACTATTCCAAGCGAGCGAAGTCGCGAGCAGGGGCTAATCTATACTATAATAAAACTGTAACAAGTCGAAATCTGTACATTAAATAATTTTTGAAAATTTTAATCAGGGTAGACTATGTTATCGATATAGAAGCCAAAAATAATCTTTTTACAATTTTTGTCTGTCTGTCTGTCTTTCTGTCTGTCTGTCCCTATGCACACGCATCACTCTGAAAGTTCTGAACCAATCTTGACGAAACTTGACATAGTGATACCTAATATAACGAGATTACATCAAATGTACTTTTTATCCCATAAAACGCAAAGAGTTCTCCAGGATTTAGGATTAAAGTCTAGAATCTAAGCCCGTATTACTCTGAAAGTACTAAGCCATTTTTAACGAAATTTAACACAGTGATAACTGATATTACAAGGCTACATCCAGGATACTTTTTGTCTCATAAAACGCAAGGGGTTCTCCAAGATAACGAAAAACAAAAATTTGTAGTTAACGTAACTAGACTTTTTTGCGACACCTTAGTACAAGAGCCGGCAACGTTGAAAGAACAAGAATTTTAGAATACCTGGTTCTTTAATATATCAATATATATTTTTTTGTATCATAGGAGGCAAACGAACAGGTGGGTCACGTGATGTTAAGTGACCACCACCCTTTATAGACACTAGCAACACCGGGGTGTCGTAAATGCGTTGCCAACCTGTATATTGGAGGAGGGAAGGGAAGGCTAAGGAGAAAAGGAGAAGAGAGGTGAGCTTCCGGCGCTCTTACTGACCAAACGAAACACTACGATGCAAGCACTGTTATTTCACGTCGGTTTTCTGTGAGAGGTTGGTATTAGCCCGAAAGGACACTCGGTAGCCGGTTAACGTTGTATTTTTAATGAGCATTTTGATTTAATTAATTTTGATTTATGAATAGGTTTAGGAACATTTTTTTTCAGTAACTTTTAAACACAATTAAAAGCATGAATTTATCACAATCAGACATATTTTTCTATAAACAATCATATATATACCCGCTGATATATTTAATAAATAAAAATGATAAATTTCAAACCAATTATTTTTTTTAACAAGGAACAAATTTCATTTTATTACACATTATTGATATTAAGATTTCACCATATACAATGAAACAACAATAAACGTAAATGTATGATTTGGGATTGACGCCATCTTAAATATATGCGTCGAATATCAGGCTATACGAAACCGAAATACCTTGGGCCGGCGAGGTGAAATATCTCGGCGTCACTTTAGATAAACACTTAAATTTCGATTCACACATATATAGAGTGCGAAACAAAGCCGTTATGGTCTTGGGTCGTCTCTATCGTTTGCTTTGTCATAAAAGTAATATATCCCCCAGACATAAACTCACTTTATATAAAACTTGCATCCGTCCGATTATGACGTACAGTTGTTCGGTCTTTGCACATGCGCAAAATCGTATTCAGAAGTTGCAGGTTCTCCAGAACCGAGCCCTACGTAAAATCACCGGTGCCCCATGATACGTCCGGAATAAGGATCTCCACGAGGACCTGGAGATGCCTTCTGTCTGGGCGTATATAAAATCACTCACACGTAGTTATTTCGAATAAGCCGCGAATCATCCCAGCCCTTTAGTGGTATCCGCCGTGAACTATGAACCCGTACCCAACGCTGCGCAGTATAGAAGACAACCGCGACACATTTTACCGACCCTCCTGATTCAATCACGTCAGCGAAAGATCAATTCCAGCCTATCTCTTTAAACAAAGCGTGTTCACGTCCACGCCCGCATAACCACAGATCACGCCGCCGTGGTCTGGGGATAAATTTCACTCCCGCACACCAGATTAGGCCCCGCTCGGCAACGGCTAAAACCTAAGTCCGTTCCCTCGGCGGGGAGCCCTTGAGTACTCTGCTCACGCGATACAGTGCCACAAAACTTTACATCAATGCTACAACATCACACACATCACCTATATACACGTGCACGCCTACACGCTTACACGCTGTTTTTCTTTTTCAGAGAAATAGACGACAAAGAGTTCTACCCTTATTTTTCTCCATCCTATCCTATCTTATATAGTTAAGAGAATTTTCTCCGATACAATATACATACAGGAGTTGTTGAGGCACACATGCCCGGTACACATGCATGTTTCAATAACTTATATACGTATATCTAGATAGATTAGCTTAGGTTAGCTCAGATAGGTCGCGATTTTTGCACAAAACAGGCAACAGCCCAAGCCGAGGTGTGCCGTGCACACTTGAGTTGGTCGCCCAAACATCCCAAGTCGGTTGAGTACTTTCAGCGCTCGCCTCAATAGTTCGATGAAGCTGTAAAGACCTTTCCAGGTCAACAGCGTATACATTTCGAAAAAAAAAATGCGTCGATAACATACGCTGCCACAATTATCGCTATCTTTATCGTGCAGCCAGTAGTACTGCACTAAATTATACCTATAGCTATATTCTATACACATATTATTTTTATAGCAATAAATCGGTCTAAATATTGAGTTCATAACTGAATTTGTGTGAAAGATGAAATTTGTACTTATTTATATCTAAATATAATAATAATAAAATTACTGTTATTCTAGCATGGATTAAGATTACTTTTATTTTTATTGCCAAAAAATAGCATCAAGCACATTATTGTCAATACCATAAATGTCTTTCAATAATAATTCCATTTTAATAACGTTTCAAAGTTAGTGAAAAATACATCCTAAATTTTAAAAATCAATATTTTTGTCTGTAAAGGTACGATATACACAAATAAACGCAACTCTTACCGGCAGCCAGATAGCCCGTTGTTCGGATGAATATAATATATAAAACTGGCTTAATTGATTCTTTCCGGTATGGCCTCTACCTATGTAGGTATTTTCGCCAATATAAAGTGTGACAAATACACGATATAAATTTAATGCCAAATATTTAGTGTAACAATTTAGAATAATCTATAATAGAAACATATCAACATGGATAAATTACCAAAAGGTGATATGTACTATGTTGTGAGTGGTACAGAGATTATTTTTAAAAATAAATTGGAAATATATTTAAAATACGTTTTCGAAACAGTTTATAACTCTTAGACAATAGTTTCAAGCAAGTGACAGTTGACGACGCTGTTTGACGCTTCGATACGGTGTTCATATATTTTTCTTTAATACAACGCAGTATAAAAAGGTTTTAATACAAGTTGAGAATAGATATGATAAAGTAAGTGGTAGAGATGCTTATTTAGTTTTATGTAGGTTAGTTTTTATCTTAATTGATCCTGGTAGATGTTTTTTTTTCTTCGAAATGACTACACTATTGACCGTGCAAGGTCTTAACAGCTTCACCGGACTACAAACAACGGAGTGTTTGATGGTGCTACGAACGGGTACTAGGCTTATTTAAAAAAAAAATACATGTAATCTGGGTATATGTTTCAGTGAATCCGTGGATAGTTTGGATTCACAATTGGAAACGGTAGTTGTGACTGTAATCGGGTATCAGTTTTATTCAATTTTTTCGCGTTTAAAAATACAATGGAAACCAGTGATAACCAATTTGATGCAGACGAAGTTGCACGGGTCAGCTAGTATAAAATAAAGACCTCCGCCACATCTGTCTGTCTGTTCGCGATAAACGCAAAAAGTACTGAACGAATTTTCATGCGGTTTTCACCAGTAGATAAATTGATTTAAGAGGAAGATTTAGGTGTATAATTTGTCATTTTTTTATTTCCTGAACGGGACAACGTCCGCTAGTGATGTGAATGTAAGTTTTTTACACTTTTGCTCCTTAATTACTCACTCGAACATAATAAAATTTTTCATGCACGTTGTCAGGGGTACAGAAAAGATCGTAGAGTACCTTTCATCCAAGAGAGGCATACCTACTATTCCTGAGGGCCAGGTTAAATCTTCATGAAGAAGAATGTAGCTGTGAGGTTTTGCTTGTATATATTTTATAGGTTTTAGCGTTAAATAATAAACATGCAAAATATAAGGGAACTGGCTTTAAAATACAGCTGCTGGTACACACTAATAGGTGCTCAGCAACCGATCTTCAACTTGAGGGTCGTAGCTTACGGAGGGCGGACTAAGATAGAACTTCAACGCCATGCTATAGTTTTTTCTTTCACCAGAAGTTTCGGCTCAGTTACTAGGATTCGAACCTACGTCCATTGATGAGGTGTCCGAACATGTTATTAACTAAGACATCATAGCTATATACAATATATAGTCATATAATATTTAGAACGAAACATAGCCAATTTCTTTTTTAATTTCCAGGTTAACTCTTTTCCAAGTTAAATCACGATCGGTTTAGAGGTTTATTTGTGATTAACTGGCCCGGCGGCCTTTGTCCCACCTTCCTCGTGAATCATTTTATCTACTAGTGAAAACTGCATGAAAATCCATTTACTACATTTTAAGTTTATCGCAAACAGACAGACAGACAGACGTGGCAGAAGACTTTATTTTATAATGTGATTATGTAACAAAGAAACAGAATTTCGCGCACTTTCGCAACCCGATTAGGGCTCCCACGGCAGCGACTCAAGCCTAGGTTCGATCCCTCGGTAGGGAGCCCTTGAGTGCGTTGCTTGCGCGATACCATGACACAAAAAATACATCACTGCTACAATACTACACGATCACCCCCACACACGTGCACGCCTACACGCTTACACATTAAAGTGGAAGGGTTTACTTTTTTTTCCTTATCGAACTGAAAAAACGCCCAGTTTTCCGATAATAAATATATGAAGGAGTTGTTGAGGCGTGTATACTTGGTACACATATACGTTTCAACAACTCGTATATGTATGATTAGTTAGCTAGGTTATCTAAGATTGGTCGCGATTTTGCATGCAACAGGCAACAGCCAAGCCGAGGTGTGCCGTGCACCCTTGAGCTGGTTACCAAAATAAAATCGGCTGAGCGTCTTAATCGCTCGTCTTAGTAGTACAGTGAAGCTGTTACGACCTTGCTAGGTCAATAGCGTAGTCGGTTCGAGAAAAAAAAGCACTTTCGCGGTTATAAAATTAGTGTGAATATCGAGTCGATTCAACGAACTATTCGAATAGTTAAAATAACAATAGACTAATAATTATCTTGTTTGAATTCATGTAATATTAATGTTACTATAGCGTGAACACAATGATTCGTCACGCGTCACGCGATTGAAATATTCAGTTCATTTCAATCAGGCATATTCGATAACCTGTCCGTATTAAACAAATTAAATTGAAATACCAATAAATCCAACTAAATTAAAATCAATCAAATATATTTTCATCAATCCTGGCTCTGAGAAGCTACCACGGTTCGGAAAACAACACAGTCATCGAGAAGAACCGGCAAGAAACTTGATCTGGTTTAAGATCTCATCATACAATACATACAACATAGCACCTAAGTTCCAGAGTACTTCCCTAAACATTTGTAGTACTATCGGGATCCTTGGCGTCAACATATATAGCGATGTACAATTCCAGAGTCATTTGTGAAGGAAGGCCAAGTTGGCATCTAAAAAACTTGGTATTCTCAACCGGTCCAACCAGTACTTTACATCAAGACAAGAACTTGCGCTCTACAAAGCGCAGGTACGTCCTTATATGTAGTACTGCTCACACATCTGGGCTGGTGCTCCTGCCTACCAGCTTTCTCCTTTTGATTCCGTGCAAAGGCGAGCTATTCGTATTGTTGAAGATCCCGATTTAACACGCGGACTAGAGACGTTAGAACTTCGTAGAGACATTGGCTCTGTATGTATACTCTACCGCGTGTATAATGGAGAGTGCTCTGAGGAACTGTTTAATAATGTGCCCTCTTCACCTTTTCAAACTCGCACCTCCCGCCGCAGGCTGGCTGCTCATCCACACACCTAAAAAGCTAGCAAAATCGCGACTACCGTTGGGTTCTCTCGAACCTTCCTCATGCGTGCGCTGACGTTGTGGAATGGGTTGCCCGGCACGTGTTTTCCTCAGGGCTATGATATGGGGTTTCTTAAGAAGGGACTGAAACGCGCTCTTCAAGGTCAGCAACACAACAGCGATGCTCTTGGTATTGCAGTTGTTCATAGACAACGGTAACCACTTACCATTAGGTGGGCCGTCAGCCTGTTTACTGCCTTTTTGGCATAAAAAAAATACAAATTTTACATCGAGTTTTTGGCGGGATTTTAGTCTGTCATGTAGTGGATTTTATATTTTATTCATAATCTTGTGTTATTTGACTCCATATTTTGTAAATTTAGTGGTGTTTTACGTAATATAGTTTGTTTATTGTGCATGAGTGAATGGAAAACAATACCACCGAGCATAAAATTCTGAGATGCCACAAAAACTCCCTGGAACGTTCTAACAAGGGATCCACCATCTTATTAGAATATTGACTGACACGACGCTTATTACTGAAATGATTGCACGACGCTTGTAATATTATTGACTACGCGACAATGGCAGTAATAATCTGAAAGACTGATTGCCAAAAATAAAGTTTAAAAAAATACATTTTTTGGTGGACGCACAAAGAGGAGCATCATTTTCAGACATCACAATCATTTACGTCTAATACCACTATTGTAAATAAGAAATTTCGTCGGAATTCACAATTTTGTGTTATTTGACTCTAGATATTGTATTATTGATGGTATCTATACTAATATTATAAAGAGGTAAAGTTTGTAAGTTAGTGACGTTGTAGGGGATAATCTCAGGAACTATTATTTCAATGTTATAACAAAAATAAATAAACTCCAAAACTATGGAATACCTACGTACTTTTAAAAAGTTCTAAAGCAATTAAAGTCTTATTTAAATTTCATAATTTGTAAATTAAAATTACCAACATTATTCTGGTTTTCACATCTATTTGCACTCCGAACAATAATAATGTTTATACAGTTGAATAATTAATCAGACATAATCGTTTTAAAAATTCAGTCAAAGTATAAGGATATTATCTCGCGTCATTAACTACGTGATTTATTAATTTGCGAAAGATTTTGAGACGCTTCTGTCTCCTGTTATAAATTCTACGGATAACATTCAGTCATTTACGTAAGCGTTGTTTAAAGCCAAAACAGAATAAATATTTGAGACATTATGTCGTAGGATTTTTATTTTTACTCCATGCACTACAAAAACTTCTGCCAAAGTAAACTCCGCTCAACCCCTTGAGTTCTCTATCTGTCTATAAATTGGCAGTGGTGAAACGGTTAAGAACTCCCTCCTTTGTATCTCAACCTATTTTCTTCATTCTTTTATTTTATAGCTATTAACGAACGAGTTATCAATAAAAAAAAAAGTTTTTTTTTTTATGGTTGAATTTCGACCACTGGATGAGAACTCATATATATAAAACAAGAACCACATATATTTACAACTTCAGAATTGGCAGTATGGATTAATTCGTTCGCCTGTCCTATTGGAAGAAAATTATTACTACTACTTTTTTTTTAACTTTATTTTTGGCAATCAATCCTTCAGATTATTACTGCCATTGTCACGTAGCCAATAATATTACAAGCGTCATACGATCATTTCAATATCAAGCGTGGTGTGAATCAATATTTTAACAAGATGGTCGATCTCTTGTTAGAACCCTCCAGGGAGTTTTTGTGGCACCTCAGAATTTCATGCTCCGTAGCATTATTTTCCATTCACTTCACTTATGTACAATAAACTAACCATATTACATAAAACACCACCTACTTTACACAATATAGAGTCAAGTAACACAAGATTATAAATAAAATATAAAATCCACTACATGACAGACTGAAATCCCGCCAAAAACTCCTACTACTACTTATTATATTTAAAAAAATCATTTTAGTTACGTTTTACATAAAATCCGTTCTTAGTGAGCGTCTTCGTCGCAAAAGAAGTAACTTAGTTGAATTTCAAGTCAATCGGACATATTGTTTGCGAGATCTCGTGATGATTCAGTGAGTGGTAAATCGCTTATGTACATATAGATTATTAAATATAAATAAAATTGAGGAAGTGTCTGTTTGTAATATAAAACCAACTGATTTTTACTAAACGGATATGAAAGTATATATAACTAAAAAATTGAGTGTGAGTTTACAAGTAGTAGAAGTGAAACTTTGTATTCTGATTAATTTTTAATAGATACATTCTCTTGAATATACAGTAATAACATAGTTAATAGTAAATAACACAGAAATTCTTGAAAGTGCGTGATAATTGTTAGGATTCAACAGAAAATAAGGTACTATATATTTGCAACTTTTTTTTTTTTCTCGAACTTACTACGCTATTGACCTAGCAAGGTCTTAACAGCTTCACCGGACTACTAAGGCGAGCGCTTAAGGCACTCAGCCGATTACATTTTATATCTCTCTCCCTCGCTTTATATATTGATAGATTGTAGATAATCTTATTTATTATCTATATAAATATAACTTTTATAGTCTCTGTCCGTTATTATAACCTAAAAGACGATGTTTTTGGCGGCATCTTGGAATGCCATGTAGTGGTCTTTATATTTTCTAATCTTGTGTTATTTGGCTCTATATTGTGTAATATCGGTGGTGCTTTACGTAATATAGTTTGATTATTGCGGACAAGTGAAGTGCATAGGAAATAATGCCACGGAGCATGGATTCTGACTTGCCACAAAAACTCCCTAGAAAGTTCTAACAAGACGGCCACCATCTTGTTAGTTCATTGAAATTATATCAATAAACTTGTAATATCGTTACTCAATTGACAATGGCAGTAATAGTCTACTAGAAGACTGGTTGCCAAAAATAAAATAGAAGAAGAATAAAGGCGTGATCTATAAAACATATTTTAAAACGTGACGTCTCGAAAATGTTATTTCGTTCACGATATGTACCATGGTTACATAGATTAAACAGGGAATTCCACTACATTACTGTTTTAACAACGTCTTATCATAATGATAAAAGAAGATGAAATATTGACTTGTTATTTCATCTCGCGACCGAGGTGCGGAAAGTATTTCAGTGAATATTTGCACAGTTATGTGGTTCAAGTCAATATTTATTGTGGTTTGTTACAGAGTACAAATTTACACCGACAATTTTAAAAATAATTGGTAAAGATGTATGTTTCTTTTTCCATCTACTTTTGTAAACAATGCTCTAGATCATGCAACAATGCATCTCAAAATATATGTTCCTAATTATTATTATTCCTATCCGTTTTACTTGTCCACAATAACCAAATTATATAACGAAAAAAGGCAGAAATGTTGCAAAATATTAAAATACTGAGTGCAATAATTTAAGTTTTATTATAGACCTAAAAACCGATACATTACAGAACTGATATCCCTCTAAAATCTCCAGTAGAAGTGTCATCGAAAACTTAATGAGTTTTTTTTAATCAGCAAGAACACATTTGCCAATATATAATGATTTATTGTAACCCGCATGGATTTACATCCGATATACATGTATGAAGCTTAGAATAGTTTAGCTAAGTCGGATCCACGGTATCGACAACAGCCCGAACTGAGGTGTACCGTGCACCCTTAAAGTAGTTGTCTGAATAAAATCGGCTGAGTGCCTTAAGCGCTCGCCTTAGTAGTCCGGTGAAGCTGTAAAGGCCCTACCGGGCCAATAGCGTATAATCATTTTTAGAAGTGTCTGTCTGTTTGTTTGGACACGTGCATTTATAGTTCTGAAATTTTCCCTACTCGACAGTATGATGCAAGTATGTTTGGGGTAGCAGGCTTTTTGGTTAATAGATTTATTAAATTAGCAAAGTCCCCTTTTCATATAATACATACCCTAATGTACATAATGCGATGTGATCACTACAATAATACCCTTTTTCTGTGTATTTGGTGTATATCCACTTAGAAGAACTTTCTTAAATAAGCCTACAAGATCCTTATCAACTATAACACCTCCAACTTTTGTATCATCATCTCTTCTTCACTCAGTGACTTATAAACAATGTTGCTTTTACATCCAATTAACAACATTTATATTTCTACTATCAACCAGCCCCAGTTTCGCGCAGGTGCCATGTAGATATCCATTTTAATGGAATACTATTAAAAGCAGTTTTGATCTACACGACAAGTACAAAGTATGTAATTTATTTAATTGGATAAGGTATAATACTGTATTGTATAAAATAGCACAGTCCATAACACATAATTACTTTTTAAAAGATAAAAATGTTTACTGTGGGTTATCCTTTAGAGATAAATATACCATCGCAGACTTTTTATCGATCTTTGTTTAAGATATCCACGTAAGAAAGAATTGTCGTAACTTGAAAATTTCAACTTTACACCTGAGCTAAAAAACTATTACATTTAAAACTTTAAAAAAAACTATTACTATTAAATTATTTTTTTTATGTATAGTGCTGAAACTAGACAGAAAACTAGAGTTGTATCGATGAAAAATTGAATCGTAGGAAAGCGAGACTCAGAATATTCGAAGCGGTATTTTTTATACAAGAATATGGTAAAAAGTAATTTAGCCCAAATTCAAGTTACGACATTTCCGCTATCTCCTGTCGACATATAATTCCGTAGTACATTAATTTAATCTGTCTCGTAAAGTTTAGCCAGCGTTTGCGATTTAAGCGCACAAAAATATGTTTCCGCACATTAGAGAAATCTTTGAATGTTTCAGCTTTTCCGTACTATAGTATAAATTTATTATACATATAAACCTTCCGCTTGAATCACTTTATCTATTACTGAAAACTATATTAAAATCCTTTGAATGGCTTAAAAGCTCTAAGGGAACAGACAGCGGAAGCGACTTTATTTTTTACTATACAAAGAATTATATAAATCTGTCATGTCGCTTAACTAAAGAACATGCATTAAAACGTGTTTCATACTAGAATTAAATTTCTATAAAATTATCTATTCTTTCCCCTCTGTATTTACCATCGATAAACGGTTTTCACTCCGACATGCTATTCCACAGACTATATTTAGTTGAACATGTATCCAAGTAGATTGGGAACACACAACATAAACCTGTATTCATAGATAAGAATAGTATACTGGAGAACCTGTATTGTCGACTAGCGACTTATCGCGGCTCCAATATTAACAAGCGCGTATCCTGTTTCACATTTATTTTCTATGTTATTTATAAGTTAGTGTAGAGCCGTGGTCGTCAAACTGCGGCCCTCGGTTGTTTTTCGTGCGGCCCGCGACAAAGTAAATTATTTCAAGACAACTTTACCCAGATGCCCTAGACAGAAATCAAAAACCGACTTAAGGGGCTACCTCGGTCCCACTAGCGCCGCCAATTGAAAAATAAACATGTTTCAATAAATAAAGAGAAAATTCTAACGGTGCTAGTGGGACCGAGGTAGCTTCTTAACGCTACTCGCGCGTGATCGTGTCGTGACTTGTTCCCGCGCTCCCCGCTCCGCGCCCGTTACGAGCCGCGACGCGAGTCATTTCATTTGTTTTTACGCACAAGAATAAACGTTTCTTGCTTCATAGATTGCGCGTGCGGTATTTTATGTATTATGGCGGGAGTATCATCTAAATGTGCTACTAAAAGGAAGATAACTGATGAAAATAGAAGTTTTCAAGAAAAATGGGAGGAAGAATTTTGTTTTATAAGTGTATATAAGGAGGGTACTGCTATTTGTTTAATATGCCGGGAAACTGTCGTCGGAATTAAGCGATACAATTTATTTCGCCACCACACAAGTAAGCATAGTTCATTTACCGAAGCCTACCCGTTAGAATCGATGCAAAGAAAGAATAAATTAAGTCATTTGAAATCGTCAATTCATCATCAACAAAATATAATGACGACAGCAGTCGGGAAAAATGAGGCTATTACAAAAGCATCGTACCAAGTATGTAACATCCTAGCAAAACGCATGAAGCCCTTTACTGATGCGGAATTGATGAAAGAGTGTATGATAACTGTTTCTCAAACGTTATTTGAAAATTTTTCAAATAGTAAACAAATAATGACAGAAGTAAAAAAGCTTACACTTTCTGAATCTACCTGCCGCCGCCGTGTTGAAGATATTTCGAAAAATTTGTTTGAGGCAGTGATTAACAAATTGAAAAACTGCAAATACTTCAGTCTTGCTTGCGATTCTAGTACGGATATAACTTCTATGGCTTAGTGCTCATTATTTGTTCGGTACTGCATAGTGGACGGAATCATAGAAGAAGACTTCTTAGCTGTAATTACCATGAAGGATCGTACGAGAGGTTGTGATTTTATGGAAGTTCTAAAAGAATTTATGGAAAAACACGGAATACCTGTAAATAGATTGATATCAGTATGTACTGATGGTTGTCCGTCAATGGTGGGTGCAAATAATGGTTTGATTGCTTTAATGAAGAAAGAATGGAATTTACCTAATTTGTTGCCCATTCATTGCTTGCTGCATCAAGAAACTTTGGCAAGCAAAATTTCTAATAACCTGTTAAAAGACTTTTTTTTTTTTTTCGAACTGACTACGCTATTGACCTAGCAAGGTCTTAACAGCTTCACCGAACTATCGGTTAAAAGACGTGATGAATACGATTGTAAACTTTATAAATTTTATTCGCGCGCGCGAACTTTATCATCGAAAATTCAAAGACCTACTTGAAGAATTACATACTAATTATGGCGATGTCATTTTACATACAGCCGTCAGATGGTTAAGCAAAGGGAAAGTATTGGAACGATTCTTTCATTTAAAACACGAAATTATACTTTTTTTGCAACAAAGTGACAAAGAATTCCCCCAACTACAACAAAATGACTGGTGGACACTTGCGGCTTTTTTAACCGACATGACTATGAAATTCAATAGTCTGAATTTAGAGATGCAAGGACCTAACAAAATAATTGGGCAAATGACAAATAAAGTGTTTGCATTTCAGGACAAACTGCAATTATACATAAATGAACTCGAAGCAGGAGATTTTCCAACTGTTTCTGCTCTGCAATGCGAATATCTTATTTGAAAGAATATTTGAGAGAAATGCAAAATAGATTTGAGGATGTGCGAAAAATTAAGAACTGCTTTATACTCGTGGAAAACCCTTGGCATGTTGATAACGAAGATATGAAATTATTTTGCCGGTTTGGGTTTTCTAAAACACAGATAATGAATGAAATCATTGAATTAAAACACGACACACAGCTAAAAGCCAGTTTCATTGAGCACCGTGAAAAGCAGGAGTACATAGAATTTTGGAGAAATGCTCCTAGCAAGTACAAATCTTTACAAGACTGCGCACAATTTGTTTTAACCATATTCTCTTCAACATATCTTTGTGACGCTTCATTTTCTAAAATGACCTTCTTAAAAAATAAATACCGGAATCGCCTTTCCACCCATTTAGAAGACACAATGAGGATTGCATGTAGTCCAAAGGATGCCGATATACAAGAAATAATTTAAAAAGTTCAACACCACAATTCCTATTTATAAAACAGGTATTTTTATTACGGCGTTAACTTCTTAAATATTTTCTTACCTAATTACCTATTTTTATAAACTATCTTTTTTCAATAAACGTTCTAATGAACATTATCTATGATTACTTGTTTCGATATCAACTCCCAAACGAACGACTTCGCGGGCACAGCTAGTTCAAAGTAAATAATCGATGAGCTAAAAACGAGTATACATATAATGTCGATATTGGAGCGTTCACATACTCTGCGGCCCGGCACTGGCACTCGCACTGTCATGTGTGGCCCTTGGGCAGTAAAGTGTGAGGACCGCTGGTGTAGAGTCTACCGTTAATCAATTATATCTCATTTGTCAGCATTAATCTTACGGTTAAAAGAGTGTGGAGATTTTATCAATAGTGAAAAAAAAAATGAGATGTCATTATTAGTGTAAACGCCTACAATTTTTATTATAGCAAAGTTGTTATATGTGACTTAACTTACCCATATTTAACAGGAGGTCATTTTATATGAAGTATTCTATTTTTAGTTCTCTTTATTTCATTCAAAAGTGATAATTATATTCTAGAAAATTAATTCGAGATTAAAATCGATCGCTCGCGATTGATCTGTGTATCGTTGTAAGGACGGTTATCAAATTTGTAGGTGGTAGAGCCACGCTGAAGCAATTACTGGTTTCATCATGAATGGGTCAGCTCGCCCCCGGTACTACCACCCGACTCACAGAAACACCCACATCAAATAACCGTGCTTGCATTGTTACGTCTCGTTCGGCCAGTGAGAGCGCCAAAGACACACTTCCCCTCTCCCGCCCAGCTTCCCCTACCCTCAAACACAGGTTGCAACACACTTGCCACTCCCCTGGTGTTGCAAGTATCTATGGACGGTGGTAATCACATAGCATCAGATGACCCACCTGTACGTTTGGCTCCTATGATATAAAAAAAACCATGAGGTGTGCATTTTATCACGAATTGCCGCTGTTTATGACCAAAGGTCTCATGATCGCGATCCAACCTACATAATAGTATGGTGCTGTCAAACGGAAAATGTCACCATCTTAGTTAAAAACCTTAAAATTTATAGCATAAACGGCGGGCAGACATTGCCCCGCCCTGATAATTAAAAATACCTTAAAATTAGATCGCAGTGTCACCTACCGGCTCCAATTGTAAATTCTAAATGTAAGCTATTCTCGAATCCTCGGGAACACACAAGAAATTTCATCAAAATCGTTCCAACTGTTTATGAAGATTTCAGTCACATACACACGGACAGAAAAATTATATACATATATATAGCAAAAGTATCAGGAGAGAATTTAGCCCTCTACTATAATACATGAGAGGTTTCTACTAATAAAATTACAATAAAACACATTTATATAATCTAGAATTGCACTTCATTTAATAGTCAACAAGAATAATAAGTAAAAAAAACATTACATAATTGTATTACATACATAAATAAAAATAATACAATATACCTCACAATTCTGAAATCAAATAATTCATCAAAGTAATTTTAGCTATACAATTTTATATTAGCACATAAAATTATATATATATATATATATTTTATATCAAAGGAGGCAAACGAAGTAGTGGGTCACGTGATATTAAGTGATCACCACCGTCCATAGACACTAGCGACATCAGGGACGTCGCGAGTGCTTTGCCAGCCTGTATATGGGAGAAGGGGGAGGGGAAGGAAAGGGAAAGAAGGAAAGAGGAAGGGACGTGGGCCTCCGGCTCTCTCACTGACCGAACGAAACACAACAATGCAAGCACTGTTATTTCACGTCGGTTACCTGTGACAGGGGTGGTACTACCCCGGAGGAGCCGACCCATTCATGCTGAAACCAAAAATAGCTTCAGCGGGGTTCTACCACCTACTGTAAAAATGTCATGGAATTGAAATATCACAGCATCTAAGAATTCTAATAAAGCCGTTTTACTTATTTATTCATTTCTGATAAATGTGTAACTTTTTTAAATATAATATATACTTCTTTTATAACTATACTTTATATACTAACATATGAGGTGGTTTAAAAATCGTCTAGTTAGGCAGAATTTTAGTGATTGGCAAAACTTTATTTACGAATTATAAAATACTAAAGCTTTTAATTTCATAAGCAACCTTCCTACTAGTACAATTTAAATTTATACGATTATCTTTTTTGACGTTTCTTATAGTGTTATCTCACTCACTCACTATGTCCAAACGTTTACAGGCAAAGTAAAAAAATTAGATGATTAGTTCTTTATTACAATTATTATAAAAGTATCTCGTAAAAGAGTTGCGTTTACATGGCAAGTATAGAATTTATCAAGATTAATATTTCATTAACATTAGATTTAGAAACAATTCAATTTACCTAACGTTAAAATAAAAATTGTCATTAGAAACCATCTCTATATATATATTAAAAATGTAAATCTAATGTGTCTGTACTTTGTTAGATTTTTGTACAAAAAACTTAATAATTTTATTTAAGATTAACTTTTAAAAAATGTCTCTGTATATATTTGTCTTTAACTTCTATCATTAATTTATAACAATTTATAAAATTTACGATTTACGAACAGCATATAATCAAAAAATATATAAAACAATTAAAGCTTCGTATTTGAGACCTAAACTTGGTGAATATAGATCATTTTTTTACTGTTTTTGCACTGAGTGTTAATCAACTGGCCTGTCAATATGTACCTAAAAATGATACCCGTTAAATATATTTTCAAAGGATGAATATTATAATATATGAAATTATGTTGATCGTCAACCATCAGTATTGAACAAGTTAAGAGCACTTAAGCATTCCAAATTTCAGACAATTTTACGACCTGCATTTTCAATGCTTACCAAAGTTGTTGCAAACACATCCTTAGTATATAATTAATAAGAACATTGAACACAATCGTGTGTTAAAATTCATAAATACGTATATATGTGGGAATGGATAAAATATTAATAAAAAAATACAATTATAAAATCATTACTACATTTGTATACAGTAATTGTTTTAGAGAAAAGAAAGAGTTTTTGATAGGATCTTGAACCTTCATGTATGTGGATGTTATATTTTTTGCATAATCTTGTACTATTTGGCTCTATATCTTATATTATTGGTGGTTTCATAATATAGTTAGGTTATTGTGCACTAGAGAAGTTAGTGGGAAACAATACTATGGAGCATAAATTCTGACTTGTCACAAAAACTCCCTAGAAAGTTCTAACAACAGAGCCACCATCTTATTACAACAACCAAATGGTCGCAATAAACTTGTAATATCATTGCCTATTAGACAATGGCAGTAACAATCTACTAGCAGATTGGTTGCGAACAATAAAATAAAAAGGAATAGAACATTTACATTTAGAACATTTTCTTAAAATATATATAATAAAAACAAATTAAAATATATTTTGTTCTCAATTTCTGGGAATTATAAATAACCCACATATATAGTACAGAAATTTAAAAAAATTTATGTCCATAACAGAGATGACTAACTAGGAAGTCTTTTTATATTATTGTATTACTACAAAGTGAGCGCATTACAGCTAGTAATAAGCACAGGGTAACCTAGAAACGACGGTGACGAACGAAAAATTGTAAAATCAAACGTAAAGTCACTATGAATGATTTATCACCATGTGTAAAGTGGTCGCGACTAAACCGACTGCAAATATGTTTCTACGTCTCTTGATTCCTAAATATACACCAGCTGATCCTGAAATGAGATAAGCCTAATCGAGTCGTCACTATGACGGGTGTTACACCTAGTGTCTAGTGGCTGTAATTCAAATCATCTAACGCTATTATAATTAACAATATTCAAACAATACTAAAAAGCGTGTGATTTGTATCAGCTCGAATTATAAAGCCATACTATAACCATAGACTATCCAAGCCACTTCCTATATGTCATGTTCATTAAAATTGTCACTCCATTATCTATGGGATGTATTATAATCGGAATAGAAGCAAGACCGATACTGACAGTCAAACTTTTCCTTAGTTGTAATGGCACTTTTGTGTATTTAGCTAAAACATGCTGGAACATAGTGCATATCCTGGAAAAAAAATTATAAAAGTTTCAGCAAAAACAAAATAATTTTTTTTAATTTAATCTGTTTTGTAGTGGATCACATGCAAAAACGTTCCTAAATCGAAATGGTTTACAATTTTTTATTAAAAAAATTTTTCATTAGATAGTTCTTCCAGGAAGGCAACCATCTTGTTGGAACATTGAAATTATCACAAGACACTTGTAAAATGATGAGCTACTCATTATGGCAGTAATAATCTGGAATATCCATTCCCGAAAACAAAAAAAAAATACAAATCTTTGCTTACACACTTTGAGGCTTGTGGATTAGGTTATACTATGAAACATAATACCTGTTTATTGTGAAGCCTGGTATGATAACAGACGCCAAGGTTTGCCAAATAAGTGCATCGCCAGTCTCTCGCAACACCTTTTTAGGACTACTATCTTTCTAAAAAAAAAAAAAAAAACATGCATTATTAAAAATCTCTCTTTTTTTATATGTTACGAGGCAAACGAGAAGCTGGGTCACCTAACTTTAAAAGATCATCACCGTCCATATACCCTAGCAACACCAGAGTGAGAGTCGCAAGTGCGTTACCAGCCTGTGTTGGCGGGGAACGGGGAGGAGGAGGGACGGAAGGGAGAAGGAGAGGTGGGCCTCCGGTGCTCTTACTGAGTGAACGAAACGCAACAATGCAAGCACTGTTACTTCACCTGGGTTTTCTGTGAGAAGGCGGTACTACCTAGGACAAGCCGACCCATTCATGGTGAAACCAGTTATAGCTTCAATGTGGCTCTACCACCTATTATGTGAATGATTGAGTGCTCTGTGTGCATCCACTAAAATCATTGTGATGTATGTAAATATTATATATACATGGATATGTATATTAAAAGGATAGTCCACATTAAATTTCATGCCGTTTTCTCAATAACTGAATTTTTTAACAGACTGGTAGTTTTGATGTCTCTAAGTGCCTTCTTAAGGCATAAATTGAATTAACGATTTTTGATTTGAAATAAACTCACCCTAAACATTTTCCAGCCCTTATCAGTGGTATCAGCGAGCACGTAAGCAAAGGCCACACCATAGCTCGCGCGTACCACTTTCACTGGTACAACAGCTCGGAAGGATTCGCCAACTTCATTTGCATACCCTGAAAAGATGGACTTATTCAGTGACCACTACATCACAAGTGATGAAGGGTGAGTTTGTATTTTATTTTTCCTTTCTATCAATTTTAAGACAAGGCAAACTCTCTATTTGATGTAAAGTAGGCAATACGTCTTAAGGTTTTACTACTCTTGAAAAGTGGTTTGGAATTTACTGTAAACCAATACATAATGCCCAAAATATTCTTCACACTTCATAGTTTGAAACAGTAATGTATTTGGCAGTGGCAGTGGCTGATTTACAATCTTGGCCGCTCTAGGCCTCAGGCCATGTAGTAAGTACCAGTCATCGCTATATCAGTGAATTTTTTATCATGATTGGCTACCCCTAATACCTGGCCGCCCTAGGCCCAGGCCTTCTGGGCCTTAGGACAAATCCGCCACTGGGCAGTGGTGGGAAAACAGTTGAAACTCACACAAGTTCCATCTCTCTTTGGCTGGTTATGACTATAAAAAACACAAACTATACATTTCCCATTATGTCCTTTTTTGTATCCCCTAATAATATAGCCTGTTGATTAGAAGTATAAGTACAATGATGATGATGGTGATTGTTCTTTTGGACCCAGTGGAATGGGGATCGTTACAACCAGAGAAGGACTCAGACAGATGGTACAATATCATGGTGAGAAAGTTACAAGGAGTAACTACTATCTCACACTCCCTTAACCACCTTTTATGATACCCATGGGAAGATATGGGGTGGTGTTATTCTACTCTGCCGACACCACACCACCATACAGCAAAAATACAATAGATGGGGTATCAATCACTAATAGACAGATTTTTATGTTTATTTTAATTTTTATCTTACTTTTTACACAAGCCTTCCCTATCTAAAAAAATATCATGATTGGTTCACTTACTTAATATACAATTATTAAGGATTTCTAGATCTTTCTTTTCTTAAAGATAAACTATAATTTTTTAATAATTATGGGTCCATCAATGTCCATTTTTTTGCTGTAGAGAAATATGGCAAATAGTATGATGCTTTGGTTTTTGCTTCTACAGTCGAAACTGTTTATGAGGACATCATTTAGAACAAAATACTGGTTATATTGCCCTAGAACAAAGGTCCCAGCTGAATGCTGTATCTTGAAAACATCACCAGTTGTTTACAACCATCTGTTTTTAACACTAAATATGAATAGTTCCTTTCATTTTTTTATAACAAAATTTATTATAAGAGATTTTGACTTTATATGTAAAATATATTGATGCGAATGTAAATAGATCCACTGAATTTGTAAGTATATTAACACATCTAGAGCGGCGTTTTACTAGTTCCTAGTATGTACTGGCAAAAACGCCATTCCTGACGGGTAAAGGGTAATAGTCATCAAAACAAATACTAGGGAATGCCTTAATAGTTATGATTTTGAGTTTTTGTCAGAAACTTAGTCTGCCATTGAATTTATTTTATTTTTTATCTATAATCATACATTATATGTCCCTATATTACACAAATATTTTTTTTTCTCAAACTGACTATGCTATTGACCCAGAAAGATCTTAACAGCTTCACCAGACTACATCTAATAATATCTTGAATACTATAGTTACTATGCACATATGAAGTAGATGTGAAATAACAACATATTACAATGACAATAACATTTTTCAGTGTCAGAGAAATGGCCTGAAAAATCCTTACACAAAGCACTATATAATAAGTATCTACTTGCTACTAACTATAATAATATTCAATAGAGAAGATTAGTCGCCAAAATAAGAAGATGTAAAAGAAGATATGATTACATCTTGGTAATCTCTCTTTTTGTAATCCATTATAGAGTTCATACCCACATATTTGGCCAGTAATGAAAAGCGTTGTCCATAAACATGAACGTAAATAGACATATAATCATTACAAAGTAACTTACCAAGGTAACGTATCCATGTATCTCTAAACAAGTCTTTTTTTAGTCCAGACATTGCTTAAGATAGTTTTTTTTAACCAAGGATATAAGTTATATATTTTTAGAGATATTCTAAGAATGAGTTATCGTCATATCATTTAATTTATAATTGTCTGTTAAAAACAAATATTTCAATCGGTCTATTAGATACATGATTAGATAACGATATTACCGCACGTTTCAAAGTTATACAGCGTATTGCACATTGAAAATCGCTTTGCTGAAACTTTTCACAGATTAACATACGTTGAACAAAATAATTAATCAAGTTCTCTAACATCAAGTTCCTATGTGTTATATACCATTATTTTAATCAATATTATAATCAATATTACAAATTTTAATACAATGTTTTGACCAAGGAATTGTTTTGACTTTTACAAGTTTGACATTATTGACATTACGTAGCGCCACAGACTGTGTCAAAAATATAAAAATTTAAAACTACACGATAGATTACACACGCCTTAAACCAGTGGCTTTAAAGGAATGAATCAAATTTCACAATGTTGTGTATATAATATAGATAAAGGGTTTTAAAAAGTACACCATACAAGAATTAGAAACAGAAAGATTTTTTACATTGTTACATATTTCAAATCTAATCGAACACGCGGATAATATAATGTAGCTCAATATAAAGTATAATAAACACAATGAGCGCGTTCCATTAGAAGCTCACAACGCTCTTTTCGCCGTTCCACTAAACAACCGCGAGCGTTGCGGTCGTGGCGAAAACGTCATTGATGACGTCATAACATACGCTCACGCGAAGCTCACGACGCCCCATGTCTGGACGTGGGTCGACGTGAGTGTTGACAAAATTGGCGGGATTCTCAAAAAGGTGGCGACCGTGAAAATGTCATTACTTGATACGGTATAGGATATTTATATTAAATAACATATTGTATTGAAATACGAAAATGAACTATGAAATGAAATATGTTAATAAAGTTTTGATAATTTTACTTCTTTTGAAAAATGTTGTTAATTCTAAAATTCAATGTAAAAATTAATTTATAATCATTTCATGGTACTTTAATATTTTTCATGTAACCAATAACGTCATTTTTATGTTTTTATGATAATTAAAATAAAAAAATTGAATCATACATTGTTTCTTTGATATACTTAAATGAATTTAATAATTATATGAATTTACTGTCAAGACTTACAAAGTGTAACTTAACCTCTCAAAGCTTTTGCTTTATTTTTTCTAGATCGCCATTTTTATTATTTATCTGAACGCTCAAAACGCCCACAAATGCGTTCCACTAGCACTTACGATCGTAACGCTCGCGAGCTAGTGGAACGGGAAAACTCGCGGTTGCGAGCGTGAGCGTTGTAAGCTTCTATTGAAACGCAGTTAATATGTCATTATATTTCATAGATACTTTTTATTTTTATGCCTACGTTCCATAACGGAAAAGCACGTTTCTGTACTTATTATTTTTAATTATTCGTATTATTACAAGAATTGTCAATGATACCGTCTTAAATTTTTTGTACAATTTAGGAACTTGTTCTGAATTCTGTGATAAAAACAAATGAAAAAATTTCTTTAAGTCGAGAACAAATAAAATTGTTATTTTTATTAAATACTTTAATACTCCTATGGAATGAATGTAAATGAATGTAAATATAATGAAGATATATTTAGGGTGATTTTATTATTTCATTTCAGGGTCTTTACCATTCTACTGTTGGTAACATTATGCCGTAAATTATCAGCAACAGCTGTTTTTTTTACCTAGTTGAAGTTTCATTCATTAGTACTGTCATATTCCTCATGTTCCGTGCTCAATGCTCCGTGATCAGCTGTTCGTTTACCCATCTTATAGGTGGTCGTGTGTATAGTTGTGTTAATTTGCTATCACAAAACAATGTCGAGGACAAACTACGCAATTTATTGATAAGATATGTGTTAGCATAGTGCAAGTGAATAAAATACAATAATTCACAACACCTCTATTCCCATATACCTTTTTTATAAAAAGCAACTCTTGGATATCGGATAAAGGTAATAAAATATAAAAGGGCAAAGTTGAGAAGAGTAAAAAAGAATTATGATTACTTTTATTTAAATGTTAAGTAAAGAATTAAATAAATCGAAATAACGTAGAAATTGTTAAATCCAAAATTTCACTCATGCCATCTTTGACCTTGAATAGTGACGTCATTAAAACTATCGACATTTTTTTGTAATTTTTATTACGTTAAAAGCACAGACGCTATATATTATATCTGTTTATCTTGAAGACCTAACAGTAACCACTTTTTGCATTTTGTAGATGAATTGCATTTTGTAGATGAAAAAATACAATTTTTCGTCAACAATAAATGAGAATTTATATTACAAATAAAAAGTATACCTAATTTTTATTTTACGAAATATTGACACCATTGCAATATTTACTCAGCATATATTCGTATTTAAATAGTTTACTGTACAAAAGTAACTTTATATACATAATTTTATATATAATATAGCACGAAATTCCGATCTTATAACGTGAGAAGCATCTAGCGTATTGGTTCAATGAGTATATAGGTATTGTTTTTGTCGAGACTGAACCTGGTCTCGAAGATGTGTTTGTCTTTAAGATAAATTCTCCAATGTCAAATCAAAGCAATCCAATACATGTTTATTGTTGATAGCTTTAGATTGCATTATAATAATCTCGTAATTATTTAATTACTAACTAGGTATACGTACTTTTTTATTCGGAATATGGATAGGTTTTAGATCTGCCCTGAAATCGTAATCTTTTTGAATAAGTATTTTAGGGGTTTTCTTTTTTCTTTGAACGTGCCGTTGTATGACGTATATGTTTACGGCACTTTTAATACCCTTGATCTGAATTCATAAGGAAAGATAATATCGTTATGAAATTTCCTTATATGACGTGTATCAAAATTACGGAGAAATTAATATTTTACAAGGTTCTAGTGAACAATGAAACTTGTCTAATACTATTTCATTTATCGTGTGTTGTTTTATCGACTTATGTTATCTAGTCAATATTAAATTTTTTTCTAAGTATTCTATATGAATAAACGATAGAAGTTTCTCGTTGTACGCGTATCAGTGAAAAAAAATCGGTAACATTTGGATAAAATATTTTTGTTTTACTTTTTTTTCTTCTAACTTGACTTATTTACAAAAATGTAATGTTAATGTAGAGCTATTCAAGTTTTGAAGACGACAATTTTTATAAGTAACTTGCTTCTATCCGAGACATCGTCCGCGGGGAATAATTATTTTGGGCTAACGCTACACGCAGCGAAAGCTCTCAAAAGGAAAATAATACGCGATTTTGAAACATTCTTAATCGGTGCTCCCCTCCTATTGTTCTTAGCGTGATGATATATAGCCTATAACCTTCTTTGATAAACGACGTGATCTGAAAAGGTTTCTCAAATCTGACCGTTCCTAAAATTACTCCTTACAATCTCATTAACTTTACCTCTTTATAATATTAGTAAGCAGTAAGCGTTTAGCGATGTTCTTCCTTCATATGGAGAAGTGGATTAAGAGGTGTCGGGTGAATGTTTTTTTTTTCTCTATAGGTAAATAAAATTATTCTTATGATGACAAATAACGCAGAGGAGGTCCTATCTGTTAGTGTGTAATACATATTTTCGAATACAGTTATAGTAATAAATACACTTACATATAGTAGTAAATGATAACTATTGTCCAAATGCTTCTTTTATGAAACAAATTTATATATTTATGTAAACGAAATATTACACTTAATTATACACCTGTATAAACACCTTTTCTATATGTTCTAAAGTAATGCCGGAATGAATAAAAACAGTGATTCCATTAGTCGCACCTTTTTGATAACATATGAAGGTATTAAACACCGTTGATAACTTAATTTTTTTATTCTATCTATATTTCATTTTACACGAATTCAATGACATATTATTAATATAAACATTATTTATATACTAAAAGCCTTTATCAGAGTATCTAGTATAGTATATTTTTATCACGTATTGGTAATCTTTTTCCCCGTTTTCTTTTATTTTTAATAAGCACTGTAATTAAACGAGAGCGTACTTAATTGTATGATAATAAAATACTTTATAATAGTCGCCTGGATATCTATCACTATCGAGTTAAAAATGTGTCACCAATTATTTGCCGTTATGCTACAATAGTTACAGTGAAGATCATTCTCATTTCTTACATATGTTACCATTTTTAGTCATGCGATTTTAATAGATGCAACGTTGAATAAATTTAGATTAAATAAATTTGTTTGTTCACAAAACGAACTCGTAGGAGAATTTAATGTAATACCTAATATAATCTGGAAAGTTCAAACAAATATATAGGTAAAAATTACGACCTCGTTTTATTACTGTATTATGTATTACACTTTTTCATTGTGTTATTCCCCATGTGTGTTTTCCGGGCAAATGAATTTCAAGCAGTGATTGATTCATTATTTACTGCGCGAGCATATTATATTAACAGCCATAGCTACTAAGAATTCAATCACATACATTAAGTTAGTCCGGTGAAGCTGTTAAGACCTTATCAGGTCAATAGCGTAGTCATTTCGAAGAAAAAAATTATATTCTTACTCTGTACAATTTCGTGTATAAAATCGGTATTTTAATTGTCAATGACGACAACACTGTTTATATTTTCATTCCTCGCCTACTCGATATGGTAATCACTAATCATCGACAATTCCACATCACTTAGAGTGAGTCTAAAAACGCGTGGTCTAATTTATAAGTAAATATAATGCTTGCAAGCAAACAATGAAAAGCGATATACGCTGTCGCCAACATTCGTGACTATTGAATAATAAGGTTGATGTTAATTAAAAATATCCATAAGTTTGTTTAAAAACGTATTAAATTGTTAATATATGGGACTTCCCGTATAGAGGATTTATTAATATGTGGTAGTATCTGTGCTAATTCGATTACGGAATCTACCATGTTATGGCCTGAAGACTGTGACTGGTAACCATTTTCCCCTTCGTACGCTTAAATTGTAGTTTAACCATCCGTAGGATTAGAATTTAACGTCGTAATTTAATCGTACTCGCGTAAAATGTAGTTTTTTAATTTTAAAAATCGGAGCAGAAGTTCTACTAATTAATCTTTTAAATAAAAATGTTAACATAACTTTTGTATAACATTACGAAATCTCGACTTCGTAAAATATCATTACAATATTACAATAACAATAGTACATCGGCCAGACAAAAGCTTCTCAGCATGAAAAAATTTTTAGATTCGATATTGACTGTTACGAACATACACATAAACTTTATTTATAACAGTTATGTACAGATTAAATAGTAAACTATAGTTATGACTGTTGTTCTACTTGAAGTTAGATATAGGCCACACTTTACTGATCATTTCACATCAGTTAAGTTCCATAGGAAAAATGATTAACATAAAAAAACGTGTTTTCAATAATTTTACAAAAAGGTTACTTAGTATATTACCTTCGCCTTTCAAGGTCTCATAAAAAAGAAGAAATTAAATTAAGATAATAAAAAAGTAATAATATAGTTGCGTATATATATAGCTATTTTCTGTCTTAAACATTCATACAAAACTCTGTGAAACAAGTATTATAAATATACGACCATGAAAGTGATTGTTCATTGTCAATGACATTGTTGACATAACGATAGTCGCTACTATTTCGACACTATTTTGTTGTATCTAAAAAAGGAAATAACAATACGAGTACTCGTAAATATGAAGAGTATTAGTATTGGGGCCGCCGCCCTGTCAAATATCTATATATGAACGGCGACAC
>JACEII010000062.1:613148-651169 GCA_014332785.1 Antheraea mylitta | reverse complement strand
TACGTGTAAGGTAATGTGTGCGCTACTTAACGTGTGCGTCGCCAACAATTAGGAATTGGACGAAATTACATCACTATAATAAATAAAAGAAATTACCATACTTTCTGAATGAACACCTGAAAGTCATCTTTATTTTACTCTGTATATCGCTAGTCTTTAAAATATTAGAAAGTATATTTAATTAAAAATTAAAAGCACATGTGGATGTGCAAAGCTATTTAGGCTGAAAGAAAATATGACATTTGCGAGTTTTAAAAAGTGGTGGTTGTCAAAATATCCATGATACTTATTTTTAGGGAGTTTTTGGCGGGATTTCAGTTTGTCATGTAGTGGATTTTATGTTTTATTCGTAATCTTGTGGTATTTGACTCTATATTGTATAAAATTGGTGGTGTTTTATGTAATATGGTTAGTTTATTATGCAAAGTTAAGTGAACGAAAAATAATACCACGAACCATGAATTCTGAGATGCCACAAAAAATCCCAAGAAAGTTGTAACAAGAGAACCACCATCTTGTTATAACACTTTACTTGGATATCGATCTCCTAACTTATCCTGATAATTTTAAACCTAACTTTGACTTTATCAACTCAACACTTGTAGATATCAGAACATTTTTTAATGATTATTCGAATATTAAGAAGATAAAAAATGTCTGAAATATTATATAGAAGACTAGTCTCTGCCCGCGACTTCGTTCGCGTGGAATAGATACACTGACACGCAGCAGTTCTCAAAAGGGAAACACATCCCGATTTTGAAACATTTTTCATCTATGTTCCGCTCGTATTGGACTTAGCGGATGATATATAGCCTATAATCATTCACGGTGAATGAGCTATATAACACTGAAAGAATCATTCAAATCGGATTAGTAGTTCCTGAGATTACCCCCTACAACGTCACAACATCACAATCTTTACCTCTTTATAATATTAGTATAGATTTGGCGATTATGCCTTTACATTAACTTGGACATAGAAGAAAACAGACTAAAGAAATACATAGAAAGTATGCGTATTGACAACTTCAGAATTGACAAAAGAAACGACTTGAAAATTAAGATAAAAAGATGGTTAAAATTTTATGAAATATTATATTGAAGATTTGGCGCGTATGCTTTTATATTAACTTGAACATAGAATAAAACTCTCTAAAGAATATACAAGAACCACATAAATTGACAACTTCAGAATTGGCAGTATGTATTAATTCCTTTGCCTGTACTATTGGACGAATATTATTACTACTACTTATTTTTAGGTTATAAATATCAATTGATTTTGAAAAAATTAACCTACATGTTTAGTTTTTGGCGGGATTTTAGTCTGTCATGTAGTGGATTTTATATTTTATTCATAATCTTGTGTTATTGGACTCTATATTTTGTAAATTTGGTGGAGTTTTACGTAATCTAGTTAGTTTATTGTGCATAAGTGAAGTGAATAGAAAATAATACCACGGAGCATGAAATTCTGAGATGCCACAAAAACTCCCTAGCAGGTTCTAACAAGGGATCCACCATCTTGTTAGAATATTGACTCACACGACGCAATATTGAAGTGATTGCACGACGTTTGTAATATTATCGACTACGTGACGATGGCAGTAATAATCTGAAAGATTAATTGCCAAAAATAAAGTAAAAAAAAAAAACCTACATGTTTACATCATGGACTAAAATCTTTAAGTATCTAAACTTTATTAGTATTACCATCTCAAACAAGTAGACGGAACCAAATTAATTTGTTCAATGGGATATAGAATTAGGATTATGCTAATATATATATTTTTTTATTTCTGAACGAAATCCTTCACCAACACTAGATCACGGTTTTGTTTATTATATTTTATCGTTTATCGTTTATGTACCATTTTCTTTCTTCACCTTCGACTGTAGTACACGACTTGTACTTGATTAAGGATAAGCACGTCAAGGCAATTTCAAAACCTGTATTTTCTTCTTGAAGTTATAATTGTCACGTGGACTGTTTGAATAATACTTATTTGTTATCCGCAATTATTAATTTCAAATTGTAACCCTCTCTGCTTATGGTGAATAAAGACATCGTTAGGAAATCTGAATTCGACATATTATCTTATGTTGCTACCGTGTTATTGGAATAATTTAAAAACATGAATTTCTCAGCATTTGATTACGGCAATAAGCATTGATGTGGCGCAGTGATTATGTTCATATTTTCAGTCGAGATTTTGACTCGGCAGTGTTAGACTCTTAGAGACTCGCATTAATATTACTATTATACTAATTGTTACCTGCTACTTCGGTCGTGTGAAATTTAGCACAAAAAAGTTTTTAATTTAGTTATGTAGCCAATAATGCCTATCCAAGAAAATAAATTAAAAAGTTGTATGACTTTGACATTTCTAACACAGAATAATACAGATTAAAAACAGCGAAGTGTTGTTGGTGGTCGTGATATAGTTTTACATGTTAAGAAGGTCGTGTCATTAACAAGGTTGAAAAACACTGAAATTTAATTCTACTATACGGAATGATTTCTTAAATAAAACGATTTTTTTGTGTGTATTTTATTACAGAATAATATTCTTATTTATAAATAGATTTTATTATCTTTTTAGAGGAACAAATCGCTAGTGTGTGTATCGTTCAGAGACCAAAAGTTCTTGGTCAAGGTCGATTTGCCTTGGAGTTTTTTAGGCGTATCTGTGACAATGATTGTAACGATTGTCGTCGAGTATGTCGTAAGTCAAATCGATTCGATAAACTTCTTTGTTTCTTCTTTTCCTACTTTGATAACCTAACCTCCTTACTGAAGAATAACAAAATGGTGACATTTCTCTTAAAACTTTAAAGAGTTTATTTTTATGAGATCTCAGATTTCGTGTTTCACGTTATAATTTCTAAACCATTTCTTTGTACTACTTATGCCACATGTGAAGTGTCACCAATCTATACTTCCTAATATTACAAAGCTGAAGAGTTTATTTGTTTGGTTTATCGCTTTTTTTTTTCGAAATGTCTACGCTATTGACCCAGTAAGGTTTTAACAGCTTCACCGGACAATGGTTTATCGCGCTAATCTCAGAAACTACTGGTCTGATTTGAAAAATTCTTTTAGTGGTATATAGCTAATCACAATTCAAAATATCAACATTAGATGTACACAGGCTCTTACACTACGTGTCGCAATACGATCGGTCACGTTTACTAGCATGTCATGACGCAAAACTATATACAGATCTCGTACTTCAATACGACCTCCAAACTCTGTGGGTCGGAGCTCCTACGTGGCTTATTATGAGTCTGTCGCTAATAATCTGCTGAATATCGTCCAAAGCGAGTGACATACATGTGACTGGTTCGTGTAATCGTGTAAATGCTAAATCAGCAAACAGTTCCATTATTATGAATATTTATGATCTGTTACGTCATCCCGTCAATTAATATTTGCTTGAAAATCGTCAATATCCTATTGAGGATGAAGCCTCAATTTGTCACACTTGTAAATTTTTCCATTTCAATATATTACTTACGTGTGACGAATGTTATATCGAATCACTCGAATACGGTAAATTCAAAAGAGAAACAAATGATTTCTTTTTATATTTTTTTTTTTTGGGAATAGATCTTCTAGATTATGTCTGCCATTGTTTAGTAGGTAATAATGTTACAAGCGTCTTATGATCATTTTAATGTGCTAACAACAAGATGCAATTATAATATTATTTCCCATTCACTTGTGCACAATAATCAGACTATATTACGTAAAAACCACCAATATTACGAGTTAAATAAACCAAAATTATGAATTTCACTACATGACAGACTAAGAAGACTCCCGCAAAAACTTCCTTTCTAATTATTTATTGCTGGAGCTAGAGGGTGAAATTTAAAGAAACTCTCTAATAACATTATAATTCAACTAGTTTCTGCCTGCGACTTCGTCCGCGGAGAATAGTTACTTTGAGCTCATACTAACACGCAGCGGAAGCTCTCAAGAGGATTTTGAAACATTCTTCATTAGTGCTCCGCTTCTATTTGTCATAGCGTGATGATATATAACCTATTCCCTTCCTCGATAATTGAGTTATATAACACTGCAAGAACTTTTCAAATTGGACCAGTAGTTCCTTAGATTATTACAACCTACGTCATAAACTCACAACGTCACAAAGTCACAAATTCACAAACTTAACCGCTTTATAATATTAATACAGATAGTGTAGATATAAATTACAACTTTTTTAAAAAGACACTGAATTTAAGTACCGCTCTTCTAGTATTATGTGAGACGTATCATTGGACACTTTTTTAGGTTATAACCTATCTGAGGTACTATTCCTTACTTCCACCCTCCATATTTCTTAATTCATAACGTCTGACACTCCAACGGTTAAACAGAAACTAACAAGATATCATACGTTAAAATTTCAGACAACCTATTTGGGTTCAAAGTGTGCCAAAAAGCATATATCTCGGTACACATTACTTTCCTCGTGCAATCGAGTTATCAATATGATTAAAACAAGATAAACTCTCGAGTCAAAAAAGTTAAATAAAAAATTAAGCCGTCACGGGACGCCTGGCAGATGTGAAAGACATCTGTAACGTATTAAACAGCACTATATATACTATAGGTATGCGAGCTCCAGTATGGCAAGAGAGATTGCGCACAGTCGCCTGCGCATGGCATCGCGTCGCCACATCTCGCCACGCCAGCAATCTGGTTTACCCTCGCTATATTAAAATTGAGAAGAGGCTCTTAAACGTCGAAACTTTACCACCGGTTCGGACAAACGGAGAATTGGAAATCCCAGCAAAAACTCGACCGGTTTTATTGTTGTGCATTTTTATTACAATTATACAAAATCGTATGTTAGCAGATGTATCACTTTATAACAAACACACCTATAATAAACATTTTCAAAGTGATACCCTGCTCCACATGGCACTGGAACTTATTATCCGATTATATGGCGACGCTGTAAGTTTTTTTTTTTATTCACTAAAACTATTGGCCAGACAGGCCTTTATATTTTCACCGCACTACGCAACGACGTAATCTGTTTTTTTAACTTATAATATCTTGTGTAAATTATTGGTATGCCCTCTAGACTTGATTCTTTTCGTTTCCTTTACAAATACGTCATATAATTAGGTAGATGATAGAGCCACGCTGAAACTAACTGGATCGGCTCATCCCCGGTACTACCACCCGACCCACAGAAACAACACTTACGTGAAGTAACAATGCTTGTATTGTTGCGTTTCGTTCGGTCAGTGAGAGCGCCACAACCCACCTCTCCTTTACCCTTTCCTCCCTCCCCCCCTTCCTCACCAACATAGGCTGGCAACGCATTTGCGACTCCTCAGGTGTTGGTGTCTATGGACGGTGGTGATCACTTAACGTCAGGTGAACCATCTCTTCGGTTGCCTCTTATGATATGACAAAAATAAATAATTTAAATAAAAAATTAATTAATAACGCTATTGTAAATAATTGACGAAATAAATTAGTAAATGGATATCGTGAAAATTTTTTTGCCACTAATAAGAACACGTACTAACATTATAACAACAATAACGAACTACGTCGAATCAATCTATTCATTTTGTTAATTTATTTGGACAATTTGGGATAAGGTTATATATTGCACAAAAATATATTTTCTGCCATGAATTATGTCATTCGCTGATTATAAAGGCAATAACTAATATTATATAAGACAAATTGGCATAGATGTTGCAACAAAATCGGAGCTAGGAAATTAATATCGTGATGAAACTACAGCACAGTGTAGGGTTTTTAAGTCCGCCTGACTAGTTAACCCCCAAAGTTGAAAATCTTTCGCCAAGCACCTGTTGGTGTGGGGCACTTACAGCAACACTTGAGGGCCAGTCCCAGTTTTAGGTTTGCCTTGTTTACCATTTTAGACTAAGTCGCGATTTAACATGAGATGTTATTGTGGCCAAAATTTAACTTTTAAAGCGACGAAACGCCCAAAAATTTTCGTTTTGTGTCATAAAAGAATGATAATACTAACAAACGAAAGGCAGTGCATATATACCCGATTAGGCCTCCCACGGCAGCGGCTCAAGCCTAGGTTCGATCCCTCGGTAGGGAGCCCTTGAGTGCGTTGCTGGCGCGATACGGTGACACACCCACACATCACTGATACAACAGTACACGATCACCTCCACACACGTGCACGCCTACACGCTACACATCTTGGTGGAAGGGTTATTTTTGATAAAAATTTTTCCCTTATCGAACTGAAAAACTCTCAATTTTTCCGACAAAAATATATGGAGGAGTTGTTGAGGCGGATATGCTGGTACTCATATACGTTTCAACAACTCAAACATATATGAATAGTTAGCTAGGTTAGCTAAGATAGGTCGCGATTTTGCATGCAACGGGCAACAGCCAAGCCGAGGTGTGCCGTGCACCCTTGAGCTGGTTGCCAATATAAAATCGGCTTAAGCCTTAAGCGCTCGCCTTAGTAGTCCGGTGAAGCTGTTAAGACCTTGCTAGGTCAATAGCGTAGTCAATTCGAGAAAAAAAAAAAAAAAGCAGTCCATATAAATGCATTTGTTACATGCTTTATATTAGTTTCACTTGTATGTTTGTTTGTTTGTAACCGACTCCTTTGGGCGCGATTTTAACCCACTTTAAACAGTCGGATTTCATTTAGATTTTGTTAATTTATCGAGGACCGATAACAGTATACTAATTTAAAGATTATTCCATTATGCAGTTTGCAAAATAAGATTTGTTGTTTTATATAACTTTCAATTGATGATAATTTTAATTTTCAATCATTATCTTTAACCGATTTATGTAATATTAACAAATTTTCGAGCACCAAAGAAAATTTTTAATTCAACATAATAAGCAACAATTTAAATTTACAATTTTTGAAGAAAGAGCGTTATTCGTTATTGTAAGGAATCGGTAGCTCCGATTAATTTTGCTCTAATAAAAAATAGTTTAAAAAAACAAGCTTTTATAGATAAATTAAACTAAAAAGAAGGAAATATACAATGGTTTAAAAAACACGTTTCTATAGAAAATCAGACTAAAAAAATAATAAATATAAATTAATAATAGTGCAAATAAAATAATGTATTTTATTGACAGATATGGGTATTTGAAGAGAATTAATTTATAAATATATGCTATTTTTTAAATCTTGAATTTTAATACTTAAGATAACCGCGTTATAACGCAAACAAACTTTTTTTTAATTTCTTTAAAATATTACGTATTTGTAGATATGTTTATTAAATGACTATACCTTGGTAAAAATATTTGCGTTTGGCAACCCTATTAATAACCTAAATTGTACGGAATTTTTGGGGGTTTTAATGTAATGAAGTAAATACACTTTTAATTAAACAACTCACGTTTTTGTTATTATTTAATGTAATATTGGTGTCGTTTTATGTAATATTGATTAGGTTTATAGATAATAACTAAAATTGTCCATTTTGCGTTGTCACAAAAATTTCTTGTAAAATTCTAACCTCTCAAGGGAGCGCCCATCTTATTGGACCACTGTGTGAAAATTATAAAAATAGTACAATATCTGGGCTTAAAACTTGAAATCAGTCAACGTGATTAATAATAAAGTAAAACAAAACCCAAACCCAAAGATCTATCTATTTACAAATTTGCAGAAACTCTTTGGAATATGAAATGGCCACAATAATTAGAGAGTTTTGTTTATATAATTCATTATCTTTTTAATATATTAACTGGTTAAATCATCACTCATGGACTTTCGAGGATCAATAAAGGATATCATCGATATAATTTTTCACAACCTTGAGTCACTAAACCATAGAATACCGCGTTCATAACAATTTAACGTTAAATATTGTAGTTCTCCATTAGTTCTCGATCGTTGTCTGATTATGCGAGTCGTCCGTCGCGCCACGGCTGCCATATTTGCGTGTTTTTTTTTTTTATTAATAACACTTTGACCAAGAAGTTTGCTCAAGTATTTAGTCGCAATTGTTTAAATTCTCAGTATTTGTGAATCATTGTCACTTACAGGAATTACTTATATATAGGTTGTATATTATTTTATTATTTATTTCATTATTAATGAGGATATATTTAACTTTGGCGTTATGTTTATTGGTAGTCATTTTTATAATTTTAAGATATCGGTGAAACCAAAGAGGAAAGAAATGATTAGATAGTAAATTATGAAAGTTAGTTTGACATATCAATATGTATAGCAAGAATTCGAAATCACTACATATTATAACACAAATTCCTCTGCCACGTCTGTCTGTTTGTCTGTCAAGGCGTGATGAGGTCCAGCGTGTCAATTAGTAATACTATAAAAAGCAGTACAGTAAAAGTGAAATCGAAGGAGCCCAGTGAAGCAGCAAGCATAGCATGTCAGGCCAATAACGTAGTCAGTTAGAGAAAAAAGACTGAAAATAATAGCAGAGATTTTGGCGGGATCTTGGAATATCATGTAATGGATTTTATATTTCATTCATAATCATGTGTTGTTTCACTCTACATTTTTTAACATGCATGGTGTTTTACGTAATATAGTTCGGTTATTGTGCACAAGTGAAGTGGTTGGAAAATAGTACCACGGAGCATGGATTCTGACTTGCAATAAAAACCTCTCTAGAAAGTTCTAACAAGCCACCATCTTAGAACATTGAAAGGATTACATGAAACTTATAACCTCCTTGAATTACCTACTCGACAATGGCCAATAACAATCTAGAAGATATGTTGCCTAAAATTAAAAAAAAAACCTCGAGGCAATCATAAGGACTGCCGACAGAAGTGAAAACTGAAACAATGAAACATCTATACATATACATATGATAAATATGTAAATCGAACGTGTACTATTTACATTAAAAAAAAATTGTTGATGGTGTCTAGAATAAGTAATAAAATACATCTTAATCATTTTTAGATATGTCCGTGTCTGTTTGTTTGACCACGCATCACTGCTTATGTACTGTGTTCATTATAATACCTTTCAAGAAGTTCATAAAGCATATTTTCGAGTAACATATAGTCTTTGTTTCATTAGAATTGGTTCGGAATATTAAAAGTTATTGTAATTTGAATGACGATGCGACTTAAGTACGAGAGAGAAGTAGATAAGTAATTAGACTCAGACTCAATAAATATATTCAGATGATTTTATTAATCTATATTGAATGGTCCGATGTATCGGATTAGTTTGACATATCGAATCTAGTCATCGATATATATCGAAATTAAGCATCGATATATATATATCAAAGTTAAACCTCAATATATATCGAACACCCCTGTTCCCCTGTTAGCAGTTTTGGTAATGTCCACCTTTTACTAAATCATGAGTGATGTATGTAACATGTGTTTAAAATTCGCATGTTAATTGAAATGTATTGCTTTGTGCTTGGTTTAAAAGACACTTTTGTAAATTAACTATTACCTCAGTCTATAAAAGACCCTGCAGAGTCATAGGCCTTTTAAGAAGGTATAATTTACCACCTCAAGTCACGACGTATTGGCGATTACAAATTTCGAGAAATTTACATTCTATACTTGCTTATATATACTATCAGAATATATCTCAGATTCAGGTTTCCCCATTACGTTTTACTTTACCGTTAAACGATAATATTACCAATTTAAATTAGTAATAGTGTATGGTATATCGGTTTAAGACGAAGTAAATTTTTATAGGATATAAATAAAGACAAGACGATGACCAGTCTTGCCTTAATACAGTAAAATAAAATCGCTATCTTACAGGTGCAACGAACTTATTATTCATTCATGTGACAATGATTTTATTCAACCTTATTTTTGAAGGCATAAAGTACATTTTGAAACGGTTTGTGAGGTTGTAGGGGGTAATGTCTGGATCTAACGCCCGCGTAACTACAGATCACGCCGCCGTGGTCTGGGGGTAAATTTCGCCCCCGCACACCAGATTAGGCACCCCTCGGCAGCGGCTCAAGTCTAGGTTCGATCCCTCGGCAGGGAGCCCTTGAGTGGGTTATTTGCGCGATACAGTGACACAAAAATTTACATCACTGCTACAACACTACTGAGGCGTGTATGCTTGATACACATATGCGTCTCAGCAACTCAAACTCATATAAATAGTTAGCTAGGTTAGCTAAGATAGGTTGCGAGTTTGCATGTAACAGGCAACAGCCAAGCCGAGGTGTGCCGTGCACCCTTGAGCTAGTTGCCCAAATAAAATCGGCTGAGTGCCTTAAGCGCTTGCCTTAGTAGTTCGGTGAAGCTGTTAAGACCTTGCTAGGTCAATAGCGTAGTCAGTTCGAAAAAAAAAAAATCTGGATCTACTAAACCGATTTAGAAAATTCTTTTACCAATACAAAGCCACGTTATTTGTGAGAATCATAGGTTATATATTAACCCGAAAAATTTAAAAACTCTTGTCGTAGTCTAATTTGCATAGTAAATCGGAGAAGAAACGGTCGAATGAAAACTTTCCTTGAATGCTGCCTTAACGACGAGAGATATACGATTGAGTTCTAGAGTAAAGTTGTAGAGCTTGATAACGCCTACGAAAAAGTCAGCGACAGCATATGTCTTACTTTTTTATTTAGGTCACAAACAGGAGTTTTTTATATTGAAAGATAATTTAAATCGTTAAGTGATGTTTGTGGGTCATATTATCAACAATAATTATGAATTCTTATAAAAATATATAGCATTCAGTACTAACCGAATCACACATAATTTTATAACAAGTACAAATTTTTACCGGCCAGCGAAGTGGACATGGATCTGATAGTCTTATATATATATTAGAGTCTAGTGTCATGATGTTTATCCATGATGAACTACGAAACTACTCAAACTACGAAACTTCATGAAGGTAGTAGAGCCACGCTGATGCTATTACTGGTTTCAGCATGAATGGGTCGGCTCACCCGGGGTAGTACCTGCCACCAAACTCACAGAAAACCGACGTGAAGTAACAATGCTTGCATTGTTGCGTTTTGTTCGATCAGTGAGAGCGCTGCAGGCCCACCTTCCCTCCGCTCTCCCTTCCCCCTTCCTCCTACTCCCCAAACACAAGCTGGCAATACACTTTCAACTCCCCTGGTATTGCTAGTGTATATGGACGGCGGTAATCACTTAACACCAGGTCGTTTGCCTCCTATGACATATATAAAAAAATGACATTTATATATACTTTGAATAATTTATAATTCGAGATACTTTTCAATATTGGCCCTAATATGGCGCTTACAAACGCTATAAAAAAAGAATCAAAATCGGTTTATTAATGTATCTTTTCAATATATATATATATGTATATGTATATATATACATTAACTAATGACGTCATCTGAACGTATTAAGTCCTCAATTTACTTACATATCTACTTCTCTCTCGTATTTAAGTCGCGTCCTCGTTAAAATCACAATAACTTTTGATTGATTGAACCTATCTTTATGAAACAAAGACTAAATGTTACTCGAATATATGCTTCATAGTTTACTTGAAGAGGGTTTACCATGAACGCAGTATTTTTGCAGTAATGCGTGTTCATACAATCAAACAGACATTTTTCTACCTGTAACAATGTTTTTTACGAAAATGTAAAAAGTATAGACACGTTAAATTTACATTATTTTTGATATATACTAATATTATAAAAAGGTAAAATTGTGACGTTGTGAATTTGTGAAGTTGTGACGTTGTATGGGGTAATCTCAGGAACTACTGGTCCGATTTGAATAATTATTTCAGTGTTATATAACTCATTCATCGAGAATGGTTATAGGCTATATATCATCACGCAAAGGAGCTGAGCACAGGTGAAAAATGTTTCAAAATCGGGATGTTTTTCCTTTTAAGAACTGCTACGTGTTAGTGTATCTATTCCACGCGAAGTCGCAGGCGGAAGCTAGTGTGTAGATAAAGTGTAAATAAGAAAATACATCACACGTTACAGTTCGGGACATAATGAAGTCTTTGATTTATAAACATAAGAATAAAAAAAATGTAGTTTTCAACTATCTCTAATCCTAACAGCAATATTTGCTTATCCGCTATATTTAAATGAAATCTTAAATTATGATAACGTATAAGGACTAAGTCTGAGACGCAGTCTGCTTGATAAGATTAAGTATGAATTATTTTATAGTATTTTTATTATCATAAACTTATTATACATTAAATTTAGAAAGATATTAATCAACCTTTCAGACGTAACACGGATTTACTTTTACATTTTTGGTCCAGCGATCTATATTTGACCATAAGACTTGGTACAAACTTTACGAAGTGAAAGCTTCTTTAGGCGCGTTGAGCTGTTTTTTTTTTGGCCGGAGATAGAATTATAATTTCGCGTCATAACATGGTAGTAAGCGCGACCGACCTTATTGCGCTTGCGTGGCTAGTGTTAGGCTATCGACGTGTAGTATAAGGGCTTGTGTAGATGTAATTTTATATTTTGTACTGACATTGTGGAGCGTACCATTTGTTTAATATACACTAATATTATAAAACTGAAGAGTTTGTTTGTTTATTTTTATTTTTTTTTTATATCAAAGGAGGCAAACGAACTAGTGGGTCACGTGATGTTAAGTGATCACCACCGTCCATAGACACTAGCGACATCAGGGACGTCGCAAGTGCGTTGCCAGCCTGTATATGGGAGAAGGGGGAGGGGAAGGAAATGGAAAGCAGGAAAGAGGAAGAAGGGACACGACCCACGTCTCCGGCTCTCTCACTGACCGAACGAAACACAACAATGCAAGCACTGTTATTTCAGGTCGGTTATCTGTGAGAGGGGTGGTACTACCCCGGAGGAGCAGACCCATTCATGCTGAAACCAAAAATAGCTTCAGCGGGGCTCTACCACCTACAAAAGTTTATTTGGTTGAACGCACTAATCTCAGGAACTACTGATCAGATTTGAAAAATCTTTCAGTGTTAGATAGCTCTTTTATCGAGGCTATCATCACGCTAAAACCAATAGAAGCGAGGCACCAATAAAAAATGTTGCAAAATCGTTTTTTTTATTATTTTGAAAGTTTCCGCTGCGTGTTAGCGTTAGAACAAAGTAATTATTCCACGCTGACGAAATTAGAAGATATAAGCTGTTGTTAGACACCACGTATTTGTCAGCCGGTCGGTCGGCGAAACCATTAATATTCTGTAAATACTGTGACTATTCATCCGAGCAGAGCTCCGCCCCACAACAACGTTCACATAGAAGTGCGCGTAGATTGACGGTATCTTTCCTTTTATATGCCAAACTGTGGAAGTCAAAGCAATTACTATTCACTCTCATATCTCCCATATTTTTAGTAACACACACAAAGATGATATTAAATAGCAGATTGTTATTTAAGTGATACACCATCTATATAATCGTTCTTATTTATGCATCTAAATTAGGAATCTCTAATACGGTGGATATAGTAATGTTCCGGTGGCGTTGTAGTCACGCCTCTCTGGTGAATCATAGCGGTAACGGACGTAGTCGTTTAACACTGTATAAAAAATGATATCATTATTATTCGAAGTGTCAATATATGTGAAAGAGAGACAATAAATAATTTCAAGTTACTAATTAAGAAATTTAAATAATTTACAATGTAATTAATTTAATAATTCAAAACAAAGAGCACTTGTTTTGTATTGACTTTTCAGTTCTGTCGGCAGTCTTTATTACTGCCTCTTTTTTTCTTACAATATTTATAATTTTCTTTTGCTTATATTTGTATCGAGTATTGTACAAATATTGTAGATTATAGACGTAAGGTGCGTGTAACATGAGAAACAGAGTCTGATAAAAGGCTCATATAACAAAATCTAATTCCAACTTTTTTTATTAGTGACACTACAATTCTTCAATATATACACTACAAAATCTTTTAAGAAAAAGGACAAGACACTGTACGGAACTATTTTTTTAGCCGATTTATGTACAGACAACTGAAGTTTATTTGAGACCATTATGTGTCAATTATATTACTAGTATATAATCTCATTGTTATTTGCCCTAAGCCATAACTTTCTATAAGTACGAGTAGTTGACAATTGGCAAAAGTCTTTGATAAGGTAATTAGCATAGACGTTTTAAAATCCTAGGCATTTTGTCCGTGTTTCTTTGCCAATTTACCGACTGATGCAGTTCTTGTTCTATTTTTACGAAAACATCTCATTTTTACTCTTTTACAAGGCGCGTAAAATATGCAAGAAAATAGAGTTTACTTTATTTTTTTTAATCTTTAAATTTACAATAATTTAATGCTATCTGATAAAGCAACGGCTGATAATAAAAATATAATCCATCTTGAATGCGCTTATCTTAAAAGACAATGATATCTAGGGTGCCGACACCGACTTAAGTACATTTAGAACATTAACAGTGTCCAAGTAGCATCTTTATATCTGTGAGATTCTACAGAATTACAGCCTACTTCATTAGCTGTATAATATTAATAATCAATCCGATTGGATTAAAGTAAACATAAAAAATATAATCTTAAAAAAGTCACACTTTTCGCAATTGGCCTACTTCTTCAATCTCATTACAAATATTAATTTATTACATAGAATAAATCGATATATTTTAATAAAATATTCATTTTATATCAACGAAACTATAATACGATAGTGTATCCAGTGGTAATGTGGACTTAAAAGTGCAATATTATAAAAATAAAACAAAATGAGAGACGGAGGAAGCGAGAAGACACCGGATTGGGAGAAGGAGAAACTAAATCCAAACGGATGGTACGTATTTGTTTATTTACATTATTAAGTGCTATAAGAATGTATAACAGAGAACTGCATAGTAATTTTAAAAACTACGGAACGATAAAGCATCATTAAAGAGAGACACATTTTTTTTTTATATCAAAGGTGGCAAACGAACTGGTGGGTCACATGATGTTAAGTGATCACCACCGTCCATAGACACTAGCGACATCAGGGACGTCGCAAGTGCGTTGCCAGCCTTTATATGGGAGAAGAGGGAGGGGAAGGAAAGGGAAAACAGGAAAGAGGAAGGGACGTGGGCCTCCGGCTCTCTCACTGACCGAACGAAACACAACAATGCAAGCACTGTTATTTCACGTCGGTTATCTACACATATATACTAATAAGATTCAACGTGCGAGAAAATGAGATGGAATACATTATACAGTGTATCTTATATTCGCATCATCTTCATTGTATCTTTCACTAACTAATACTTGCTTTATTCTAAGCGTTTTATTTCTATACGTTTGCACGTGTCTGTTCCATTTTTCTATTAGGAAGACTTGGGTTATGGCATCATAACAAGCGTAGTGTATATATATGTGTATCGCTTATATAAGAGGTCCCCAGATTTTTCTTATAGATGACTTTCAAAAGTTATCTCTTTACGATAGACCCCTGCAGCCGCTTTTCTATCATCAGAACTGACAAAAAATGTGAAGATTATATCAAACTATGGAAATTTGCGTTGCGGTTCAGTTCCAACTAATGGTGACCTTTGAAATGATCGCCAGAAACTTGTAATATACGTACTCGACAATGGTTGTAATAACCTATTAGAAAATTCGTTGCCAAAAATTAAACTATCGTTGAAAAAGATCTAAAATACATGACTAAAAATCAAAAATTATTCTGAATAAATTAAAGCCAACTTAAAATTCCTATAATAATATCGTAAAATTGGTTATGTATTAAGCTCTCGACAGTATTATGTGCATGTCAGAACTTACGGGTATATTAAAAACGGACAAAAAGACTAAAGAGTGCTATATACCATATACCCATACCATGTGAAAGGTTGGACACTCGCAGTATTCTAGGATATGACACTTTATGGTCAAATTTAACATATAAAATAAAAAAACGAATACTACTAAACAACCAATAATAACCAAGTTACAGTTTATTCTAAGACTTTCAAGAGTATAACACTCAAACTGGTAAATAAAATAATAAACCTAAGTGCGATGATCGGTCTCAAAAGCTATAATGGGTGACCTGAAGTTAATAACTTTCGATAGTAAAACGGACAAGAAACCCTCTGGGGTTAAATTTCGGTCCCGCACACCAGATTAGGCCCCCCTCGGCAGCGGCTCAAGCCTAGGTCCGTTCCCTCGGCGTAGAGCCCGTGAGTGTGCTGCTCGCGCGATACACTCACACAAAATCTTACATCACTGCAACAACATTACACATATCACCTCCACACACGTGCACGCATATACGCTTACACATGAAAGTGGAAGGGTTTTGTTTATTTCCCTTATCGAACTGAAATAGTTTAGAAAATTATCCGATACAAAATATATATGGCCCTTGAGCTATTTGTCAAATAAAATCGGCTCAGTGCCCAAAATTCTCGCCTTAGTAGTCCGGTGAAGGTGTTAAGAGCAAGTTGGTAAGGTCAATAGCATAGTCAGTACGAGGAAAAACAACAATAAACCATATTGTTTTGTTCCTGACGTTCCCGCGTATACTTTCAAATGAAAGTGAAATCATCCGACGGTCGTTGACACTGTGCTTTACCAAGAAGAGTAGAGGATTGTGTATAATTTATGTATTTTTACTTCAAACTTATCTAAATGCATAAGAATCCAGTATCATTATGTTTGTCCAAGATAAAGTCCGAAATCACTCAATCGATCTTTACGAAAGCTAGTATTTATGTTTTTTTCTGTTTTCTCGAACTGTCTATGCTATTGGCCTTGCAAGGCCTTTACAGCTTCACCGGACTACGCATTTATGTATAACTAGCTGACCCGTGCAACTTCGTTTGCACCAAATTGGTTATCACGCGAAAAAATTGTTTCTTTTTTTTATCGTAGCACGGCAAAATGCCTGCACCCTGCCTGATGGTAAGCACAGTACAATCCAAAAACAATAGCGACACAAAATAAAAACTAGCCTACATAAAACTGAATAAATATCTCTACCACTTACTTTATCATAACTATCTTCGACTTGTATTAAAACCTTTTTATACTCCATTGTATTAAAGAAAAATATATGAACACCGTATCAAAGAAAACGTCAAATGTCACTTTCTTGAAACTATTGTCTAAGAGTTATAAACTGTTTCAAAAACGTATTTGAAATATATTTCCAATATATATTTTTTTAAATAATCTCTGTACCACTCCCAACATAGTACCTATCACCTTCAAACCAAGCCAGTTTTATACATCAGGTTCAATCCCTCGGTAAGGATCCCTTGAGTGCGTTGCTCGCGCGATACGGTGACACACAAATATACATCACTGCTACAACACTACACGATCACCCCCACACACGTGAAACACATGAAACACTGAATGATGATGAATGAAACATGTTACACATGAAAGGGTTTACTTTTTTCCTTATCGAACTAAAAAACTCTCAATTTTCCGATAATAAATATATGCAGGAGTTGTTGAGGCGTGTATGCTTGGTATACATATACGTTTCAACCACTCATACATGTATGAATAGTTAGCTAGATTAGTTAAGATAGGTCGCGATTTTGCATGCAACAGGCAACAGCCAAGCCGAGGTGTGCCGTGTACCCTTGAACTGGTTGCCTAAATAAAATCGGCTGAGTGCCTTAAGCGCTCGTCTTAGTAGTCCGGTAACTTATATACGTATATAAGTTATTGAAACATGCATGTGTACCAAGCATGCGTGCCTCAACAACTTCTATATGTATTTTGTGTAGGAAAAAATCCTCTAAACTATGTAGGATAGGATAACGAAAAATAAGGGTAGAACTCTTGTATCACTGTATCGCGTGAGCAGCGTACTCAAGGGCTCCACGCCCAGGGAACAGATCTAGGCTTGAGCCGTTGCCGAGAAGGGCCTAATTTGGTGTACGGGAGCGAAATTTAGTCCCAGACCACGGCGGCGTGATCTGCGGTTATGCGGGCGTTGGTGAGAACACGCTCTGTTTGAAGAGACAGGCTGGTACTGATCGTTCGCTGACGTGATTGAATCAGGAGGGTCGGTAAAAATGTGTCGCGGTCGTCTTCTATACTGCGCAGCGTTGGGTACGGGTTCATCGTTCGCGGCGGATACCACTAACGGGCTGGGATGATTCGCGGCTTTTTCGAAATAACTACCTGTAAGTGATTTTATATACGCTCAGACAGAAAGCATCTCCAGGTCCTGTGGAGATCCTTATTCCGGACGTACCATGGGGCACCGGTGATTTTACGTAGGGCTCAGTTCTGGAGAACCTGCAACTTTTGGATACGATTTTGCGCATGTGCAAAGACCGAACAACTGTACGTCATAATCGGACGGATGCAAGTTTTGTATAAAGTGAGTTTATCTGGGGGATATTTTACTCTTATGACAAAGCAAATGATAGAAACGATCTAAGACCATACGGCTTTGTTTCGCACTCTTTCTGTGTGTGAATCGAAATTTAAGTGTTTATCTAAAGTAACACCAAGATATTTCACCTCGCCGGCCCAAGGTATTTCGGCTTTGTATAGCCTGATGGTCGACGACGCATATATTTGAGATGGCGTCAATCCCAAGTCATACGTTTACGTTTATCGTTGTATATGGTGGTCAATAATGTTTAATAAAATGAAATTGGTTCTTTGCTATGAAAAAAAAAAATTGATTTGAAATTTATTATTGGAACGAAGTTCCTTACGGCAGGCTTGGAGGAGATAGAGATTTTGCTGCGCGACCGAACTGAAAAAAATGTGATAGTAAAACTGTAACGAAAAGTGCATGGAATAAAACAGTTAAATGAGACGTGCGCAGGCGCGACAGTCGTATACATAAGCGAGTAGTGTATAATATCTTTCTCTTTCTCCTTTTTTGTAATTATTTCTATTTCTATGTAATTTTATGTTGTCAAACAAAAATAAAGAGACATATTTTGTTATTTTAATTGATAATTTGAATTACGATTACATAAAATTGAGCACGATTTTTTTTTCCAAATAGTGTCGATTCTACATTAGCCGAAAGAACTTCGTTCCTACCTGGTGTCCCACGACACCACATTCTTTTTTTTATTTATAAAATATATCAGCGGGTATATATATGATTGTTTATAAAAAATGTGTCTGAATGTTTAATTGCGTTTAAAAGTTACTGAAAAAAATGTTCCTAAACTTATTATTGATTAATCATAAATCAAAATGCCTATTAAAAATACAACGTTAACCCGCTACCAAGTGTCCTAAATTCTGTCTATTGATATATTGATAATTTCTGTAGGTGGTAGAGCCACGCTGAAGCTATTACTGGTTTCAGCATGAATGGGTCGGCTCGTTCGGGCTAATACTGCCAGAATACTTACAGAAAACCGACGTCAAATAACAGTGCTTGCATTGTAATGTTTCGTTCGGTCAGTGAGAGTGCCGGAGGTTCCCTTACACTCCCCCATATACAGGTTGGAAACGCACTTACAAATCCCCTGGTGTTGCTAGTGTCTATAGACGGTGGTGGTCACTAAACATCACGTGACCCACCTGTTCGTTTGCCTCGTATGATATAAAAAAAATATATATTGATGTATTAAAGAACCAGGTATTCTAAAATTCTTGTTCTTTTAACGTTGCCGGCTCTTGTACTAAGGTGTCGCAAAAAAGTCTAGTTACGTTAACTACAAATGTTTGTTTTTCGTTATTCTGGAGAACTCATTGCGTTTTATGGGACAATAAGTATCCTGGATGTAGTTTTCTAATATTAGTTATCACCGTGTCAAATTTCGTTAAAACTGGTTCAGTACTTTCAGAGTAATTCGGGTTTATATTCTAGACTTTAATCCTTTATCCTGGAGAACCCTTTGCGTTTTATGAGATAAAAAGTATATTTGATGTAATCTCGTAATATTAGTTATCACTATGTCAAGTTTCATCAAGATTGGTTCAGTACTTTCAGAGTGATGCGTGTGCATAGGGACAGACAGACAGACAGACAGACAGACAGACAAAAATTGTAAAAAGATTATTTTTGGCTTCTATATCGATAACATAGTCTACCCTGATTAAAATTTTCAAAAAATATTTAATGTACAGATTTCGACTTGTTACAGTTTTATTATAGTATAGATTAGGTTCAACTTGAGAGATACTTTTTGTAAGTAAATTATTGTCAAGTTTAATTATCATTATTAATTGTAAATTTCATCAGTCTCGAACAGACGGCGAGTTAATTAGTTTGTGGACAGAAAACTGTAGGACCGCATAATAGATATCTCATAGATGAAACGTGTTAACGTGGCCGGCTCACATAGAGTAACAAACATGCGCGGCTCAACTAGTATGTATATACGATAACATAAATGATTAAACAATATGGGGTTATGTGTAAATAATTGAATGTGAAGAATATTTTTTACAACAAATAATAGTCGGTGCAAAGGATAATACACGCAGACGGAGTCAGAGCACAGTCAGTTCGTGCGTCAGCAATCAATAAATAAGACATCCATATCGCTAGATTAGATCGTTTCACGTTACTATCACGATTGCGATGAATGAACTATAACCAAAATACACAATACAGATAAAAATATATACTTACTAGAAGCTGTAGTCCGGTGAAGCTGTTAAGACCTTGCCGGGTCAATAGCGTAGACATTTCGAAAAAAAAAAAAACTTACTAGAAGACACGGTCACGTATTGCTGTCTCAGTTATTGAAAAAGAAATTCAAAATTAAAAGGTACCGCCATCTATGAGTGATACACCACAGTCGGTTCTACAGTTTTCTATCAACAAACTAGTTTAAAGCGCCATCTGTTCGAGACCGATGGAACTAATAATTAATAACAATAATCAACATTGACAATCGTTTAATTGGCAATTAAAAAATATCGAGGTCATTAATCGAAATATAGATTGTCGTATCTCGCAATTTGTACCAAATTATACGTACATGCCAAGTTTAATTAAGATCGGTTTAGTAGTTTCGGAGTTCATCGTGGACAAACATCATGACACTGGATTTGTATATATTTAAATGATACATAACTTATACAGGCTTTCGATGTAAAACTCTTTTAATATTTAAAACGAGAAAGTCTGGGAGAATGAATGAATATTTGTTACTCTATCACGCTACTTCCTTATCAGATTTTTATGAAACTTTACACGAATATAGCTTCTTCATAAGAAAAACACATTCACTAATATCTATAAATAAGGTCATTATTGAAATTGAACAAAATATAATGATAAATTTTTAGTGGAAAAGATCCTGACAACTAAAAATTTCCTCGGCGTGGGCTACATAGAATGCTTTTTTTTTCGAACTGACTACGATATTGGCCAGATAGGCTTGCTTGACCGGACAAGACACAAAATGCTTAAGTTGCAAGAGTATATGGTGTCGTTGTTTAAAACAAACCACGATACGACTAGTGCTTCTTAAGGTCTACATTTTAGAATGGAGCTTAAACCCTTACGGTGTTATTACAAAAAAGTTAAACATGTTTTGAACGCTAGCTTAAAAAAGATCTTTCGGTGAATGTTCGCAGTCTTGCTCTTTTGTCTCGCTTTGGTTAGGTTAGGTTACACTTGCGAAAAAAGGATAACGCGATCTTATTCGGGCGAGCGCGGTGCATTTCGTACGAAACCTTACTCGATTAGGCCTCTGAAAGTGGAAGGGTTTACTTTTTTCCCCTTTATCGAACTGAAAAACTCTCAATTTTCCAATAATAAATATATGGAGGAGTTGTTGAGGCGTGTATGCTTGTTACACCTATACATTTCAACAACTCATACATATATGAATAGTTAGCTAGGTTAGCTAAGATAGGTCGCGATTTTGCATGCAACAGGCAACAGCCAAGCCGAGGTGTGCCGTGCACCCTTGAGCTGGTTGCCTAAATAAAATCGGCTGAGTGCCTTAAGCGCTCGCCTTAGTAGTCCGGTGAAGCTGTTAAGACCTTGCTGGGTCAATAGCGTAGTCATTTCGAAAAAAAAAAAAATTCATATCAATATCTTTCTCTTATTATGCGCAATTTTAAATCATTTAAATTTCTTAAGATATTCACTGAAAGTTTAATACTTTCAGAGGTAATTTTTATTTTCATTCAATATCCAAAGTAACTAAAGTAAAATATTTAATGGGATAACGATTAACTCCTGGGCTGTCCAAACCATAACGGTGTTATTACAAAAATGTTAAATACTTGGTTTAAAAAAGGTTTCCTACTTTTTTTTTTTCGAAATGACTACGCCTTTGACCCAGCAAGGTCTTAACAGCTTCACCGAACTATTAAGGCGAGCGCTTAAAGCACTCAGCCGATTTTATTTTGGCAACCAGCTCAATATATGCTATGAAAATCCTTACGCAGCTTTTATGAATGTAATGAAATGTAATATTAATGGGCCGGAAAGCGATTTAAAACGTTTCAACACTTGTTATTTTCAATTGAAAATTATGTTTCATAAAAAACATTTGCGCGAATTACTAGGAATCTATATAATTGAATATATATTTGCCTTACAGAACGCCTGTGAAATAATTATAGCAACTATATTTTGTGTTTAAGCGTATTGCTTATTGAAAGTATCAGGAGATTTGATTTATTTCTTTAAATATGTTAAAGAAATTTCGGTCCCTTTTTTTACGTGGTGAATCCCTTAGGGATACCCACCCGGGGGAGAGGGTGGGGTATGTCCGGCTCGCACGGACTAAAACCCCACGGTGTACCGATAGACCGTAGTGTTGGGGCGGCAAGGGATCGTTCTAAGCTATTCCCCTTAGATAGCCGCCCCAACGGTCCGCCTGGCGGAAGGTGGCCGTCGGACTCCTACCTATAGAGTGGCAGCTGGGTACACAACAGCTGCCTTTCCTAGTCCGCCGGACCTGTGCAATAAGGGGATGAGCCCCCCCGACTACATCCCCTCAGGTCCGGCCTACGGGGGCAGGAGGAGATTGGCAAAGCGCTGCCTCCTCCTGCCGGTCCTCCGTTGGCGAAGACGGCCACTGAGGGGGTCCGCCTCGAGACCGCGAGATGACTTCCTCGCAAAAGGAGGCCACTGCTCGCCATGCCTGCTCGCTTAAGTTACTTCCCACCGCCGCCACCAGAGTGCGGCGCTCCTCCTCCCGCGCAGCACATTCGAAGAGAGCGGTATCCTCTTCAGCGCCGCACTCGTGGCATGCGGCGGTCGACTCCCTGCGAGGAATCCGGTACAGGTACCACCCGAAGCACCCGTGTCCGGTGAGTACCTGCCCCTAGATTTATTCCATTTCATAGCGTGATTATAAACTATAGTATTATTATAAACCCAAAATTTGTGAAGTGTAAACTTTTATAGCCGCTTTGACCGATTTTTGGTAGGATAAAAATTTATTCGTCCACGTCACCTCTAACCTAGACATGCTCGTGAATAATTGCGCTTGTGCCATACTAGCGACGCATAGTATAACAGCCACACTGTATAACTGTCACTCATTACGATGCTCATGCCTACTAATCTACAGATTTTGTACGCTCTTTGTCCAATACTAATCAATAATGTTGAAAGTAAAAAAAAGCCGAAGCAGTCATAAAGACTAACGAGAGAAGTGAAAACTCAAAATAATGGAACAACAGTGATCTGTTTTGAATTTATAAATTAATTGTAGTCTGACATTTAAATTTCATAATTTATAATTTTTTAGTTTAGTTTATTAGTTAATCAAATATATGCTGAGTTACCCAATCTCAATACAAAATATCAATATTAAATATAGACAGACCTCTATATGACGCTTGTCTGTCTAGTCTGATGCAAGCCGCGCAAGCGCAATGCGGCCAGTCACACTTTCTAGCATGTCATGATGCGAAATTATAAATTTATCTCCTACCAAATATACCGCTCAACGGGCCTATACAAGTTTTCACTTTGAAAAAACTAACTTTTTCTTATTTTTTTAATGATAACAGTAAACCTCAAAAATAGCCACTAAGTAATTTAAAAAAACAGTATGAGTCGCAACGACACGCCATAGGAATTACAGTTTTGTATCACATTTTAATAAAATAAAATCAACAAAACATCACGTGGTATTCCTACCCATCTAAATACCGACAGCGCTCAACATAATTTAAATTCGGTGATCGGACGCGAATATGTGTTTTCAACACTCCACCCGACACAGTGCTTACCTCCACCATCTTTGTCGCACAAAAATATTGCCGATCAGAATTCCAAAGTAAAAAAAATTGCAGTAGACAAACAGTAGATTTTTTTTTACTTTTTTTACTTTACGATAGTTGCAACGAGAAAACAATAGCAAGGTTGCGCAACAATTAATTAAAATCACAAACATCACATGACCGACTCCGAGGTGATTGATATACATTGATAAGAGACCATTGATTCTCAACCTTTTAATATCGGTTTCGAGCAGTATAAAGCTATAAATTACTCATACTATAAATCATCTCAGGATTATGTTTTTCAATTAGTTCGTAATCATTTCTATACTATTTTACAAACGTTTTGAATTTGTATTCTATTACTAACTTTTGTCTACGGTTTTGCTCACATTATTGTAGATTAGACCAAGCGTGATTTATATAGCTAACACACAAATTCACATTCGCAATTTATATTATTATTGTATTATATATGAAAACACTATCATTTTTGGGCTTCTGTAGTAAGAAAATACTTATAGTAAACTACTATTCTTTGTTTATGCCGTTCCAAATGTTGTTGTGGTGAAGAAATTATGCAGCTTTTTCCCACTGCAAAACTGTATTTCTGCAGAGTGACTTCTTACAAATTGTTTTCGACGAGTTGGTTCTAGGGATGGAATGATTAATCGTACAATCGATTGAAAAATCGACTATTTTAACTGATATGAAATCTTAAAACCATCCAGTGAGCCGATCTCCGAAACTATAAAATCGTGATTAGATTTTTTCTATTTAAATATAAAATAAAAGCATGTGGTAATTAAAAAAAAGTTTTTTTTTTGTTGTAGTCTGCAGACTCTTGGTCCGCACCTTTTTTTGCTTATATGTAGTTTTTTTTTACGTAAAAATCGTATCCGTGAGCATATATATATATTATTATTATTAGTAATTTATTAAATATTCACTGTTTAATTATTATTAGTTTTTTTATGGTTTATGACGTTATTGTTTTTATAGCGCTTGCATTTCCATTCTTTATGGCCGTGTTTAAGTTGTAATCCACAATATCCCGTGCCGGAACGTCCACGGCCCGACGAATGAACCTACTTATCGCGTCGTCAGTCACGTCGGTATAGTAGACACAGGTGTCGGTGTGTCTAGATATTGCCACTATAGCATGTGAAACGCTATCGTGGATTTGTTGGAAAAAAAAAGTTTACAAATAAAGTTAAGGCATCGACTTTTGAATAATCGTTCCACAAGAAGTCGATTTTTAACCTCATATGGTTGGAACCGTTTTAAAAATGGTTTTTTTTTTTGCAAAGAACCGCCATCCCTAGTTTGCCCTTCCTGCAATCTACCATGACTCTTGCACAGTAATAATACATAGAAACATGTTATATCTATATATTTAATACGTGAAAGAACACTTTGTATTCCTTGTTAAGCGAATTGCGAGAACGGATTAACATGAAATTTGGCATAGTTAAAATTTATATGGAGAAGAAGTATTTTTAATGCAATAGAGATTCATTAAATTAATTACAATAATCTTTACACACACTACTGCTTGAATGACATACGACATACGTAAATGAAAAAGACGTTTACGTTCCAATGACCTTTTTTTTCCTACATTCATTATTTTAACAATACTAACGTTCCATACGTTACGTGCCCTTTAAAATTATCTCGTAATAATAATACCTAATAAAACTTTTACACGATGCTGTCCATATACAATTCAGAGAAGCATAAGAAAACGAAGTGTACATATAAGATATCAACAAACCCGAGATAATTATTTTTTTTTTGCTGGCAGAGCCACGCTGAAGCTATAACTAGTTTCAACATGAATAGATCGACTCGTCCCCGGTACTATCATCCGGTACATAGAAACACCGGCGTGAAGTATCCTTGCATTGTTGCGTTCCGTTTGGTCAATGAGAACGCCGGAGACCCAACTCCCTTTCCCCCTCCTCTACCACACCCCCATACACAAGCTGGCAACGCACTTGCGACTCCCCTGGTATTTCTGGTGTCTATAGACGATAGTGATCACTTACTATCACCCACCTGTTCGCTTGCTTCCTTTGATATAAGTCTATGGTATGTGCCAACGAATTTCTCTAAATTCGCGTACATTTACCATTTATATTAGTAGCACTATCATTGACGGCGAAGGCAAACATCGCGAGGAAACCAATATCGTAGAGATGTTCTTTTAGTATCACTTTTTTTTTTTTCGAAATGTCTACGCTATTGACCCAGCAAGGTCTTAACAGCTTCACCGGACTACTAAGGCGAGCGCTTAAGGCACTCAGCCGATTTTATTTTGGGAATTTAGTATCACCGTATGTGGGAAACTACAGAACCGTGGATTTGTTTGTGAACTGTTTGAAATCGCTAATACGTCGTGCGCTGGCGTGGTTATTATATCCATACCTTCGTGAAGAGATATATGACCTTGCAGTGGGTGATTTAATCAGGATTTTGGTTTGTCACGTAGTGGATTTTGTATTTTACTCCTAATCTTGTGTTATTCGTCTTTATATTTTGCAAAATTGGTGGTGTTTTGCGTAATACAGTTCGGTTAGTGTGGAAGTGAATGGAAAATAATACCATAGACTACGAATTCTGAGATGCCACAAAATCTCCATTGAAAGTCCGAACAAGAGAGCCACCATCTTGTTGGAACATGGGAATAATCACACGACACTTATTGTGTATCATGTGTCGTAATCTCAATTAAAACATAACATTGACACTGGCAAATGCTTCTGCAGAGCTAAAATAAGAAAAAGATTTTACAGTGGTCTCTTACAGGATTATACACTGGTTAGCTAGTCCTCTGCATACAATATATAAATTTTGTTATTATGGTATCACTTTATGCTATGCCGTCGCTTAACTACAAGTACCGTTGTATTTAAACAAAATACTACGATAATAATAACAAAGATAGGTTGGTTTACTTTATTTATTTGCTTTTATAATGTTTATTTTTCGATAAACATACTATAACTAGATCGTTACTTATCTAACGGTTACTATGTCTACATATTTAATTCTAACTATCCCCGCGACTCCGTCCGCGTGAAACCGAATATAAAAAAAAATACATACAACCGAACATAGAACCTCCTCCTTTTTCGAAGTCGGTTAAAAACAGTGACCAATAGAATCATCTGAATATAATTATTCCATTTACTTATCTACTTTTCTCTCGTAGTTAAGTCGCGTCGTCATTAAAATTATAATAAGTTTTGATAGAGTGAACCGATTTTAATGAAACCAAGTCTAAATGTTACTTGAGTGTATGATTTATTATTTCCTTGGTGAGGTTTTATCGTGAACGCAATAGTATAGCAGTGATGTGTGTTCAAACAAAGAAACAGTCAAACAGACAGGTAGACAGACAGATATTTCTAAAAATGATTGAAATGTATTTTATTACTAAATCCAAGACACCTGCAACATTTTTTTTACAAAAGTCTAAAAATACAGACACGCCAGATTTACATTTTTATTATATACTAGCCTCTGGCTGCGACTTCATGGAATACATACTTTGGACTAACGCTAACACGCAGCGGAAGCTCTCAAGAGGGAAAAAACCCCGATTTTTAAACATTATTCATTGGTGCTCCGCTTCTATTGGTCTTAGGGTGATGATATAGCCAATAACTATTCTCGATAAACAAATTATATAACAATGAAAGAATTATTCAAATCGGACCAGTAGTTCCTGAGATTACCCCCTACAACGTCACAAACTCACAAACAAACTTTACCTCTCTATAATATTAGTATAGATGTAGAACAAGTCTTTGCTCGCAACTCCGTCCTCGTAATGATTTTGTTTTTTGTAATAAGAATTATATATTTTATTTGTGTTAATTGTGGAATGTAGTTTTTTTTTTATTTATAATTTTATTTAATTTTAGCTACTTAGGTTTATTTTAATTCAAGTCTAGTGGTTCAAGCTACGTGTGTTAATTTTAATGTTACTGCTTAGTATCTCTGGATTAATGCAATTACTGTAGCCTACATAATATTCAGAAATATTATTTAGCTCCTTATCAGAATCGATTCAACTATTTCAAAGAACAACTTGGACAATAAGCAGACATAACATTATTTATGTGTATAGGAAAGCCCTATCATCATCCAAAAACATACTAATAATAATACATAATAGTTAATAAAAAAAGTAAAAACTACCAAAAGACAAAGGCATAAGCGCCAACGGCATTATACAGCTAATATATATTTAATAAAAAAGAAAAGAACTACCACGAGGCAAAGGCATAAGCGCCAGCGGCGATATACAGCCAAAATCTATTGTATAAAAAGGTAAGAACTACCACGAGGCAAAGACATAAGCGCCAGCGGAATTGTACAGCCGATATCTATATAGAATAGATTGACTCACAAAAACGAGAGTATGTACCGTAGTAACACAGAGTTGCATGAACTGCAAACTCAAGGCCGATAAATAACTATCGCTTTTTAAATTTAACAATATTTTTTACCACTAATCAGTAAGCCAACTGTTGGTCATTCATCCGAAACGTTGCGTTATCGGTTCCTAGCGTTTACAAACTCAGTTTGACTCCGTACGACCCATTTATAATACGTCGCGATATCGATTAATTAGTATCATTCTATAGTGATTATACGTGATAAAGAATTTTTGAAGAAGAATAAATTGTGAAAATAAAACAACAAATTATAATTTGTGACCTGTGTGCCACAGATTTAAAAAATAGAGGTTGATAACAACAAAAGCAAATAAAAAAAAAAATCGAAATATTTTAAAATTTGAATTAAATATATTATAGTGATTATACGTGATACAGTAAATTTGAAGAAAAATAAATTGTGTTTAAAAAATTGCAAATATTAAATAATGTTACCTATGCGTCACAGTTTATAAAATACCGGACCTTTATAACAACATAGAAGAATTAAAAAATGATTGGTTTTTAAATTAGAATTAAATATAAATAAAAATAAACAAATAAAATACCCCCCTAGTTGTTGTGTATATTGGGTGAGTCGCTTAAGACACGTATTTAATGGCGTACATGATAAATTTTAATCAAAAGAAATAAAAAATGTTTTTAAACGAATCTTAAAATGTATCTACAAATATTAAAAACAATACCGGTCCATTTTCACCAATACGTTAGTAAACTTTAACAATTGTATCTCGTGTCTAATGTATACTCTGGAAATTTATAAACAAATAAAATTTAAGTGTATACAATTTACTCGACACATGAAAGTATAGCAAAAAAAAAACTGTTGTCTGTCTCTGTTTCTTCCGGCCAATCTCCGATAGCTGATCTTATATGGAGTTACTTGGGTACTTTTGTTTTAGAAAAATAAAATAGGGATCCGGCCGAACAAACAAAAGAAGCAAAAATTTTCTGGTCAATTCCACGCCGACCAAGTTTTGGGTAACAGCTATTTGGTTAATAAACACGGCGTTGAAATGTCTGGCTTTGGTTAAAATAATGCCTTATATTATAAAATTTTGTATACCTAACACCAATGAGTACTAGAACTGAACCAGAAGAATGCTTTTGCTACATATTTGAACGCGTGAAAAGGTATAGGTACGGTTAGTGCATACTAATATTATATTGTATATTAGGGGGACCTGGTGGATGTTGTCCCAGCGGGATAATAAAAAAAGCCTATTATCCGACCACAGCGCCAATTGTGAATCTAAACCATTCTCGGATCCTTTAGTGGGAGTTCAGTGAAATATACACGTACAGAAGAAATTTATATATAAATGGCAGGATGGACGTTATCCTGCCTTGATAATAAAAAAATCGTAAAACTCAATCGCCACCGGGTACAACTTTTTTTTTTATTCATATAGTAGGCAGAGGAACATGCGGGTCACCTGTTGTTAAGCGATCACCGCCGTCCATAGACACTAGCAACCACAGAGTCGCAAGTGCGTTGCCAGCATGTATTTGTGGGATGGGTCTCACAACTGTGAATCTAAAGTCTAAACCATTCTCGGGTCCACTGGAACACACACACAAAATTTTATCAAAATCACTCCAGCTGTTTAGGAGGAGTTCAGTGACATACACACGTACTGAAGAAATTTATATATAAAATACACACATATTCCAAAATACACGATAGTTTTACCGGAAATCTACTTGCAAATAACCGTTATTTGTTACCGTACCTAATTTTCAATGGTGTATTGTACAATTACTCGGGTATAGATTATTTATTTAAAGGTTCTACAAAAACTGAAAAGTATTAGGTTAATCATCTTCTTTTTTCTAATTTTACTATTGACAATTATACGATATGAAGTGGGTGATTATTTTGTTTTTCCAAACGGTTTATTATTTCTTCAATATCCTAATTACACGGTGGCTTGATAGAATTTTCCAGAGATTTTGTGACATCGCAGAATTTAGGAATTTTAATTTCCAATCCACTACACTTGTGTATAATAACCGAACTATATTGCGCAAGATACCAGAGATATAACAAGAGGTAAAAAATACCAGTTTCAAAATACAGCATAAATTTGTCGGTTTTTTATACAAATTATCGTCACATTGTCAAGATACTGTAACTAATTCTCAATCATGTTGAAGAGCAGTGACTCGACGTAGATAACTTATCTGTACTTATAAAAATAAATAATAAATAGCTATTTGGAAAGTGTTTACTTCAAAATTTTGTGCACAGATTAAAAAATATTTGTAGCCCTGATTTTTTGGAAATTAGTTATAAAAACTCCATCATGTCAACATGTGACTCTAGGCTTAGCTTCAGGTAATCTATTACCATAGCTACCAAAATACCACTAATCACAATTCTATTTCTCATTTTTTGTTTATGGCGATTTCACTTGCTTAGAATATTTTTCTAATTTAAATTCAAGGAACTCTATTATAACAAGATGGCGACTCCTTTGATAGAACTAACCAAGGAGCTTTTATTACTATACATAGCAGTAGGTACGGGTTTAGTTATAACTTATAATCTGCTGAACTAGTGCACAATAATCAAACCATGCCAAGTAAATAGGACCAATTTACGTAATATTGGGTCAAATACTTAAATACTTTGCACATAAAAATAAAGAGCATTACTTATAAGATTCCGCTAAAAATTACAGATTAAAGAATATTCTAATTATCTATAAGTTTTGCGAGATGCCATTATAGATAAAACGTTAAAAAAAAATTGAGCCGTCACGGGACGCCTGGCAGATGTTCGAATCGAACGAATGTCAAATTCACGAATTACACTATAGGTATGCCAGCTCAGTGCGGCAAGAGAGATTACGCACATTCGCTTGCAAATCGCGTCGCCACGTCTCACACACTCGCCACGCCAACAATCCGGTTTACGCGCGCCTATAGATATTTTACATCAAAAAGTTCTGTACTAAATAATTTACAAACACTCGTAACTATGTGGAATACAGTTAGCAATTCGTTCTTAATTACCCATAGACAACGATTCTTTCAAAAGTTAATTTGGAAATTAACGCCTGTAATATCCGTGTCTGGAGCTATTTTTTTTATTGTTATAGACGTAGACGAGCTTATTTTATATGTATTACTATCGTATATTATATATTAGACTTTGACATAGCGAGAAATTGATTTTAAAAACAATAAAAACTTATGATCACCTTCTTTAAAAAGCGCATTGGGCATGTAAATACCTGCATGGTCGCCAGATGAAAAAAATCAAATTTATTAATTGGTTCACATCGTTATATTTGTAGCTGTTATCAATATTGATACGGCTTGTACGTGATTAATTTGTTGACTTTCAAATATACTGTTTTGTAATACACTGTCTTGTTCGAATAATAAGTATTAAACATAGGTATAATTTAAGAAGTCGAATTAAAAAAACAATGGTATAGAACAGAATGAATTTTAATTGAAAACAAAAAACAATTGTAAAACATACATAAAATATATTTTTTCTAAACAAGAAACATTTTATTGAAAATCATTACGCCATAATCAAAAGAGATAATTAGAAAGGCTGTTGTTATGACCCAGTATTCCAACAAGATGGCCGCCTTGGTGAAACTTCCAGGACGGTTGTATATCATAGAATTCTTATTACAAGTTGTTATTTCCGATTCACTTTATCTGTGTAAAATCAGCTATTTTACGTAAGAGACCACCAATATTACACAACATAGGGTCAAATAACGTAAGATTATGGGTAAAAAATAAGAACTATATGACAGGTCAAGTTCTCGCCAAAAAAAAAAATCAATGATAATTAAACTGTTGGAAATGATAGTGGTGTAAAAGGTGTTTTTGGACGCTTTTAAGTGAAAAAATAACAAGTTTATATTAAACATGTGTTATATAATAATATAATGTTTTGACTTCTCACTTCGGGTTCGGTAATGACGACTGAATAATGACTGAGACCGTTTCGACGTCAAAATGCGTATGAAAAAAACCTTTCTAGTTTTCGATAGAGACATCAGAGACAATACGAGCGAAAATGAACCCTTATTACAGGATTTTTACGGAGACAGCGACGAGGATGGGCAAGTTTTTGATAATATTGATTTAAAAAAAAATAAACATGCATACGATTGTGTTTTCGACGTATATTGATCGATCTTACCTATAATATCCTTACCACCTTAATATGTGAGGAAAAAAAACTAAAATACAAAATTGGTTGTCTGTAAAGTCAGTTTACTGACGATAATTTTATTATTATTTACGTGATGACGTCATAAGAAAACATGAGGAAAAACTGTTCTTAATATGCAAGAATAAATTACCTTTTTTGTCGAAATTGCTGTTGTAATAAATAATGGAACCACATTAATTTTTTTCTTCACTTTATCAACATTTGACAAAGTTCACGTGTAGGCCTAGGTTGTGTGCTGCCGCAGTCTCTCTTCTACTCGGACGGATCGATCAAGTGGAAGAGAGATAGATGCATCAAAAGCCGAACGCTTAGACCGATTGCGCCTCTCTATCGCTTTTTCCGCGCTCACGTTTGCACGCTCGGCTCAGACGGAACGTGACAATGAGTCATGCTTTTTCGTGCGTACAGCCGGGGTTCACTCATTTATACGGCATTATCACGTAAATAATCGTGGTAAAGGTTCTCCTAAACATTTTTTTTTCCAACTGACTACGCTATTGACCCAGCAAGATCTTAACATCTTCACCGGACTACCGGTTTTCCTAAGCAAATTAGAGCTAGCGTAGTATAAATCCATTCCGTCTGTCAACAAATTTTGAACGCAGCTAAACAATAAATACGTTTGTCCGTAGGTCCCAAACGCCGTCCAGTCAGCAGTTCAACGTGGTGAGACGAGTTTACCAACAAGATGCTCTCAACAGGGACGCCGATTACCAAGTCCCAGAGAGAACTAGTAAGTTATCATATAATTATGCAAGGTTGGTAATGGTTTATTAAAACGCAGATAAGTCCCTACATATATACTGGAAAAGGTTTGATATGTTTCAAGTACTCACATCTGTGCGTAGTTATGTAAGTGAATATATGTATGAATAGCTTAGAATAGTTTAGCTAAGTTAGATCCGGGATTTCGGTAACAGTCCAAGCCAAGGTGTGCCTGCTTCCTTGAGCTAGTTGCTTAAATAATATCGGCTGAATGCCTTAAGCGCTCGTCTTAGTAGTCCGGTGAAGCTATAAAGGCCTTGCAAGGCGAATAGCGTAGTTAGTTCGAGAAAAAAAAGTACCTATAGGAATTCATGAAACATTGTATTTTAGTATTAACTCGTATCAACTGCAAAAATTATTTGGCCTCCTAAATCCGTACTTGGTAAGGACAAAGCGACAGCGGAAGCTGTTAGATATCGGTTTCAAAGCGATAAATCTATCCAATACCTTCTAACGAGCAATTTTTGTATATTTTCATATCGCTATATATATTCAGGATCTCGGAAACGGCGAGAGCGATTTCCGTGGAACTCAGTATGTTGGTGGTTTCAGGGGCGGTAAACCGATCTGGCTAGATTTCATTCATGTAAAAAATTTTTACCTGACTTTTCAAGCATTAAAAAAATGTAGCTAGAATATAAAGGTAAATTTCGCCGGCGCTGTCAAATTCAGCGAGCGCGGTGCATTTAAAATATAACCTTTTTAAAGCAAGTATTCAATACGTATTTAACTTTTTTTGTAATAACACCGATCGCGTTCAACGATGTCTGTTTTCTTACCGTAGAGAAGTGGAACAAGTGGTGCTATGTTTGATGGTGAAGTTCTTTAGTGGATGCAAAAAGAGCAATCAATTCCAGACATCACGTCGTTCACATATCTACCTTTTACACCAAAACCCGCTTAACATGGCGCCTTAAACTCACATTCCGGGAAATTGGTAATATGCTTTGGGAAAATCCCTGATGTCAAATGTAATTTCCAGTGGGGTATAGATGCAAGAAAGCGATACGCAGCTGCGGTATCGGGGACTGTCTTCTCAACTCGGTGCCGATCGTCCGCTGGTTGCCTAAATACAACGTGAAGCATTATCTCGTTGGGGATCTCGTGGCAGGAGCTACCACCGCCGTCATGCATATACCGCAAGGTAAGTCAGTCTATAAATTGTACAAGTGCGAGCAGTTGGAAAATAAATGTGGAAAAATGTTTATGTTTATGAAAAACCTTTGTGTTATACCCGATATTGTTAAGAGGAAACGAAACAGTTCGTTAAATTGTTTTTGTTCATTTGTATGATTTTCTTTTCAGTAAATGAGTTAATGTTTATTGAATTAGTAGTGGAATATTGGTGATTCCTTTGTGATTTTCAAATTACTCTGCGTCCGTTTGACAATTGTCAAAATTAAAAAACAATTAGATATGTTACAGAAGATATTGCTGTTTGGATTGTTAAATGTGAAAAGCGCTCATACTCGCTTTCAATTTGTTAATTTTTTTTATTATTTGCAACGGAATAAAGCTTTCAAAAATCCCGTCATAAAATACGAATGTTGAATAAGGTGGCCAATCATGCGATCAAGTAATGTAATATAGTACTTCGCAGACATAGGCGTTCACAGTTCTCGCTCTTTCCCGATAATGTTCTCGTCGGGTAGCCAAGCCGCCCTCGGCTCCCGACACCCCGCACCGCGCCACATTGCTGATCCGCACTATTACTTTTTTCCCGTTAAGCATACTTTCTTGATATGGTAATTTATTTACTCAGACGTCTTATAGTGACAATAGATATCCTTCCTCGTCGAATAAATATTCCATGAAATACTAGAATATTTTTTTCTATTCGAATAATTTTAGGGATTAACGCGTACAAACAAACTATACGCGAATAATCTCTTAAGTGGTAATTATAAGTACTTAGCAATGACAATATTCATTATTTATTACACATTTATTTCACCGGAAAATAATGCAAATTTTTATTAGAATTTCATGCAAACATTTAGGAATTAGGCTTAATAATAAAAAACTTAACGTCCCGAAAATAAGATTTCTTCTAAAAACCATTTTGCAAATGAATTAATGATATATAGAATGTACTTGTCGATTAAAATCAGTAGTTTTTGAGTTTGTCGCGACCAGACAAACAGACAGACGTGACAGAGGACTTTGTTTTGAAGTTGCAATGGACATTTTTTTATCAGGTATGGCGTATGCGTTGTTAGCGGATGTGCCCCCTATCGTCGGACTGTACATGGCGTTCTTTCCCGTACTCATTTACGTGATATTTGGTACCTCGCCCCACGTTTCTATGGGGACATTTGCAGTCGCCTGTCTCATGGCTGGAAAGGTAATATTTTTAATATATTTACACTTCTACTTAGTTAGTAGGTGGTAGAGCCACTCAGAAGCTATTATTGGTTTCACCATAAATGGGTCGACTCGCCCGAGGTAGTCTCACTCTCTCACAGAAGCGCCGACGTGAAGTAACAGTGCTTGCATTGTTGCGTTTCGTTCGGTTAGTGAGAGCGCCATAAGCCCATCTCCCCTTAAGTTCAAGCAATATGTTTAGTGTGTTAACACCTAAATGCAATTTAAAATTGCTGGAATACATTGAACATTGAGTATATATGTCATCTCAGAACGTTGGTGTTAAATTATGCGAGGTTAGAAAATGCTCACATTACAATCACGATGTTAGGCTTCAATATAATTATTACGTAATTTGCGAATTCACCGTTGCATTTTCTTTTACGTCCGTAGGAAATTATCGTCCAGAAGTTCTTATATCTTATCATCTTAGATATGATCTTAGGTCATTTAACATCAGGTCAGGTCGTACGCAACCGCAACGCAAAGAAGAACGCGAAGAAAAAAACATGATTGTCTCTTTATAGGTCGTGACGCAGCATTCGACTCATTTCGAAGCCATCAATATGAACAGCACAAATGTCACCTCAGGTATTTGCAATTTATTATTATTCTATCCTTTTGTAAATGAAAATTTCTTTGCGAACATTGAATAATGAACGATATTGAACCGTCACACTCGAGTTGGTGACGCTGAATCTGGTTAACTCGGCTCCACTCGACATCAAGCGCGCTCGGTTATGTGACGCGCTGAATCGTGCACTAAACGGAGTTCCAGTCGTCATCGACCAGGCTTATGTCTTATTTCAAGGAGTGCATTATTACAGTAATTACGTATTATGATCATATCATAATATATTTATTCAGCGTAACATTATTTCAAGTAGTTCTATTATTTGTGCTGCGTATTACTAATCGTATAAAAAAATAACTTCTATCGTGCAGTCATAAGCACACCTACTTTTTTATTCATAGACTAGAATTCACAGTTCAAACGAATCCAAAAACATCTCATATATTAAAATCCATCAAATCTTCCAGGCCGCAGAGCGTGCCACGAGTGCGGCGCTGAGACGGACACCGCGCAGCACACTCTCTCGGAGTGCGCCGCGTGGGGCGATCAGCGCTGCGCCCTGGTTGCGGCGGTGGGGGACGATCTCTCGCTGCCGAGCGTGGTTTCGGCCATGCTCGGCAGCGAGGACGTCTGGGCTGCTGTGGCCTCCTTCGGCGAGACCGTCATCTCACAGAAGGAGGCGGCGGAGAGGGCCCGGGAGGTCGATCCCAGAAGTGGTCCTCTCCGCCAAAGAAGAGCAGCGGGAGGGGCGAGGCGTAATGCCCGTCTCTCCCGAAACCGTCGCCAAACCTGAGGGGATGGGGCGGGGCCCCCCATCTCCTCGTTGCACGGGTGAGGCTGACGAGGGGAGGCTGCTGGTCGTGTACCCAGTAGCCTCTCTATAGTAGGACGAAGCCTGGCGTTCACTCGCCAGGCTGCCGCAGGGGCAGTTTCAGGTCAGTGAGCATGCTCGATCCCTGGCTGCCCCTACCATGCGGCGGACGGTACACCGTGGGGTTTTAGTCCGTGCGAATCGGACATAACCTACCCTCTCCTCCGGGAGGGTAGCGTATCCGTTAGGGACTTCCCCACGTTTTTAAAAAAAAAAAAAAAATTACCTACCAACGAAGACAATTAAAAACATAGATATATAAAAATCATAATTCTACTAGAACTGCTACGGCTGTCCTTAATATTTCCACTAAATCTAGATACGGTCTTGAATAGGAATCGGTTCAAGATATAACTGTACTCCAACTCTTTATTTTATTTCAGTACCCGCATTCGATGTCAACGAGTACACACCTTTACAAGTACTCAGTGTTGTCTGCCTCGCGGTTGGAATATTTCAGGTGAGATTTATCTATATACAGGGACAATAAAACAGACAGTATATATAGCATGACATACTCATCTTCCTCCTGTTTGTCTCTAAATTTAACACCAATATTTAATATCTATTTCCTAAGACATTCTTAAAACTTATTAGAATAATATTTCCTATTGAGTTTTTGGCGGGACTGTGTCATGTAGTGGTTAGAATAATACTTCCTATTGAAAGTTTTTGGCGGG
>JACEII010000062.1:450527-612504 GCA_014332785.1 Antheraea mylitta | reverse complement strand
ATATCATAAACCACACATTTACTAAATAATTTTACTATGAGTGAATGATGCGAATGGCCTAATGAATAGTATAGTTTAGTAACTGATATCATAAACCACACATTTACTAAATAATTTTACTATGAGTGAATGATGCGAATAGCCTAATGAATAGTATAGTTTAGTAACTGATATCATAAACCACACATTTACTAAATAGTTATGCTCATAGGTACTGATGTGGATGCTGCGTCTAGGTGCTGTGTCGACACTCCTATCAGAACCTTTGGTTTCGGGTTTCACCACGGCCGCATCTTTCCACGTGTTGGCTTCGCAGTTGAAAGATCTCTTCGGAGTAAAAATACCGAAGCTTCCAAGCAACTACAAGGTTGTTTTTGTAAGTACAAATTGTTGTTAAGCCCGTACAATTTGTGTTATACTAATGTGCCTCGGTGGGGATCTACATAATGGCAGAGGGCGTCCAGATAAGGGTAGGGGCCCAAATGAAATACTTGGGCCTCACCCTGGACGGGCGCTGGCGATTCGAGCCCCACTTTAAGGGGCTCGGACCGCGAATTGCAGGTGCGGCGGCGGCACTCGGCCGGTTGCTCCCCAACATAGGGGGGCCGGGTGACGGGTGCCGTCGACTCTATATGGGAGTCGTACGGGCGATGGCCGCCTATGGGGCACCGGTTTGGGCGAACGCCCTCGGTGCCGACACCGTGCGCGCGCTCCGCAATGCGCAGCTCACGGTGGCATTGAGGGCGATCCGGGCGTACCGGGCGGTGTCCTCGGTGGCAGATTTTACGCTCGCCGGCTCCCTTTCCTGGGAACTGGAGGCTGGGGTTGTCGTCGCCGTGTACCAATTCACGGCGGCGAGGAAGCGTAGCTGGGGCCCCCGACTCCCAGGGAGATAGAGGTTAGGAAGCGAGAGTTGTGAGAGGGGGCGATGGAGAGGTGGATACAGGACCTGGCGGACGCGCGCTTCGGGATGTACACCGTTGACGCCGTCCGTCCGGTCCTGCGGAAGTGGATAGGGAGGAGTTGGGGCTCCCTGACGTTCAGGCTGATGCAGGTACTCACCAGGCACGGTTGTTTCGGGTGGTACCTGCACCGGATCGCTCGCAGGGAGCCGACCGCCGCCTGTCACACGTGCGGTGCTGAAGAAGATACTGCGCAGCACACTCTCTCTGAGTGTGTTGCATGAGAGGGAGAGTATCTCACTCTGGCGGCGGCGGTGGGTGGTAATTTGACGCTGCCGGGCGTGGTTTAGGCCATGCTCGGCAGCGAACAGGCGTGGCGAGTAGTGGACTCCTTTTTGCGAGGGGTTCATTTCGCGGAAGGAGGCCGCGGAGAGGGCGCTTGAGGCAGACCCGCTGAGTGGCCGACTTCGTCAACGGAAGACCGGTAGGAGGAGGCGGCGCTTTGCCCAACTCCTCCTGCCACTGTAGCCGGACCTGAGGAGATAGGCCGGAGGGCTCATCTCCTCATTGCACAGGTCCGGCGGACGAGAAGGGGCAGCTGGTGTGTACCCAGTTTGCCTCTCTATAGGTAGGATCAGATATATCTTTAGGTATCAGATATATTTTTAGTTAGAGGTATTTATCTATCCATCTCAAAATTAGGACAATCAAACGTAATCTGTACATATAAAAAAATTAAAGTATTTGTAATGTCAAAATAACCACTCTTTACTAAATGAATATGAAAGTATATATAACATGTATAACAAGAAAACTATTAAAAATGTCGTCTGAGTGTGTTCTAATTAGCAATGGTTGGATCGAATTTAACGGGACTTTCACTGACAAACACCTGATGTTATAAGGAGTAATACTGATTTAGAAAAAAAAATCGTCCTCGCGAATAACATAAACTAAAGAAGCAGTGTCCAGAACCGCGCGTATCCAACACGCACACTGAACAAAAATTGATTTACTAAATATCACGCGGTTAAGGTCGTAGATAACTGCTAGTATTAATAGCAATATTATGATTAAACACTCGAAACATGCAAATACGATTTCGGCTTGAATGAAATCAACTGATTTTGTTATTAGTTCGTGTACTGATAAAGATAAGCGAAGTCGCTTATCAGTTGCTCGCTTGAGATGACTTGCTCAGAGAAGTGCGTGACAAAATGAGTGTAGTTTTATGAGACCACGATGAAAGTGAGTTTTTTTCGAATTGTAGGCATTTAAATGATTTTTTTTTTTTTGGAAAATTACTCGATTTAGGGTAATAAATTCGCTTTTACAATCCTAACTTAATGATTGAAAAAATAGGAATGATAATGGGAAATCAATGATAGACAAGATGTCCAACTATACATTTTAATTTCAATCTGTGTGTTAGAGTACGGAATACATAATAAATACAATAATTCAGATGATATATACATTTGAGTTTGGTTGCTTTGCCGAGCACTTTTCTCTTTACCGCTATTCCGCGACCGCACAACGTCTATAATGCGACATGCGATAGACGGACGAAAACATTTGAAGCGAGAAAAACAAAACGTTTCACTTTAAAACAACGATCTGTTTCAGACAGTGATTGAGGTGGTAAAAAACTTGCCGAACCTGAACTGGGCCGCTTTTGTGATATCCTTCATCACGTGTCTCGTGATTGCGCTCAACAATGAACTGCTCAAGGTATTGATAATAATATTAAACTGTTTATTGCACACCTTAAAATATCCAAAATTAAACAGCTATTTACAATATACGTGTACAGTTTGACAACCTTACCGCTAAGAGCGATCTCTTATAGGCGAACCTTGAGAAACATTTAGTATTTAAAATACCCGGTTTTGGGGGGAAAGGGGGAAAAAAGAGGTGGGAGGAGAGGGGAGGGTAGGGGAGGTGGGTTTCCACCGCTCTCACTGACTGAACGAAACGCAACAATACAAGCACTGTTACTTCACGTCGGTTTTCTGTGAGAGAGTGGTACTACCCACGGTGAGCCAACCCATTCATACTGAAATCAACAATAGCTTCAGCGTGGCACTACCACCTACAAACGATTCGAACCTAAGTCTAACGACGCAGTTTCTGAATTCACTGACCACTGAGCCATCATCGAAACTGAATTGCACTTTTTAGTTTCTACAATGAAATGCTTAATACCACAAGGCATTTACTTTAAGCTAATTAGCGGTATCGTTGTTAAAAATAAAAATTATTGTGGGTACTGTTCATATAAAAAAGGAAAGGAAAAAATATAAAAATTAAATGAACTTAACACTTTTATCTGTCCTTATCTGTACATACATATATTACACGCAGCCATGCAGTCGTCCAAAAATTAATAAGAAAGAAAAGTACAGAAAAAAATATGGTTTACTGTACACATAAAATTACTCAAACTTGAACTACTGGCGATCCATCTCGATACTATTAAACTAGGATCGATCGATTCTGATAGGCTGCAAGTATGTGATGCAAGGTTTTTTTTTTAACTTTATTTTTGGCAATCAATCTTTCCGATTATTACTGCCATTGTCACGTAATCAATAATATCACAAACTTCGTGCGATCATTCCAATATTAAGCATCGTGTGAAACCATATTCTAACAAGATGGTGGATTCCTTGCTAGAACCTTCCAGGGAGTTTTTGTGGCATCTCAGAATTTTATGCTCCGTGTTATTATTTTCCATTCACTTCACTTATGAATAATAAACTAACTATATTAAATAAAACACCACCAACTTTACACAATATATAGTCAAATAACACAAGATTATGAATAAAATATAAAATCCACTACATGAAAGACTAAAATCCCGCCAAAAACTCGATGCAAGGTTATCGTCTAGTTCGTTGTAGGTAACTCCTGCTAAAAACGTTAAAAGAAAGTGATGAGGTGTTATTCTTGTTTCATTGTGCATCAGATAAATTTTAGTTGCTTAGTCATTACATTTTGTTTTCGTTGCCTGCCTATTAAAAGAAAATCAATATATATCGGCAAGTTGTTCTCGAGTTAATCGACTCAAAAATCATTCGATGGACCGTTTGATCACCTCTATCCCCTCCCTTGTCTGGAACGAAATGGGGATTTAACTGATTTTTTTTCCAGCCATGGATAAGCAAGAGAAGCCGGGTACCGGTACCTATAGAGTTGCTGGCGATCGTCGTCGGGACTCTCGTCTCAAGGTTCGGGGGTCTCAAGGAACAGTTCGGTATTAGTCTCGTAGGAAATATACCCACTGGGTACGTATTCTATTTTTTACTACTCGTTATCCTATTTTAGGAGCCTCATTATCGATAGTTATTGAAAAACGCATAAAATGTTTATTATTTTAAACCTTAAACGAGAATGAGCATTCTCAAGCGAGTGAACTGCTCAGTATAGGAAATCTTAAAAAGAGCCCAACAACCGTAACTCGCCCAAACACGTTTCTCGCCGCTGTGCAGTTCATTCGCTTAAGCATGCTCATTTACGTTTAAGAGATAAAATGACCATATTTGTATTTTTTTCAAGGCTGCCGATACCACAGGTGCCTCCATTAGAGTTAATGCCTGAAGTGGCTTTGGATGCCTTCACTATTACGATGGTCACGTACACTATATCCATGTCAATGGCTCTCATATTCGCCTCTAAGGAGAAGTATGAGATAGACGCAAACCAAGAGTTGTTGGCACTGGTAAGGGATACATCTGTTTTTTTAAATGCATTTTTAACTATATGTTTTTATTGTACCACGAATAAACTATTGTACCGTACTCGATGGTAAGGACAGTGTAGCCCAAAAACTAAGCCGACCGTGGAGAGATCCACCATTCATCGACAGTCATCACTGCTATGCTATACCTTCGAGTATCCTGCTTATTAGATACATCAACTTATATTGGAACACGACACACCTGAATCTGACACTTGATGTATGACAGACCATGATTCCATCCTAGGCAGTTGAGGTCGAAATCATTCAATCTCTCCTAAAAACTTTGAAGATCTCGCCAACCCACTCGTATGCGAATAGAGATAACTCCTGAAGTTTAGGTTGGAGCCATTCCTGTACCAGTAAGTCGTCTTAATCACCTTTTAGGAAATAGAAAATTGCAATATACCGTTTGCATGTTCTAGGGTGCGAGCAATGTGTTCGGATCATTCTTCTGCTGCGCTCCGTTCTGTGCTAGTCTTTCCCGTTCATATATTCAATATCAGGTATGTAGACATTAGATCTCCTTCATTTTTCCATTATTTTCAACTGACTCCATCATTTATATATTTATTAGGAAACAAACGAAACATTTAACTGATAATCGTTACTTGTATTCTACTGTGTAACGAAGAAGCAAAGAGGCGTATACAAAACCAACCCAAGAAAGACCTCGTTCCTTAAGATAAACCTATTAAGGTTCCTACTTAGAAAGATCGGGTTAGAACGTTCTATGTTAAAGAGTGTAAGTAAACACACTCTTTAAACCGAAACACGGGAAAGCGAGCACAGATGATTTGCTCAGAAATGGATGTGGTTATAGTGCTTCCCCAGTCGAACCTTGTACAAATCCAGCCCTTAATTTCAACTAATATAAAATTAATAAGCTATAAATAAGCATAGGGTTTAATGATATAAGAGGAAAAAGGACAATTCAACTCTGAATCTATTCATGCAATCGTAGATGTGAGTACCCGATAAGTCTCATTTGTAACAATTTTTGTGGGTCAAAAAAAGTATGACTATGTGATAAGACCATGTAGTGGCAAATAGTAATACGTTTAACTAATTGCCAATTGGTTTTTTAACGCTTTTGCCGGATATACTTATTCGTGACAGATTTTTAACTTGAAGATAGTGACTAACCAGGCTGATTTTAGAGAATATCCTATCACTATAATTATTATTAGGATGTTCTTTCACCAAAAACTTAGCTTCATACGAAGTGGCAATTAGTTTTTGAATGCATTTGCCGAATACACTTATTGTTCCGTAGTCAAAAATGTTTAACTTGAAGATGGTGACTATCCAGGCTGTTATTAGAAACTATCCAATACCATATTTTTATTACAATGTTTTACTTCGCCAAAAACACGAAAATTATGTCGAACAATTCGGTGTCAGCAGAACATGCTATCTCTGAACTCACATCGCTTCACAATCAAGGATGCTGTAGTGGTTTAAGCAGTTGTCTAACCTTTGTCACACTACTTAGTCTTTTGAGGTCAAATTTGAAACGGGACAGTTATTTGTGTGATTCACAAAAGGATGTAGTTTGGGTTTTATTATTTGCTTTAATATACTTCATAGGTTTTTAGTGTTTGACCACAACCTCACCTAATGTTAAATGACGATTTATTTTAAGATGGTAAACATTCTAAACCTACCGAGTACTGGCTCCCAGGTGCAGTTGCCGGAACACACTAATAGGCGACAGATTTCCAACTTGATGATAGTATCTAAGCAGAAAGGATTAGAAAAGCCTTTACCACCATGCTATGGTTTCATCACCAAGATTTCCATTCACAGAAAACTCCGGCTCATTCCCAAAAAACTAACAACTCAGCCATCATAGCTTCGTTAGTTTGTAAAGAAGTCTCTCGCAACATAGATCGTAATCTTCAGAATGGAGATTACTTCGATTTAGGCGGGCAATAAAACGGGTAACCTTGTGCACTTGTAGGAACACACCCATAGATGATTAGCGATAGATTACTAACTCGAGGGATTATGGTTTCATCTGGATGTATTCCTTTCATGGGAAGCTCTGGCTGATTCGCAAGAAACTAACTACTAAGCCATCATAGCTTCGTATGTTTGTAAAGAAGTTCCCCGCGACACGGAGCTTGATCCTTAGTGTGAAAGTAGTTGTTTTTTTAATAAAAAAAATTGGAAATGTTTTGATTTTAGGCGGGAAGTAAAACAGGTATCACTTCAACGGTCAGCGCTGTGCTGATTTTGTTCGTGTTGTTGTGGATTGGACCATTTTTTGAGCAACTACCGCGTTGTGTTCTCGCGTCGATCATCGTCGTATCCCTCAAAGGAATGTTCATGCAGATGAAGGAACTGCTCAAGTAAGTATTTTTTAAAGAGAACATTCTTGTGGAAGGGTTTGGAAATTCTGATCTGAAACCATTTTGTGTGATGAAAAGTGGTGGGGGTAAACACTGTATCAGGTAGAGTATTGAAAAGCCCAGTTCTCGTCTGATCACCGATGTTAAGTATCGTCGGGCGCGGTCAGTACTTGGATGGGTAGACCGCCTGGGAACACCGGGTCACGTTAGCTTTTTCTTTGGATTGTTATTAATTTAAATGTTTCGGTGTAACACAAAAGTTTCACTTCTATCGTGTGCTTTCACGAAACCCCCTATGCTTTTTACTTTAAAACTCCTCCTAGTAACCCGCCATAACTTCACACGGATGCTGTTAACTGCTGTGTTCTAATGTAGCGTTATGAGTGATCAAAACTAACTTAAAAACATCGGTTTTTTTGTGGACGTAATTTTTATCAACTATATCTTCCGAGGTATTCGAATGTAAAGGTTAGTTTTAATCTACAATAACTCCTCAAAGTAACTGGCAGATTTCATTACAAAAGTGTTATTCAGCATAGTCATATTTTTTCCCAGTTATCATAATTATTAAATTCCATTTGTATCAATGCCATTATTTAGGATTTTATGTAGTTCTAGCATGAATACCCGGACATAGTGTGATCCAGAATAATGAAGCTGTTGATCTTCTTGCTAAAGAAGCTATCGAGTTAATGAAATATAAGATCCACTACACGGCAAACTAAGATCCCGCCAAAAATACTTAACCACCTTCACTTCGCAACTATCTTAGCTCTTTTTACAGAATCTTGGTACCGCACCTTTTTCTGCTGTCCTTAATACTATTGATCTTATTAAAAATCGTTTAAAGTGTGAGCAACTATTGTTATTATAATACTTATCTATTAAATATTATACGTTTGTTATACTACGTTAGTTTACATTCATTACACGTGAATTGACGTGATAACGTGTTATAAATTGATTTCGTCGGGCTTCACGCATTACACGCGCATGAGTCATTGTCACGTTCCGGCTGAGCCGAGCGTGTAAGCGTGAGCGCGGAACAAGCGATAGAGAGGCGCAATCGGCATAAGCGTTCAGCTTATGGCGCATCTATCTCTATATATAAAATCATTCAATTCATAAAAGTGTGTACCCGATTAGAGTTCCCACGGCAGCGGCTCAAGCCTAGGTTCGATCCCTCGGTAGGGAGCCCTTGAGTGCGTTGCTTGCACGATACGGTGACACACCCATACATCACTGCTACAACACTACACGATCACCTCCACACACGTGCACGCCTACACGCTACACATTTTGATGGAAGGGTTATTTTTGATATATTTTTTTCCCTTATCGAACTGAAAAACTCTCAAAATTTTTCGATAAAAATATATGGAGGAGTTATTGAGGCGGATAGGCTTGGTACACATATACGTTTCAACAACTCAAACATATATGAATAGTTAGCTATGTTAGCTAAGTTAGGTCGCGATTTTTGAATGCAACGGGCAACAGCCAAGCCGAGGTGTGCCGTGCACCCTTGAGCTGGTTGCCATTATAAAATCGGCTGAGTGCCTTAAGCGCTCGCCTTAGTAGTCCGGTGAAGCTGTTAAGACCTTGCTAGGTCAATAGCGTAGTCAGTTCGAGAAAAAAATAAAAATAAAAGTATGCAATTTTTCATCAATGTTTTCTCATGACGTTATCTCGTAAAATTATCGTCCGTAAAGAGACTTTACAAACACCCAATTTTTTGGTCACTAATTTAACTTAACTAAATTCACAATATCTAATCAATATTACACGTGTTATAAAATAACTATTGCACTCATATATTCAGGTTTTGGAGGCTGAGCCAGTTGGATGCTATAGTCTGGTTGATCACGTTCCTCATAACTCTTCTAGTGAACATAGATATCGGGTGAGTTTACTCAAATTAACCCTCTTTGAGATAAGTGGATTAAAGATAATATTACTTCAGGCTAGATATTGTGGGAATCTGTGAACGCTTCAAGAAATTTTCTTACCTACTGGTGTAAGTGGAAAAAATTTATGAGTGTAGAAGAAATGGTCTAATTATCATCATCATCAGCTTGTAAGAGACCCACTGGTCGTAGGCCTCTTCTCGAAGGAAGGTATGGGCGTTATCACCACGCCAGCCCACGACGTATTGGCGATTACAAACTCTGAAAAATCCACAGTTCTATATTCTCTCACATAGAGTAGTACTCCGAGAACATTTTTCAGGTTCAGATCTTCTCATGATGCTTTTCTTCACCGTAAGCCGTAATTACCGTAAAACCGTAAATTGGTAAGTGTTACCAATTTAAATTTGAAAGACTCGAAACTGCGCACATCGGATTGATAGTGTACTGGTCCAACCACTAGACCACCACGACTTATGTGGTCTTGTGGAGTGATTAATAAAATCTAGTAATGAAACCTTCTTTTTAGGTCTTTTTTAACATCCATATATCGTTAAGTACTTTCCGGACAGTATCTTTGACAATCTTTTTAAACTCTCTGAATATAGTTTGGGCTTGCATGTAATATGCCCAAGCGTTTAAGACTAAACGAAGTCAAAATATTATTATGCCAATATCTAGAATTGGAATTTATTTATTCTTAAATTTACTCAATGCTATATATAGAATACGTATTTATACTAAGTTTTCTGTGCAACTATCTTCAGAATGGGCAAAAAGTTTATTCTAGACTGATCGTCCGATAAAATATTTGTACAAAAAAAGGTTGATTTTCAGTTTAGCTTAAGTTTTTACAAATAACATTGAAAGAATTTTATTTATAAGTTTTATAACCTCTAAAATAATGAAATCGTGCAATAGATGTCATAATCTATGGTTTCTTTTTTAGGTTAGGTGCAGGTCTTTTGGCCAGTGTCGGTGCTCTGTTCTGTCGCTCGCAGAAACCGTACACTTGCCTATTGGGCAGGGTTTTGAATACAGATCTTTATTTGGACACAAAACGGTACAGAGCTGTAAGTTTTATATATTTCTATTACCTATAAACACTATTATCGATATATTCTATGACACAATAGATAACTCAAAACTCTAGGAGATTATGTTTATTTATTAGCATAATTTCACGAAAGTAATATAAGTAATCACTTAAAGATTACATTATGTAACGAATTTTTTAAATCTCATAACGAAGATAAGTCACATTGATACTGGCAAATACCTTAGCAGTCTTAAAACAAGAATTAAAAAAAATCAACAACGTCAAGAGTTAGTACATTTTTAAGTAAGGAATTAGATTTTGAAAATATAGTAATTCATCTTTATTATCATTTATGTAAATACAAATCAAATTTAAACCATAGTAATCCTTGGTTGGCCTGTATTAACTAATTGTTGTCTGAGTAAATAAAAATATTTTCAAATTTTAAATGTCATTTTATTCTGACAACACCATTCCTCTGCTGGCAATCTCCATGTCGTTGTCTTTGAATATACAGAGTATCATAAATTGAACTGTGCACATCATTATGATGTACACAATAACGACAACCGACCATCTTACATAGTCACAGAGACTTATTTCGTAGTTCGACGCGTAAGGGTAACGTTTGTTCGGGAACAGCTTCATTTTGATTTATAAAAGCGTTATATGCCAAAGGCAAAAGCCAAAAGTTTGCATCACATTTTTATTGATATTTCAATAATTAATTACCTATTGTCAATTGTTGTTGCCGTACTCATTTTGATGTTAGCTTGAGTTTTAAATGACTGCGTCAAATGTTTTTATAAGTTGATTTGTTTCTCGAAGTAAATGAATGCATACTTAAATAAGAATAATAAAAGAAGTATGTATATTTTGTGAATACATATTAAACTTTGTTTTAAATTTGGCAGGTGTTAAGTATTTAAATTATGTTTTTCTAAAATATATTATAAAGCCTCAGTATCTTCGTCCTTTGAGCCCGTTTTAAAGTTTAACTTTAAAACTGACAAGAGTTACTTGTTATTTTATTTAAACTTTTATACGTACGTGTCCCATATTCTGAATTCATTATTTATATTTGCTATATGAATTATTTCTAAACCAAAAGCTGTAGAATCAATTATTGATAATAAACAAAATAACTTTATTTTTGGAAATCCGTCTTTCCGATTCTTACTGCCATTGTCACATAGTCAATAATATCACAAGCGGGAGTTTTTGTAACATCTCAGAATTTCATGCTCCGTGGTATTAATTTTCATTCATGTCACTTATGCACAATAAACTAACTATATTATGTAAAACACCACCAAATTTACACAATATAGAGTCAAATAACACATGATTATGAATAAAATATAAAGCCACTACATGACAGACTAAAATCCCGCCAAAAACTCCAAATTATATGTCAGGTCTATTTTGCCACTTACGATTTTATGCTAGTCAAATGTCACTGGCATTTCTCATTTTAATTATTTATGTATGATATTGTTTTATGTGACATACCTTTCTTCATTTCTTTTTATGTTTTTAAAAGTGTTAATCGGATTATCATAATAATTATTTCAAAATCAAAATCAAAAATTCTTTATTTAGTTTAGGCCCTAATAAGGCGCTTATGAACGTCAAAAACTACCACCGGTTCGGAAAACAACCCAGTCATCGAGAAGAACCGGCAAGAAACTTGGTCGGGTATATATTTTTTTACATATATTTCCAATATCTTATAGTGCATACAAGCTTATAGTGGATGCACAGAGAGGAGTCAATTCCAGACATCACTATCGTTCACATACTGATCTCTATAATAACCTTTTGACACTAACACGCGCTTGACGTGGCGTTTAAATTTGCAGTCCGGCAAATCGGTAACATGTTTTGGGACTTTATTGTAAAACCTAACACTGTTGTTACCCAAGAAACTATTACTGGTTTTACTAAGTCTGAAACATGGGACGACCAGTTTATTACAGTTCCTAGTATTTAAATTATGCCGGTCTTTTACTAAATTCAGTTTTTCAAAGTTTTTACGGACATACATTAAATTATCAAGAATGTATTGGGAGGGTAGAGTTAAGATACGGAATTCCTGGAATTTCGTTTTTAATGATTCGCGAGGTCCCATATTATATATTGCTCGAACTGTCCGTTTTGGAAATAAAAATATGGTGTCTACCTCAGCAGCCGTACCCCACAGGAGAATACCGTAAGACATTATGTTATGGAAGTAAGCGAAATAGACTAACTTAACAGTGGCAATATCTGTAAGCTGGCGAATCTTCCGTATTGCGAATGCAGCAGAACTTAATCTGCTCGCCATTTTTTTAATTTTTATTACAGGCGGAAGAACTTCCCGGCATAAAGATCTTCCATTACTGCGGCGGACTGAACTTCGCCAGTAAGAATCTATTCCGTTCAACTCTGTTCAGGAAGATAGGATACTTGAAACCGGCGGAGACGGTACACGATGAGGACAACAATCTTACTAAAAGCGAATCTTACGAGTGGGATCCCACCATCAGTAATCGCGTGAGTTAACTCAAAATTTCTCAAATTTGTTCCAATCTGGGGGAAAATAAAGAAAGGTACCACAAGCGAATTACACGAGTCGAAATCCATCAATCAGTAATCGTGTGAATTAACTCAAATGTTCTCAAATTTATTATAAGAGGGATAGGCGAAACATGTACAGGAAGAGGGAACTCGAGTAAAACTAGTTTTTGAACTCAAGTGAGACAGTTATAATTTTTTAATTTTTAGATCACAGCAAGACAAAATTACGGTACTATGTCTGACGCTAAGCGCAGTGCAATCCAAAACAACGACGGCCACATGTAGTCCGGTGAAGCTGTTAAGACCTTGCTAGGTCAATAGCGTAGTCAGATCGAAAAAAAAACGGTGGCCACTCTGAAATCTGCAATCCTTTGGCTGTCATAACTGTTATGATTACCAGCAAGCCTCTAAGCACCTGATAACATTGATCAGCTTCGAATTGAGAAATATTAAAAGCTTGTCACCGTGACTGGTTTGTTGCCGAGTATATGGTTGTAGCGATTCATTCGAATATAGATCTCTACCACCCCTTCTGTTTACTGAATGTACATCGGATATGCGACACGCATAATCGCGCCACTATAGCCAGTTATCATACTTGATGTATGGTAGTTCATTCGCCATGTCCTACAACCTGGAAGAAAGGGTTTAAAGGAAGTTAGGTACTTAGGTTAGGTAGAACTTACAAAGCTTTTCTCCCCACCAAATGAGATTGCGGCTAAGCAATTAAGCGATAAAAAAATTAGACTAATCTAGCAAAGAAATACAAATTTCCAGGTACAATGCGTTATAATCGATGCGACGGCGTTGTCTTACGTGGACGCGCCCGGGATCAAGAGTCTCGTCGCCGTACAAACTGAATTAATACACAGCAACATAACGGTCATTCTCGCTGGAGCTAATGGTAATTATTTGTTTTATTCCCTTTTTATACTCCTTTCTTTTTATATTCCCCTTTTTATGATCCCCTTTTTTATCCTCCTTCTTTTTATGATCTCCTTTTTATTCTCTCTCCTTTTTATAATCCCCGTTTTATCCTCCTGTCTTTTTATGATCTCCTTTTTTATTCTTCCCTCTTTTTTATTCTCCTTTCTTTTTTATAATCCCCTTTTTTATCCTACATTCTTTTTATGATTCCCTTTTTTACACTCCCTTCTTTTTATGGTCCCCTTTCTTATCCTCCCTGCTTTTTATGATCCCCTTTTAATACTCTATCCTTATTTTTTTCAATGATTAAGAATTAAACATATGTTGCGTGAGAAGTATCTTTAATATACTTCTGTTATATACATCTTTAATAATGTTTCCATTTTATTAAAAATTAGTTTGAGAAAAAGTAATGAAACTATAATTAGAAATAACAGATAAGAACAGTATAGTTCAGTAATGTCGCATTTTTATAATACAAAGATGCTCCAATAAACATTTGATGCCAACATGTCCTTAAATCTGACGGTGAAGTTTGTTTCAAATTGTTACCAGAAGTTGGAAGTAAGTCACAATGAAATTGCAAACACATTGTACGAATTAATTACCGTTTGATATTAATCTATCTAATACCTTTAAACGAGCAATTCTTGTATATTTTTGTATTTGTATTTTTTTTATATTTGTACAAAAATAGCTCAGATGGAAATCGGTTGCTTCGAAAATCTGTGTAACCCCTATTCGAAACCGGGTGACAGCAGAAGAGATTTTTTTTTGTGTAAAAATGTTAATTTTATAAGGCAAACCTAACAGTCTATTTTAATTTAAAAATGTTTTTTAAAGAACCGAGCTAGGTAATATACAGCTAGGCTAATATGCAGTAGTATATTATATAAAAAATCAAGCGACTAAAATCAGCTTTTGGTGTTATTTAATCGTCCATTTGCAAAAGCAAATTCCTTTTAATTTACTGCGTAATTCATCGTATATCATATCACCGTATCGTATTTTGGTAGGACATTTTTTTTTAACTTTATTCTTGGCAATCAATCATTTAGATTATTACTGCCATTTTCACGTAGTCAATAATATTACAAGCATCGTGCAATCACTTCAATAATAAGCGTCGTGTCAGTCAATATTCTAACAGGATGGTGGATCCCTTGCTAGAACCTTCCAGGGAGTTTTTGTGGCATCTCAGAATTTCATGCTCCGTGGTATTATTTTCCATTCACTTCACTTATGCACAATAAACTAACTATATTACGCAAAACACCACCAAATTTACAAAATATCGAGTCTAATAACACAAGATTATGAATAAAATATAAAATCCACTACATGACAGACCGAGATCCCGCCAAAAACTCTAGTAGGACATTGTTAATTTCCAAAACTTTGCAAATTAAAAAACAATATTAGTTAATAGATTGTTGTTTATTTGAATAGATAATAGGGTATTGTATGTTCATAGGTCCGGTGTTGGAGATGATAGAGAAATACAATTCGTTAGAAATCGACAGACTACAGTTGGATACTTTTCCAACGGTTCATGACGCGGTTGTTTATTACAACGTAATGGAAGCGAAAAAACACAACATACCAATTACAGTTGCTTCGTGACATGTATAATGTATTTAAGTATACGTACTTAAACTTGACGAATCCTATATATGACGTACTCCCGACTATAGGACATTAACTTATAAAAATTAAGTTTGTTATCATATTACCAAAATTTTAGATGTATTTTTTTAGGAATTAAGATATTTTGGAACATCATGTATATTATAAATCTGTTATGTAAAGGACAAATGACTGGGAGTAGAAAGAGAAGACATATAGTAATTTACACGTGGTAGAATGAGACGACATTACAGCTTTATTGATACGTATCGTGTTTTATTGTTAGTAGTTTCTGACTGTTTAAGAATGTTTAATAATAATTATTGTTTTAGAAGATTTTTAGCAAATATCATTGCATTTGTAAGAAAATATCATTTCTTCACGAACGGAACGTAACAGAAGTGCAATAAAAGCGGTTATCGAAGTATGAAAAATTGAGCCGTCACGGGACACCTGGCAAATGTGAAACATCGAAATTGTTTTGTATTAGTTATATACATAAAAGAACAGATTATGAAATGAATCAGCTATGGTATAATGAAAAGATAGAGTATTACAAATTTGTTCCATAAAATAATGACTGTTTATTTATTTTAGTACTTTATTAAATACAAAATACTAACATTCAACTAGGTGTAGGCGCGAGGTGTTTGGCGGCATTTATCATTAGGTCGTCGTCGTGTGCCGCGTAACACTATAAGAACTAGTGGTCGATAAACAATTTGAATCTTATGGCTATATAGATAAAGTTGCAAATGTTTTGTATAAATGAGTATTTCGTTAATAGTGCAAAGTTCGTAATTTGTCAGACAACAGTCAGATTTACCCGCGCCTATAAATGTTTTACATCAAAAATACGTGGCTATACTTAACCTCCCTTTTTATTTACGAATTTCTAGAAACTTCGCAATATATAAGACGGGCAAAAAGTATAATATATGAATAAATAAAACATTTGAAAGCTGGTTCAAAGTTAGTTTATTATCGATTTTATTCTTTTTCGCATGTGTTAAATCTTTTATTTCCCGGAAAAAAACATAAAGAAACTATAATTTGTCGATGCACATAGCATTATTAAATACATAAAATTACCAGTTTATTTGTGTACTCCAAATCAAGGTATGTAAATGACGAAACGATTATATATAACATATATAATTTTATATAAAAATTACATAGTTTATAGCATACTTATCTTTATATTTTAGGTTAGAAAAAATATATTATTTTGGATTTATATTGTCCATTTCTTATAGATACATTGAATTGTTTGCTCAAAATAGAGCGTTCCTCAACATTGCTCGAATAAGTAACCACTCCCTCTCACCTCTCCATTCTCCCACTAAACCACTTCCCCTTCAAATACGCCCCCTTAAACACTCCTTCTCTTTTAATCACTCCTTCCCCTTAAACACTCCTCTCCTCCTCCTTAATCGTACTTAGTTTTTTTTACTGTAAGACTTAATGAAAATTCGTATAAATAGTCAATTTTACGCATTTCCATTTCATTCCATACTGGTCATAGCATGTTATGGTTACTGAACAGTTAATATACTCGTATGTGTTAATATACTAGTATCTAATACACATAACTGACTTTATACCCATCAGATAAGTCATCCATGCGTGGGAACCGAAGCCCCGACCTCTCGGTTAGAATTTTTACTAATTTCATTTAATGAAGGTTTTTATTCATGTTTTATTATAATTTATATATATATGTTTTCTGCAATACATTGTACATAAGCGATTTTTTATGAAAAACATTAACTGATCAAATTATAACAGGAACCACAAAGTATTTAGACGATTTTTGTTACAATTGTAACAATTTTTTTTTTATTGATATGTCACGGTAATTACATTATTAGCTTTTCTATTCCTTATCGTCTCGTATTCGGTTTTAGACTCCGTATACTAAATCTATATAGGCGGATTATTAAAAAAAATTACTATTAAAGATCTTTTGTTAAGAATTATGAAGAGTAAGCTTTATACATAGAATCCCGTGTTGCGTGTGTTCGTAATTTTTCTCGCTCTAAATTTGCTTTCGACCGGTTTTGATGATTTATTTGTACTTACTAAGTCGCCGTTGTTAGAGTTGGCTCCAATAGGTGGTGTTGTTGTCGAGATGTAGATTTTTCTTTTTTTATTTTGAAATGTATATTTATATTTTTTTTTTTTCAGATTTGTCACATATTTTTTTTAATTTAATTCGAAATTTCAGTCTGCAAGAACCACTTAATATATTATTATTATTAGTTCTGCAAAGATAACACTACTTATGAAGTCCACTAGTATCATACAATTTGAATGTACAAAGAAGTTGTAACTTGTAGAGTATCTCAGAAGTACTTAATTGTTAATTATCAAGTAGCTAATCACGATAAAAAATGCTCACTCGGGTAAAAGGCGCGTCACATCAGGAATACATGAGTAAAGAACATAGAGATAGGTACCTCTACGTATTTAGCGTATTACTGTAACGCTACGAAAGAGATAGCATAAATCTCGGCTACAAAACGATATGCAGTACCAATTACTTGATTTTGCACGTCGGCCCGAAGACAGAGATAAACGGCTACGTTTATTTTCGTATAGCATTGTCTTTGTCTAACAGCATTTTCGTTATGCGATAGAGAGGACGCTTTACAAAACTGACGCAAGCTGAACTTAGCCGGACGTTTCACTCCTCTACCCGACGTGTCAAATCAAAATACTGTATTCTAATGATGTACATTAAAATCAACACTTAATAAAGCAATGACATTTCTGCGTAATACTAAAATCTTCCTACAAGTAACTCCATGAAGAAAGATACCCATTTTAACTTACATTATCATTCATTCAGAGTAGAAATACATCATTAGAAATAGACGAGACTCCAAAATAAATTTCGTAATTATTTAAATTTATATTTTAATAAAGAAAAGGGTTTTTTTAAATGTACAATTTTTTCGCAGATTATTTTTTACATTACATCATTAGAAATAGACGAGACTCCAAAATAAATTTCGTAATTATTTTTATTTATATTTTAATAAAGAAAAGAGGTTTTTTTAAATGTTTTATTTTTTCGCAGATTATTTTTTAGCGTGGAAAAATTATACTACTATCGATAATTGTACTTAAATGAAGACGAATGAAATTGTATCGATTTATTAATTTATAACAAAAACGATCAAAATTAACTAATGTCAAATATAAAGTACCGAAAATAATAATACTAAGGAGTCGACGCTCTGTTGATTATCTACTCACGCTATATAGCATGTTTGTTTTTTTACACAAGAACGTACATTCGAAATTACTTTAAAATCTTTTATAGTTCATTGAACTGTACAAACCTCAGTGTCATATGATAAACTAATAGAAGTATTTTCATCGGCGAAGAAGTTACTGCAAGTTATGTGAAAATTACACATAATTTCTTCAACATTCAAAATAAATGTTGATGAATAATTTCTTTGCCGAAGAAAGTTGAATAAGTCTGTTGTGATATTTAGTACGTACTGTATTACTAATATGTACTTAGTTTAATAAATACATGTTGATTATATTTAGGTGTTTGTCTTTTTATTTATCTCCCAACTGTTGTACCTATTGAAGTAATGTTTGTATTTTTCTTTAACACGCCCTGTTGCTTAAACGGTTTGATAGATTTTAACATTTGAGGTGTTAAAAATGATGATGATGATGATGATGATTGGTCCGACCGGTTTCGGCTATGACCACTTTGACCCCTAAATTAAATGGCGCTGGTATGCTCAAAGATAGCTTATGTAGCCTATCTTCGCGGCGAAACTTCGTGAACATTGAGGACACGTGAGTACGCCGTTCTCATAATGATATGTTATGGAAGCAGGAGGGCGAAATTTATATGCACATATGAGTGTAGTATGTGCCATGTACTAGTGAATGCAGTGTCTCTGGATAACGCTAGCAGCATGCTGGAGGATTCCACTCCAAGGGGTCGAACCTAAAACAGATTTACATTCGCGGCAGACTTTGTCCTATCTTAATAATAAAAAAAATCCTAAAAGTCAACCGCAGTTACACCTACCGGTTTCAATTGTGAATCCAAACCATTATTGAATCCACCTGAACACACAATTTTTTTTAAATCAAAACTGTTCAGCCGTTTTCATAAATTTGAAAATATTCTATTTTTTACTTTTATGTGTATATAAAAAAGAGGAGTTCAGCCACATACACATGGACAGAAGAATTATATATATAAAAAAAACCTTATATATCCTAATAATTAGCACCCTTAATTCATAAAAATAGTGTTTAAATTAGACAAGTGCCAAGTTAGAACTATCTTGACGTAAGAAGATACTGTATGGTGCAATTCATTTATTAATATTTATATATATATATATATAAATATTATATAATAAATTAATAAAGATTACAAAGGCAGCCGCTAGTTGAATAAAGTTTTTTTTTTCACTTTGTTTTTGGCAATCAATCTTTCAGATTATTACTGCCATAAATGAATAAAGTTAAATGTTTAGATAAAATATAATAATATAACATCAGGTATAATTGTAAGAAGTTTCAGGGATTCGCTATTTTAACTCTACCCAATACATAATCTAATGCATGTCAGCAAAAACTTACATAAGCTAGATTTAATAAAAGGCCAACATAATTTAAATACTAGAAACGACAACGAATTGGCCATAACATATTTCAGACTCACCAATAACACTTTAATTCGTAATCGTGTTAGGTTTTATAACAAAATCACACAGCGCATTACCGATTTGCCGGATAGTGAGTTCAAGCACTGTGTCAAGCGGGTTTTAATGTCTAAAGGCTAGGCTAATCTTAATATACGGTGGATCAATGTGTGAACGATGGTGACGTCTGGGAATGAGGCGAATCTCAATGCATCTACCAAAAATCAATGTAACTAATGTCTAATCTAAGTTTGTAAAAATATGTACAATGAAAAGATGAACCAGATCGAGATTCTTGTCGGTTCTTCTCAATGACTGGGTTGTTCTCCGATCTGATGGTAGCTTTGACGTTCAAAAGCGCCTTCTCAAGGTCTAAATTGAATAAAATATTTTTGATTTTGAAGAGTGAAGGATTAAAATAAGTGAATACTAATTGAGTGTAGCATCACGGATCGGTTGCGGTGTGATTATAATCACGGATGTGCGATTGCGGTAATTTGTTTTGGATATACAATCACTCAACTGCACTGATAATAGTTAGGGTACCGTTTATTCTAGATTTCTTTATAAAACCCACACCACTGTCTGCAGCCGTGATATCATGAGTTATATAATATAGAATACTCTATACCAGGTGAAAGGTTACACACTCGAAGTATTCTCTTATATGACAGTTCATGGTCGCATTTAACATATTTTTATATGTTATAATATCAAATTATAATATTATAATATAATATTAAAACAAACACTAATACACTACCAAGAAAATCTAAATTAAAGTTTATTCTAAGACATCAAAAGTATAGTTACAAACGTGTAAATAAAATAATAAACATAAGTGCAATGACCGGTACCAAAAGCTACAATGGGCGACCCGGAGTTAATAATTTCCGATAGTAAAACGGACAATAAACCTGTAGCTACCAAGTATGTCATCCTCTTTGGGAGACTGGCTGAAACCTTTATATATATTGTAAATAGGATGTCATTGAAACAATGGCGTGTTCGTATAAATACCTTATATGGACACATGAATAAAGTCTATTTTTCGCATTCCAAGGATTGTTATTACGCTGTCCAGCTTAGTCTAGACTCCTATAATAGCCCGAAGCTCCTACAACCCTTTTGTTTTGTTCCTGACGTTCCCTTTCAAATGAAAGTGAAATCACCTGACGGTCACTGACACTGTGCTTTGACATAGACATAACTTAGAGGATTTTTAGAATATTTTTTTTACAAAATAATATCGTTATTATTATATTATAATTACATGAGAAGTAGTGACTGCTGTAGTTAATAACTCCGCTTGTGTATATTTTTTTTTGTATTTTTATAGATAATTAGGTCAAATATTAAGCAGCTATTTTTTTTATTGATTTAGAACGAGGATCGAGTACAGAATGTCCTCCAAAAATATTGCTACTGTCTAAACTGTCACTTGATGTATGTGTATTTATAAAACTATTAAACGTATCTATGACAATTTGATTTTTGGATTCAATTGACCCTTTTTTTAGTTCCCCTCGCCAGGCTGCCGCAGGGGCAGTTTCAGGTCAGTGAGCATGCTCGATCCCTGGCTGCCCCTTCCATGCGGCGAACGGTACACCGTGGAGTTTTAGTCCGTGCGAATCGGACATAACCTACCCTCTCCCCCGGGAGGGTAGCGTATCCGTTAGGGATTTCCCCACGTTAATAAAAAAAAAAAGTACATAGTATAAAATAATGTCGCTTTTTGAGATCTGTGTTAATTTAGTTCTTTTAAATTACATTTTGATACGATTTTCTCTATCGTTTAGCATAGGAATCTAGGAACAAGAGGCAATTCGACGAATTGTTACCAAGTTGTAGAAAATATTTTTTGGTTGTTTACAATGGTAAGGCTGGCTAAACTTTATGAACACATTAGAGTAATGTAGGTACTGCATTGTATTATTAAAATTTATTTAATAGCATATTAATAAAGAAGTTTATTTGTAAACCCAATTTGACAAATATAGAATTAATCTTATCATATAAACAGACTTACTACGTTCAAAATGACTCCTTATAAAAGAGTTTGAATTCAATATTAACGTTTTTCGAATTTTCACAAGAAAGTAATTCAACACTGCGAGAAGTCTAACTTGATATAACATCTGAAAAACGTAGTCTCCGAAGATAGTTACTAAAGTGAAATGATATGAAATAAGTCTTTGTTTGAATTTACGTAATTATCTTATTTACTTTAATCTATTTAAATAATGCATTAATTCAGTTTTTTATCATCATTATAGTTTTAGTATTCATATTTTTTTCTGTAATATTATAACTTCATTCAATTCTATGCTAATTATTGTAGTGTATTATAATGATGTTATTCCATCTCCATTAAAATTATTTTATATCAAATTTTATAAAAGACTGAATGAAATTCTTTAAATGCTTAACTAATCGTATCTCTATTGCAATAATGGTTATATTTCCTACAGCGACCAAATAATTAAAATTACTTTTAGTAATGACTTAAAGCGTTTTATGCAATGGTATTATAACTAAAAAGCTAGTTTATATTCAAATATGAAACGCATATTTCCACTCAATTGTTTTTTTAAATTACTTCCTCTTTTGGTTACAAGAATTATTATTTCAATGAATAACTTAGAAAACACACACCTTTTTTAGTTTACACGCAACAATAAATGTTCTATGATTTTAATGAACTGTACATATCAAAGCGGCAAAAAATGGATAAAAGTCATTTAGACACTTAAAAGGACAATATTACACACATACAAAGTCGGGGCATATCGCTTATGTATTACAGTGAACCCAATTGAGCGTGAAATGACAGTAATTAATTATATTTATCTTAAAAATTATGGATAAAAATTTGTTATAAATAGTGACAAAAATATACGAGATAGTATCGTGTAAGATTGTCGATCGAAAATGAACTTGTACGGCTATATATTTGGTGTATTGGTTATACTGGGCATTGCACAGGTAAAAATCTCTTATATATAAATAGAATGATAGAGATGTGCCGTTGTGTCCGCATCGGTCATGAAATCACTCAATAGATTTCGATTTTTTTTTATTAATCTTATACACTAGGTACTTGTCTAGATAAGGATAGAAAAAAATATCACAATCGCTTCATCTATACTATAATAAAACTGTAACAAGTCGAAATCTGTACATTAAATATTTTTTGAAAATGTTAATCAGAGTAGACTATGTTATCGACATAGAAGCCAAAAATAATCTTTTTACATTTTTTGTCTGTCTGTCTGTCCTTATGAACACGCATCACTCTGAAAGTACTGAACCAATCTTGACGAAACTTGACATAGTGATAACTACTATTACGAGATTACATCTAAAATACTTTTTGTCCCATAAAACGCAAAGGGTTCTCCAGGATAAAAGATTAAAGTCTATAATTTAAACCGGTATTACTCTGAAAGTACTGGACCAATTTTAACGAAACTTGACACAGTGATAACTAATATTACAAAGCTACATACAGGATACAGGATTTTTGTCCCATAAAATGCAAGGTGTTCTCCAGGATAACGAAAACCAAAAATTTGTAGTTAACGTAACTAGACTTTTTTGCGACACCTTAGTACAAAAGCCGGCAACGTTGGAAGAACAAGAATTTTAGACTACCTGGGTCTTTAATATATCAATATTTTTTTTTTATCATAAGAGGCAAAGGAACAGGTGGGTCAAGTGATGTTAAGTTACCACCACCGTCTATAGACACTAGCAACACCAGAGGTGTCGCAAGTGCGTTGCCAACCTGTATATGGGGGAGGGGGAGGGTAAGGGAAAGGTAAGGAGGAAAGGGGAAGAGAGGTGGGCCTCCGGTACTCTCACTGACCGAACGAAACACTACAATGCAAGCATAACTAGTGGTACACTGAAGCTATAACTGGTGTCAGCACGGATGGGTCGGCTCGCCCGGGGGTAGTACTACCCGACCCATAGAAACACCGACGTGAATTAACAGTATTTGCATTGTTACGTTTCGTTCGATCAGTGAGAGCGCCGGAGGCCCATCTCCCTTTTAGCCTTCCCTCCCTCCCCCCTCCCCCCCCCCCCCCCCCCTACCTATAAACTTATCTCTATGCAAGCTAGTTCTTAGCCGCTAGGAATGTGACGAAAAAGTGGTATAGATTAACATCTGTTATTTCGAAGTAGTTATTACCGTATGTTATCCAGGTATATACATATTAGTTTGATAATACAGGGTGTGCCCGTGGAGGATTCGATGCGACATTCAGAACCTGTAGCAGCCGAAACTCTACTAGATGGCGAGTACTATAATTTATATTACTTTTTACTGATCAGTAGGAGAAAGCAGTTATGTTCGAGGTCGCACACCACAATATACCAATTATAAATCACAGTATAGTGTCAAATTCACGCTAGATGCATTCCTAGATTAGAAATTAAGCGGATCTCTAGCAGTCTGTTTTTCTAATACACTGTACTAATCTATCAGGGATAATGGAGTAATTTTGTCGTCTCCCATTAAAAATTAGAAAACAGAATTCGGTGTTTAACTACTTTTTCTGCATATTACATTCATTCAAGAGTGAGTCACCACGACAAGCACCGCCCCTTATATGGGCCGTTCGCAGTATAACTACCCGACATTAAAACATAACATAGACCAATGGCGTCTCAGGTCATTAGTAACACACCCGATATAGTCTATAGTAAGTCATTAGTAGTACGGAAAGTGCTAACAATAGAGTTTTTGGCGGGATTTTAGTCTGTCATGTAGTGGATTTTATATTTTATTCATAATCTTGTGTTATTTGACTATATATTGTGTAAATTTGGTGGTGTTTTACGTAATATAGTTAGTTTATTATGCATAAGTGAAGTGAATGGAAAATAATAACACGGAGCATGAAATTCTGAGATGCCACAAAAACTCCCTGGAAGGTTCTAGCAAGGGATCCACCATCTTGTTAGAATATGGTTTCACACGATGCTTAATATTGGAATGATCACACGAAGTTTGTGATATTATTGACTACGTGACAATGGCAGTAATAATCGGAAAGATTGATTGCCAAAAATAAAGTTAAAAAAAAAAAAAACGTGCTAACAATAGTATGCATAATACATACTATACATCGTATAGACATCGTAGAGACATAAATAAACACGGACACACACTTGTATTTTCATTTGTTTTTGTTACGAGAGTAGCATATTCTTTGTTTCATTATTACGGTTGATAGTGGTTTTTATTTTACTGTATTATTTAATTTGCTAACCAAATTCGAAGAATAAGAGAAAAATTGAGACCCTTCCACTACATGTTTTGCGTTCATATGTACAAGTTACAGTGTTCAGTTCAATGTCATTTTATCGGGTTAGTAGTGTCTCGAGAGCTCCATTCCAGAGGATCAGAGGCTTGAGACATTGTCTAGGAAGGCCGCGGCGAGTGTGCAGGAACGAAACTACCTACCAGATCACAGTGCGGCGGCATGATCATTGAATTAACGATTTAATATTTTACTTTATTAATATACGATCGTTTAGATTAGGTATATAATAAAAAAGTAATCAATATTTAAGTAAGTCATTGATAGCGAAACTAGATTTTGTTTTAGTATATTTTTATATACAAAAATGTACAATTATAGATTTCTTTGAAATAAATAAATTTTTTATCCAGGTAATTCACGGATCGTCAACGGATGGGTCGCGGAAGATGGACAATTTCCATACGTAGTCAGTTTGAGGATGGTCGGTCCAGCTGGTGGTGTTGGAGCTTGTGGTGGAGGAATCATACACAACAACTGGATACTCACCGCTGCCCATTGTCTTGCCAGGTATCAATCACACAGATAAAGAATCTTTCGAATACATTCGTTCATTATAATTTTCTCTTTAAGCTTTGTCTTTTTCAATTTATGAATTCATATTTAATACTTCCTATTGTTTTAACATAGATATATTAATGAAAATACATCATGTGATGCTTACATTAAAATATATTGTGAAATTCAGGTTTTATGAACCTTGAATAAATAAGCTATTTATTTTGAATATAAGCTTAATGTTTCTCATTAAGTATTATTATTAGGTTTTGGATGTTTTGTTATCCAAATGTATCTTTCCTTAGATAAAAAAAATGTAGCGCAGAATTTATGTTTTTCGAATCTATGCCATAAAGTAAATTAACGCTACGAGACCAATACGTCCAATTCAACAACAGTCGCTTCAATACGATCAAAACTACATAATATATATACACATATATATAACTAAATAGATGAGTTTTTCTCTATTTAGTTGAAACGTGTTAAAAAATTACTAAATAAAGTAAATATATATCTAGATGATTCTAGATCAGTGTTTCCCAACCTTTTTTAGGCCTTACCCCACCTTAACATTTCTAAAATTGTTACGCGCTCCATACATAATTTTCAACTATTAAAAATTGTTTTGTTCCTTTGAGAAATATAAATGATAAAGTTTTAGTAAAAAATCACTATGAAATTGATATCAAAACATCGTAGTATTATATTTTTACAGACGACAAACTTATGTTGTACGATATGGGCTCACGAATCTAACTCGCCCCGAGTACATAGTCGAGAGTGAATTCGCCAAGGCTCGCATCCACCCAGGGTATAACCAGGCGTCAACAGCGGTACAGACTGACGACATTGGGTTACTTGAAGTGTCGTACCCAGTTTCTTATGGAGGTAATAAACGGTTAATTAATTTCTTCCTATCATTACTAGTACAGTTTGCTAGCAACTGCTCGCAATTTCATTTGTTTTTCTATATCTTTGATGATACTATGAATTATAGTCGTGTAGTTCTAACTTACCTAGCTCTTCTATGACTAGATTTATTTAAACTTACTTCAGATTTATCGTTATATTCGGGCCACTTCTAAACAGCGCCTTTATAATAATCCTAAGAAACAAAAGGAATTCTCATATCATTTAGAATTATACTTTGTTCATCCACAGCAAATATTCAACCCATACGAATTCAGAGCAGCGAAAGAAAGACAAGGGAATACGACGGTGAAGTTCTGACTATCAGCGGATATGGACGCACTAATGATCTTTGGCTTGGTAAGTACTGTGGCATAAAGATTTTGTTTAAATCTTATCGCACGATAAATAGTATAATTACTGCCCTAAAATTAAAAAAATCTGTATGTACTTAATCCGTGGGTGGCGGAGCGGATTGTTCTTTAATAAATATTTGTTTTTTATGGAATATTGTTTACATGTATTTTTGAGCAAAATAGTTTGTTGCCGTATCAAACGTTGTAAGCACGTATGCTTACACATAAAAGTGGAAAGGTTTTATTATTTTCCCTTATCGAAGTGAATTAGTTCAGAAAAAAGTAACCGAGACGAAATACTTACAAGAGTTACTGAGGTATGTATGCTTGGTATACATATACACTTTAATAACTCATATAAGTATGAATATGTAACTTATTTTAGGTTGGCTCAGATAGGTTGAACTTATGGCCTCCTTTTGCGAGGAAGTCGTCTCGCAAAAGGAGGCGGCGGAGAGGGTCCGTGAGCAGGATCCTCAAAGTGGCCATCTCTGCCAATGGAGGACAGGTAGGAGAAGGCGGCAGTTTGAGCGCCTCCTCCCACCGTAACCGGACCAGGGAAGATGGGTTAGGGGGCCCATCTTCCCATTGCACAGGCCTGACGGATGAGGGAGACGGCCGGTGTCTCCATACAAGACGAGGCCCGGCGGCAGCGCCTTGCTGCTAGGCCTACCGCTGGGGCGGCACGATGAAGTCTACAGAGATCTCGTGCCGTCCCAACCATAGCGGAAGACGTACACCGTGGGGTTTTATTCCGTGCGAGTCGGACATAACCCACCCTCTACCCCGGGAGGGTGGGTATCCACAAGGGATTTTCCCACGTTAAAAAAAAAAGATAGGTTGTGAATTGCATGCATCAGGCAACAGCCCAAGCCGAGGTGCAACGTACACTCTTGAGATAGTTGTCAAGATAAAATCAGCTGAATTCCTTAAGCGCTCACCTTAGTAGTCCGGCGAAGCTGTTAAGACCTTGCTAGGCCAATAGCGTAGTAAGTTCGAGAAAATACCTAACGCTATTCGTCAGTTCGTCCTGTGTTATCCTGTGTCCTGTCTTGATAGGAATCGATATTTTCAAAATAACTATAGATAAATTCTTCCTCGGCATTACTTCAATATTTCTTATTGGAACTATTAATATAAAAATAAATACTTATTTATGACTTCGCAGGTGGATATGTACCGGAAATTTTGTACTGGACTTATCAGTTAGGCATAACGCAGGAGGAATGCCGACAGTGGTACCCAGCGAGCCAGACATTCAGAGACCAGACCATGTGTGTACAATATTATGTGGACGTGTCGCATAACACTTGCCAGGTATTATATTTTCGCTTGCAAAAGATGCAGCATTACTGAAAGATGATATTGTTTTGATAGGTTCAATCGATACCCCGAGCTAACATGCTTAGTCACTTCATTTAGAAGATGCAATGCAATGCAAACCAAGAAGAGTATACACTAAGTTAAAATTAAGCTAGGGGCAACTTTATCCACATCGAAATAGGAATGAAAGAGAACTGTTTCACAAAGTTAGCCCTCAACGAAAATAACTATAAATTTCGAGGCTAACGCCTTTGACGAAGCATGGATCAAATTTTCAACTAGTAGGAACAACCTGTAGTATTTCATACGAGACATAGCACTCGAAACTAGAATCTACACTTAGTACGAACATATGCGGCGTCCTTGAAGCGACGATGGCTTAATTGATAGCGTATTTGGACACCGCGTTGATGTACCTAGGCTCGAAACCTTGCAACTGAGTTGGAGCTTTGATGAGTTTGATGATGAAACTGTAGTATGATGGCAGGGCTTTTTCTAAGTCTGCTTGGCTAACTACCACCAACAAGTTGAATATTTGTCGCCAAATTGATGTATTCCCAACAACTACACTTGAGAACCAGGTTTAGTGTGTTTACCACCTTATGCCATATCATCATTTATCTAACATCAAATGAAATCTGTAGTCAAATGCTAAAACCTATAAAATATATAAACCAATCTACCAGCTCTTTCTACTCTCTAATCTATAATAATAGACTGTATCTTAATAGGATGTCTTTAACTAGTTCGATGGCAACCCGACACTATTTTGATAGTAGATTGCTCGTTTTGGACAGGGTCAGGTCTATTGAATGATATTTCCAATCCAGTGCCATTTTGTTAAGGGAACTGGTGAAGGAAACCTAAGGCGCCTAAATAATCCAGTTGCGGTTGTGAGGCGGGTTTACTTACGCAGAGCGGCGCGATGAATCGATATTAAATTGTCTATGCGTAAGATAAACTAATTGCCTCCAAGTATTTTACCAAAATCGAATCGACGATAAAAAAAGAATATGAATGAACCTTACGTTGCAGTAAACGGCACTAAAAATACAACATCCCTTAAGAACGTGGAAACTCATTAACTGAAATCACTCTCTCTAGTAATATTTTGCGCTGAACCAGGAACTTCTTTTTCAGTAGTTGCCTATGGTCAGTCAGTCTTCATATTTTTGCGTTAGAAATTATACGTTTATTTCTATTATACGTGGCCATATTTTTAATAGCTCAATTTTTAGGGCGACAGTGGTGGTCCACTGACTATTCCTGACGTCGACGGACAACTGACTGTGGTCGGAATTATGAGCTTTGGGGCAAGTGCGGGATGCAACACGCCCAATCCTTCAGGTAAGGATAGCTAAAATAATTTACGATGTGCCGAACTTAAATACCAGTGGAGTTGATCCACCACGCTATAACTGCGAGTCGGAAATGCAGTCAATCCGACACATTATACACACTCAGCAAAAACAACAGTTCCGCAGCATACATCAGGTATTCTTACCAACGACGCCCTAAAAGGCTTATAGAATTAAATTCAACCCTAACAAAAGATGAATGAATCTATCCAGCCATACGATTAAATAAAAAATATGTGGTTTTATGGGATGATGAAAGTGAAACTGTTATTTTGATCGTAGGCATCTATCTATAAAGTTTCTGAAAATTATTCTATTTTGAATATCTTAAGTATTAAAATCACGTTTTTTGTCATTAAAACCGAATGGTAATGGGAACTCAATATTAGATAAGATATCCAACTATACATTTTAATTTCAATCTGCCTAGGGAATAAATAATAAGTACAATAATTTAGATCATAGATATATTTTAAAAACTGAGCACAATATTTTATTAAAATTATTTTGTATTAAGCCATGGGCACCGCCATATTAGCGTCGCGTTGACTAGTCTGGCGAACACCTTTCACTTTATAAGAACCCCGTGGCCACGCGCCGGCTGTAATGCGACATGCAATAGACGAAAACATTTGAGACAAAGGAGAACTTTATACTTTAATAGTTATTTTAAAAATTAATTGCAGGATATGTACGGCCGGAATATTACCACGACTGGATCCAACAGGCGACCGGTACGAGTTACGACTGGAGAGTCACTGATATCATCAGTACTTAATTTAACATGCAACTTTATATGTGTAATCAATTTGAAACGTAATAAATAATTAACAATACCATAAAACCCTATTTTGATTTTTCCATTTAATTTATGTAGAAATTAAGTGTAGCTCTTAACTGTCATTAATTTGCCACTCTTTAAAAGAATCTATGAAATATATTACAATAAAAACAGTTCCAAACTTGTTACTATAGAATAATAATTGAAAAGATAAATTAGTTATCACATTACCAATGTAACACATAAATTGTTTACAACATTTCGTAAATATTTATCAAGAACATAAATAATTATTTTCTGATGGTACGGGCACGGATATAGGAGTAGAGGAAGACCAAAAGAGGTTTGGATGGATTGTGTAAAACACATGTGTATAAAAGGTGTGAATACTAAGATCACATCTGACAGAAGACAGTAGTAAAGAAAAACATGTTGTGGTGACCTAATTAGATGTTATAAGGATAAGAAGATGATGACGATAAATGTACTTTAAACAATTAAATTATCTTCTTCTCCTTTTTTTCTAGTATACTTTTAATTAGAATTTTTTTTGTCAGCTTAGTTTTAACAATAAAAAAAATTGGTAATAGATTTTCTATATTTATTTATGTCTATAGACGTCGTTTAAACACTGTAACAAACTGGTCGTTCCATGCTTCAGACTTAGCAAAACCAGTAATAGTTTTTTAGGTAATAATAGTGTAAAGGTTTTACAATAAAGTCTCAAAGCATGTTACCAATTTGCTGGACTATAAGTTTAAGCGCCACGTCAAGCGGAATTTGGTATCAAAGGGCTATTATAGAGTGGATCAATATGTGAACGACGATGATATCTGGAATTGACTCCTTTCTGTACATCCACTAAAAACGGTTGTATAATGTACTAGCCCCTGCCCACGACTTCGAGAAGCTCCCAAGAGAAAAAAAATCCCGATTTTGATACATTTTTCATTGGTGCTCCGCTCCTATTGGTCTTAGCGTGATGATATATAGTCTATAACCTATCTCGATAAATGAGCTATATAACACTGAAAGAGTTTTTCAAATCGGACCTGTACTTCCTGAGATTACCCCCTACCACGTCACAAACTCACAAACTTCACCTCTTTATAATATTAGTATTGATTGGAAATATACCTATATGTTAAAAAGACGTACCCGATCGAGTTTCTTACCGGTTCTTCTGGATGACTGGATTGTTTTCCAAGCCGCTGGTAGTATTGACGTTCACAAGCGCCTTATTAGGCAACTGACTCTCCAGTGGTTAGGAACACATTACCACCATGCAAATTCACACTTCTTACGTTGACAAACCTAAGTAGTATAATAAATCTGAAAATGAGTTTGTTTACACTTACACAGTCCACGGATCAAAAAAGGACATTAAAAAAGGTACATCTCATTTAAAAATTGCGTTCTTGCGTTCAAGTGAAACCACGAGGAATAGCTAGTTTACACTACTTGTAAACTACATAATATTGCAGATAATTTCGAGAACTGGATAACATATAAATAAATGAATAGCGGCATTTTAATTACCCTTGGTCGTAATAATATTTTTAAAATAAATCAGATGATGAAGGAGCTAGTTTGTATGTGAATTTATAAAGAGAAATATGGGCATTTCAAATTAATAATAATGATCTATAAAAACACGTTTAATCTACAAAAGTTTTTTTTGTATTTACACTCTATAAAAATCATGCTCATATCTCCTCGTATCGCTGCTCAAATATTATCAAACAAAATTATATTAGCGTCATCAATCTATACACGTTTAAAATGAAATCACCATTTACGTATCTATAATTCTAATAAGTTCCTTCTAAATATGTAAAAAAAGATAACAAATATAGAGTTGTTTGTGCTAAAATATATGCACCGTGTAAAAATATTCTTTATTATTCTCTTTGCAGCCTTTTTACCCATAAACTTTTTTTACATGTTTTAAATAAAATTAACTTATTAAACAATCAGTTGGTGCTCGGAACTTCGCTCTCATAAACACAATTCTCTTGTTTTTAAAGTACTATGTTAATTGCTAGCTATCTTTTATTTTGTTATTGTAATTTTAACTGTATTATATTTTATAATTCTTGGTTTACCGCTAAGGCACTGACACTGGCTAAATGACACTGAAAAAATTCAATCTATAAAAAATTTCGTTAGAATCGGTACAGCCGTTAAACAATTCGAAGAAACAACAGATAATGAAAATTTATTTCTTTCTTTTTCATTCCTGGCAGCCCAGGCCTCTTCAGACTAGTAATGCCTTTGTGACATACCAAATTAACCTCTACTGCTTTATACATTTCTTTTCCGTGTTAAAATATGTTCCAAGTTTTGATAACGGCTAATTTTGTGGATTAGTTTACAACGAAAGTTATAGATGGGTAAAGGGGAAGGCGGATCAAGTTTTTTATATACTGTCAGGCTCAGAGGGCAGGCGTTGCCCTTTTTTTTTTTTTTAGGTGGGGAAAATCCTGCATAGGATACCCTTACAGCTGCCGTTGGGGACGAGGGGCAGCAGCTGGAGGGTGATGCCGGACCCCTACCGGCTAAAAACCCCACCGGCCGCGTGGCGTGAAAATGTGAACCAGGGGTCGGTGTCGCGCGAGTATAAGCCGCGCCCTGGTCACGCGCTCTGGCCACCCGTGGGTGGTAAACAGGCGACCTACGTCACGAGGGTGTATACACCCTGATGCTCCTAACAGAAGCAGCGGCCTGTGGCCCGTGCTCTCGTCACGGGTTCCCATTTATGGCAGTGGGCGCCCCCACCCACCGCCGGGAATTTACACCACTGCTCTATAGGTTACAGGTTACAGCTACTACTAACAGGTACAACTTATGCGGTACCGAGAGAAAGAAAAAAAAAAAAAAAAAAACAGAGGGAAGCAAGACCAACTGGACCGAGACCAACTATACCCGACTCGACCGACCGAGACATAGTGACCCCGGACCAACCGACCCCACACAAAGGACAACACAAAACAAAGACAAGAAAAAAGAGACGACCAACCGACCCAAGACCAATTGAACAAGACCGAAACGACCAAGACCAACAAGTCCTGGACGAGAGGCCGCAGAAAAAAAAAAAAAAATAAACTGAGGACGTATGCGCCACTTCCTAGGGCGGCCTGAGGTCGGACGTAACCCTCCGGCCTCCACGTCTCATTCTGCCGCGTCGGAGAGCGGTGGCATTAGGCTCACGCTCCCGCATTCTTTCCGCTTCCTCTTTTTCCCGAAGAACACTTTCGCAAAAAGTCGTGACCGCCTTCCATGACGTTTCATCCAGGATCATTGCTTGTACTAACGCCGGCAACGATAAATCTGTCCCTACTCTCGAGACCAATTCTGCGCGTTGGCCTGTCCACGCTGGGCATTCATACAGCAGTGCTGTATCGGTATCACAGGCATTGCAGTGATGACACTCGGTCGTTGGTTCGCGTCTCGTGATTCGGTGCAGATAATCTCCAAAACATCCATGTCCGGTTAAAATTTGGGTTACTCTGAACGTGAGTTGAGCCGTGGGGCCTATTCATCCACTCCCTCATTACAGGGCGAATCGCCCTTATCGTCATTATGCCGGCCCTTGGTGATGCCAGATCTTCGGACCACCTCTGGAATACCTCCTCCTGCAGTAACGCCTTCTGAATGGCTACTTCTTGCGGAGCGATTCTCCCACCCCTGGTTATCCTTTCGCTCCTCCAGCTGTACATAGCAGCGTATGATTGTGCCACCAGCTTCCATGGGGGAGAGTTTGCTAGAAGGCATGCTGCATCGTGGGAAACCGTGCGGTAGCCACGGACTGCTCTGATAGCCATGATCCGCTGCACCTTACGAAGGATGCTCACGGTGTGTGGCGTCAGGGCTTCATACCATATTGGAGCCCCATAGAGCATCATTGACCTGATTACTCCGGAATATAAAGATCGGCATTTCATGTCAGCACCCCCGAGGTTGGGAAGCAAACCTGCGAGGACAGTGGCGCTTCGCATAACTTTCGGCTCCAGGGAACGGAAGTGGTCCAGAAACGACCATTTGGCATCCAGAACGAGTCCAAAGTACCTGAGTTTGCTGTCGATCTTAATTTGAACTCCCTCGATTTCAATATGTGCGTCAGACAGGTGTACTCTGCGGGGACCGTAGAAGTACATAGCTTCGGTTTTCTCAAGGGCGACTTGAAGACCCAGCCTGCGTATCCTATGGACCACATGCGCCGCACTCGCTGAGCCTAACTGGATAGTTTCCTTGAGGGTTCTGCCGCGCGCTGTTACTAACGTGTCATCTGCGTAACAGGTTAGGGCAGAGCCACGTAGCAGGGCACCCCTCAACACCCAATCGTAGGCTATGTTCCATAACAATGGACCCAGAACAGAGCCTTGTGGTACTCCACACGTCACAACCCTTTGATGGGTGCTGACGTTTTGTCCGTTGTACATGACAAATCGATCCCGCAGATAGGAATCTACTATCATGTACAAATAATGGGGCACACCGTGGTATTCAAGAGCATTCATGATGGTCTTCCATGGGATGCTATTAAATGCATTCGCGATGTCTAATGACACCGCTAGCATTACTCCGCCCCTGGATAAAGCCTCGTCAGACAGAGTCTTCACTCGACGAATAGCGTCCATGGTGGACCTACCTTCGCGAAAGCCGAACTGGTGGTCGGATAAACCAAGGCCCGTAGTGGTCAGATGGTTGGTCAGCCTTCGCGCTATGATTCGCTCGAGGAGCTTTCCGGCTTCATCGAGCAGTACGATTGGCCTATAGGCTGATGGTGATTCTATAGGCCGCCCCGGCTTCGTAAGAAAGACTAGTCGACCAATCTTCCATTGCGATGGGAAGGTTCCTGATGAAAGGCATACGCTGAAGAGTTTCCTCAAGCGGTTGCCCAGAGCCTCCATCGCAAGAACCCAGACTCGTCCCGGGATACCATCGGGGCCTGGGGTCGTACTCTTACCACAAAGTCGTAATACGGCCGCATTAAATTCAATCTCTGTGACTTCAGATGCCTCGCCAGAATTGATTTGCCCAGGTACTGCGGGTTGAACAGGTGGCTGTTCTGACAGACTTGGAAACAAGGCTTCTAAGATCCTTTCGAGCAGCCTTGGTTGGAGCGATTCCGTAAGTGGAGGGGCCCAAGGTCTTAACCGACCGAACACCATACGGTATGCTCATCCCCAAGGATCTCTATCTAAGGCTGACTGGAGCTGTTCTCTGGCCAGCACTTTGGCTCTTTTGATCGTAGTTTGGAGCGTCTTTTTGGCGATCCTGTATACTCCATACAGTTGTGCCTCAATTACACTCTCTCCCCCTCGGTGCCGTCTGCGATGTCTTGAGTACTGGCGTCTTGCAGCAATACACGTAGTCCGCAAGTCTGCAATTTCCGTGGACCACCAGTACACACTACGCTTAGGCTGGAAGGCTTTAAGCCTCAGCATGGAGGCATCGCAGATCCGCGCCATAGTGTCACGGAACCAGTCAACCTCTGATCCTATGTCCAAGGTGCCATCGGGCTGCGGAATCCAAGTGCCCTACCACAGACCTTAATAACTCATGACAAAAAAATATATAAAAATTTCTAACTAAGCTGACAGGCTGAAAACATGTGTTATTAAATTATTATTCTTTTATATCAAAGGAGGCAAACGAACTGGTGGGTCACGTGATGTTAAGTGATCACCACCGTCCATAGACACTAACGACATCAGGGACGTCGCAAGTGCGTTGCCAGCCTTTATATGGGAGAAGGGGGAAGGGAAGGAAAGGGAAAGAAGGAAAGAGGAAGGGACGTGGGCCTCCGGCTCTCTCACTGACCGTATAAATGCAAAAATTTGTACATTTAGTATCTATCTATATATAAGAAAAATTAGTACCGAAAGTGAAAAAAAAAATGAAATCTCGCCAACAATACACGTACTGTGTCCCATATTATATATACAACAACCATCCAAGTACATACAAAAAAAACTAACACAAACCTATGAACTAACTATGAATATAAAAAAATTAATTAAAACATGAAGTGTTGCTAGACTGAAAATAGACATTATATGTTTTTCTGTAAAAAAATATATATCTCGTCAGTAGCACCACAGCTACGACCCTACGAATCCAAAAAAATCATCAAATCTTTTTATTTGTATGTTTTAGTACAAAGGGAATGCTTGTTCAAGGCGCATTGCAACGCATGAAGCATCCTAATTATAGCTATATATAGGGTACTTCATTAAGCGCTTCGTATCTTTAAATTGAAATAATACGAAGTGTGTGCGATATATCATCGAAATTTTGTATTCGTTTGAAAGACCTATTGATGCCATTTTCTATGGAATGGTCGAAAAAATTTCAACCGCAGCTTTGCTCGGTAGCGTGTATCCGAAATATCAAATTTTCCATGACTGGCGCATAAATAAGGCTCAAATTGACCAATGGTATGGGCTATGTTGGTTTTGAGGGCTGCTGTGGATTGTGCCTTATTAGTATAGACCTGCGACTTACAAAAATCATAAAAGAAAAAGTGTAACGGGGTCATACGGTACAACATTTAATGGCCAGTTCACATTAACTCCACGTGAGATGACCATACCCACAGATCGTTCTTGCAGAATGTCTTATGTGAGATGAGCTATGTGGTGCGTAACGCCGTCCTGTTGAAAGCACATGTCGTTTATGTTTATAGTATCCAATTCAAGCCACAAGAAGTTGGAAATCATCGATCTATAGCGGTACCAGATTAGGCCCCTCTCGGCAGCGGCTCAAACCTAGGTCCGTTCCCTCGGCGTGGAGCCCTTGAGTGCGCTGTTCGCGCGATACAGTGACACAAAATCTTATATCACTGCAACAACATTATACATTTCACCCCCACACACGTGCACGTATACTTACGTATGCTTACACATGAAAGTGGAAGGGTTTTGTTTCTTTCCCTTATCGAACTGAAATAGTTCAGAAAATTATCTGATACGAGATATATATAGGAGTTGTTGAGGTATGTATGCTTGGTACACATATATGTTCCAACAACTCATATGTATGAATAGTTAGCTTAGGTCAGCTCAGATAGTTCGCGAATTGCACATATCAGGCAACAGCCCAAGCCGAGGTGTGCTGTGCACCCTTGAGCTAGTTGTCAAATAAAATCGGCTGAGTGCCCTAAGCGCTCGCCTTAGTAGTCCGGTGAAGCTGTTAAGACCTTGCTGGGTTAACAGCGTAGTCATTTCGAGAAAAAAAAATTGGTCTATAGTGCTCGCTGTTGACAGTGGTTACTTGGCCAACTTCGTTCTTTAAGAAATATAGAACGATTTAGCCACCAGCCCAATATTGACGTGTTGTTGAATGCTATATTCATCCATGTTGATTTGGCAAAACAAACAGAATAAATTACAACCATTTTGACAAACCTAGCGTCAACAATATGGCTGCTATCAACTGTCAAAGTTGGGAAGTCTATTGGAAGATAGATATATGTCTGCCCTCCGGATACCAAAACTATTTAAACTATATATGTGAAATACCTTTTTAACATTGCCTATTTTTATGATATTTATCTCAATCATTTATCTAACGAATATTCCGGCTAAAAATTGACGAGAGAGAAAAAACCCAATTCGCCTAATCACGAATTTAACATTAGATAAAACGTTAATTGATCATACTAATCTCATAATCCCCGATTGTAATTATTTTTATCGTCTCAATGAACTGAGATTATTATATTAAAAGCAATTATCTGGTTGGCACATTTCGATTTCGGTCGTGAAAGATGGCGGCCGGGTACGTCGTCGTGTTCCTGCTCGCTTTGGGATGTTCCCAGGTAATAAAAATTGCAATATCACCTATTTCAAAATGACAAATCTTTCCTCTTTGTGATAATAAGTTAATAATAAACAGTGTTAATAGTGAGTAACGAACCTTTCTATACCCTTGTTCTAATGACTCATTATTATTTTGATAAATCATGTGCAATTATGCTACAATAGAACCATTATTTCTAATATAGCTAGCAAAATAACTTTCCTTTATCTTTCAGGCCAATCCTTTATTCAATGAAGGCGAAACGGCCATCATTGAAGAGCTTCGAGAGCGTAAGTTGTTTTTTTCATTTGTGTCATAAGTTTTTTTTTTATACTAATAGTTTTGTTCTGCAGACTCTTGGTCCGCACCTTTTTTTCCTGTCGCTTTATTTTTATTTTTATCGTCTGCTTGATAAATCGTATCTGTGAGCAAATACATATTAGGTGTTTTTTTTTATTATTTTAAATTAACTATTTTATAGTGGATTTTTTGTGTCTTTAAGTTGTACACTGCTTTACGCTGACTATCTCCATGAATATAAATTCTTCAAACATGCCAATATTAATTAGAATAAGTTTAATTCATATCATATCAAGTAATAGGTAACCTTGATTTAACTTTAGATAAAATTATGGCAGATCATTTTTTTTGTTTTTTTTTTTTTCGAAATGACTACGCTATTGACCCAGCTGGTAGATCAGTGGAAAATACTCGACGTATGCATAATAATTATATTAATAAAATGTGTATTACGATTTTACACGGTGATTATTCTTAAAAAAGGACTATTAATTGGGCGGTATACCACATTTTGCGAAGGCATTCTTAAGACGCTCTATCCAGTACACTAGGTACTATTAAACATTTTTTCTCTATTAACTTTGAAAAAATGTTTAAAATGAGAACAAAGAAAACCCACCAAAAGTAATATCAAGTTTTTTTTTAACGGGTTAAGATATTTTCTACGGTTTATTTGTTTGTTTGTACACGCTTGTGTAACGATGAAATGGCACCGCGCTCACTCACCCGATTTTTGAATTTCATTCAGGTTTTTTGAATATTATGAAGAATGTAGACAAAACAAAACAACTCATTAAACATAATTTCTACAGAACATAACATTAGTCATTTCTAAAATTGCAAATAAAGGCAACTTTATACCTACTAGTAAACAAATACCATTACAATGTTAACTACATTACCTCGTTATAAAAGGATTTATAAATATACTAGAGATTCAAACCCTATATTAACGGTTCATATAATGTATTTTTACAAGAGTGCTAGTGGATTTTTTTTTATTGATACTTGTCTTGCTTAATCTTCGATTTACCTAATGTATTAATCTATTTACTGAGACTTTTCAGAAATGACCACTAACCAATTTTAAAAAATTTGAACATCAATTGAAATTCCATCCCAAGAGATTAACTGACATACAGTTTTTACGTTTTATACCTAAGGTTAAAATGTTATTAACCGTAGGTGGTTCATCACGCATTGTCGCTGGCTGGCCGGCGGAGGATGGCCAGATTCCTCATCAGATCAGTCTCCGAATGGTCGGCGTAGACGGTGGAGTCAGCTCCTGTGGCGGTTCCATCATTCACCACTCATGGGTATTGACTGCCGCTCATTGTCTTGCTAAGTACGTAAAACTTTTTTCCCGATATATTAGCAATAGAAAATACCATAATAAAGGATACTAATATCTGGATATATCTGGTGATTGGATAATCGCTCGCAATATTCAAAGAGATGGAGATTCTTGATAACATTTAACATATAAAATAATAATATGAATACAAGTACTAGTAAGCAACAAAGAGAACCTTAGTTGAAGTTTGTTCTAAGACTTTCAAAACTATGGATACAAACGGAATAAGCCTAGGTGCAATGGCCTATGCCAAAAGTTGCTAAGGGCGACCCGGAGTTAATAACCTACAATAATAAAACGGACAATGAACCCTTTTCTCCCGATAAGAGTGCCGCAATACTCTTCGATCCCACGAAACGCGCTAATAAATTTGAGCCCATCAGACTATACGGAATCGATATCCCTTGGGTCGAAGAGGTCAAATATCTCGGTGTTACATTAGATAGACATTTAAAGTTCAATTCACATATAGACAGAGTGCGAGACAAAGCCGCTATGGTCTTGGGTCGCCTCCATCCGTTGCTTTGTCATATGAGTAAGATGTCCCTCAGACACAAGCTCACTTTGTATAAGACGTGTATACGTCCCGTGATGACATATAGCTGCCCCGTTTTTGCGCATATGTCCAAAGATAACTTTGATAAGCTACCGGTTCTCCAAAATCGTGTTTTACGTAAAATGACCGGTGCCCCGTGGTACATCCGGAGAGTCGATCTCCATAGAGACCTAGACATCCCTTCTATCTGGGCGTACGTAAAATCACTTACGATTAGTTATTTTGAAAAGGCCGCGAATCATCCCAGTCCGTTAGTGGTATCCGCCGCAAACTATGAACCCGTACCTAACGTTGTGCGGTATAAAAGCCGTCCGCGACACATTTTTACCGACCCTCCTGATTCAATCACGCCAGCGAACGATCAGTACCAGCCTGTCCCTCGAAACAAAGCGTGTTCACGCCCACGCCCGCGTAACCACAGATCACGCCGCCGTGGTCTGGGGGTTAATTTCGCTCCCGCACACCCGATTAGGCCTCCCACGGAAGCGGCTCAGGCCTAAGTTCGATCCCTCGGTAGGGAGCCCTTGAGTGCGTTGCTTGCGCGATTCGGTGACACACAAATATAAATCACCGCTACAACACTACACGATCACCCCCACACACGTGCACGCTTACACGCTTACACATAAAAGTGGAAGGGTTTACTTTTTTTTCCCTTATCGAACTGAAAAACTCAATTTTCCGATAATAAATATATGGAGGAGTTGTTGAGCCGTGTATGCTTGGTACACATATACGTTTCAACAACTCATACATATATGAATAGTTAGCTAGGTTATCTAAGATAGGTCGCGATTTTGCATGCAACAGGCAGCAGCCAAGCCGAGGTGTGCCGTGCACCCTTGAGCTGGTTGCCAAAATAAAATCGGCTGAGTGCCTTAAGCGCTCGCCTTAGTAGTCCGGTGAAGCTGTTAAGACCTTGCTGGGTCAATAGCGTAGTCATTTCGAAAAAAAAAACCCTTTTCTCGTAAACGCTTCGAAAAAATATCCTGTTAGTTGGTCGTTGTTCTGACTTTCAATTCGCCCGAGGGTCACTGCCACTGTGCCTCAACAAAGACGCGTAGGGGATTGAGTATAATTTTAGTATTTATCTAAATAATTAGGTGAAATATTAAGTACCTTTTTATTTAAATTGATTTGGAACGAGAATCGAGTGCAGGGTATCCTTTATAAATATTGCTACTGCCTAAACTTACACCTGGTATAATGACTAATCGGGAAACGCTGCACAGGTACACAGTATACAGGTTTTTTTTTTATTGAAGCACGACAAAGTGACTGCATTATGCCTGATGTTAAGCATAGTACAATCCAAAAACATCGGTAACCACCTATAGATAGATTATCCATCGCCGGTTGCCGCTGTCATGCCGGCCATAATGACGAAAGTCACCCGGTACTAGATATGCACAGGCTGATCCCGAAACGCGACGCGCAGAAGCGAGTCACTATGACGGGCTTTTTCGCCATATACATGGTGGTTGCGACCCAGTCGGGCTGTAAAACCCTACCACCCCGCGTATGTGGTAATATCAACGATACTATCACAAGGTATTGTAATCTATACATATAATAAAATTGTAAATCTAACGTGTCTGTACTATTTCGATTTTTGTAAAAAAAAATGCGTTTACGATAAAACCTTTTCAAGAAAATCAGGAAGAATATCATCAGTAAGATTTAGTATTTGTTTCATTAATGTCGGTTCGGTCTATCAAAAGTTATTGTCATTTTAATGACGACGTGATTTAAGTACGAAAGGAAAGTAGATGGTATTTTTTGATATATAGAGCATTTAACGATGTTCTTTGAAATGTTTATCGCAAGCCTTTGATAAATTTTATCCTAAGAACATAGAATAACTAATCTGATCACAAAATCTTGTTCACATGATCCTTCCCAGCAAAATTCCGATGACAAATCCTTTTTGTAAATTGGTTTGATAATATAAAATTATAATCGTGATTAATAAAAAAACTATATTACTTGTGATAGCTATCGTTTTCGAATGAGTTACTTGATACGGTATACACTCAGGGATATAGCATGGAACTCTTCAAAAGGGATTGAAACACGCTCTTCAAGCTAGGTAACATAACACTGACGCCCCTAGTGTTGCAGTTGTCCATACCCAACGGTAACCATTTAACATCAGGTAAGCCGTCTGTCTGTATGCTGCCGTTTGACATAAAAAACAGATATCCATTGGATTTTTTTATTTCTAGCCGCATCACGTTCGTGGTTCGTTTAGGTTTGACCAATCTAACCAGACCCGACTACCTAGTGGAGAGCACGCACAAACATATCCACCCGGATTATGATGAGATCAGAGCTGGTGTTCAAACTGCCGACATCGCACTCCTCGGGTTGGACCACCACATCCCATACTCTCGTAAGCAACCATATCATTATACTTAAGCCCTTTGATAAAAAAAAAGTATAGATAAGTTGGTGTAGGCGATGTGATACTAAAACATATCTTCGTCAGTTCAAAAAAGAGCTCATATTACTCAAAATCTAAACAAATAAAAAGGTCGACGAAGAATTATCTCATATATTAAATTGGAATAAATCATTTGTAACCAATGGAAAATCAATATTTCACTATTAATCTTCTATAAATTTATGTACTGCATAACAGTAGCAAAGAGAGTAAACAACTCTTCAAAGTATTTACCCTTGAAATTAAAGGGAAAAGCGCCTAAAATTGCGATAACTACTTGAAAATCTTCCTAAATTAAACATTTTTTGCCTAGTTTTTATTTGTAGATAATAGCTATTATAAATATAAAAAATATAGTTGTTACTTGTTTAGTTTCTGTCTACCTGTGCAATTTTTAAATACTTGTTCTTCATATCAATTTGGCCATTAATATGACTTGAAAGAAATTTGTGGATTAGAATGTCAGGGTACATGCTTGTAATTAAAAAAGGTCCTGAAAAAAATTCCTACCCCGTTTACCGCATAACTTCAAAATCATTAGATAAGTATATCTCAACCGAATTGTTGACTAATTTGGCGTCGTGCGCTTGAAAATGGTATTTTGTGACGACAATAAAATACGACTGAAGCCACTTGGGTGTTGTACTCATAAATTTTCAAATATATCTAAAATTAAAGATATATAGTGTATGTTTTAAGCGAACGAAACCCCAAAATTGTTTTCAGAATACATCCAGCCTTGCCGTCTACAAAGCAGTGAACAGAAGAATATCAACTACGATGGTGCTGTTTTAACTGTCAGCGGTTATGGACGCACTGATGATCTTTGGAACGGTGAGCCATCCAACTGAAATACATATACATAACATACATAAGTACATAGCCCTCTACCTTTATCTTCATCATCAACGTCAGCCTGTAAGAGGTCCACTGTAGGGGCATATGCTTTTTCCCGAAGGATTCCCTAGTCTCTAATTCCCACGACATATTGGAGATTTCAAATACTAAGAAATCCACAGTTATATATTGGCATAATCACCACGCCAGCCCTCGACGTATTATTAGTATACAACTATGGATTTTTCGGTGTTTTACATCACCAATACGCCGTGATGATTATCTCCATGAAACTGTGGTGCCACAAGAACATTTCTTAAATTCAGGTTTCTTCAGTATTTAAATTAGTAAACGTATGCGAAATCCGAAAATTTCGTCGGTCCTTGTCGGCCTTTGAATCTGAGAACATCGGACCGATACTCCAACGATGAAACCACTAGATCGCCACGATTTAGAAACTTCAAATCGCAGTAACCATTGCCCTAATTTTAACATATTAGACCTGTAGATTACATATTACATATCATAGAATCTTTTAAGTTTTTCCTCGGTGCAGGTGGAGCCGCTTCCGAAGTTCTTCTATGGGTGTTCCTACGTGGTATCACAAACGAAGAATGCTTAAGCTGGTATCCTAACAGTCAGGTTATCCAGGAAGAGACTATTTGCGCTGGTTACTACAACGACACAGCCCAATCATCCTGCCAAGTCAGTATTCTAACCTAAAAATATTATACATATTTCGAGTTTAATTTCAAGGAAATTACGGGATAATCAGTCTTTGTACGAACATAATAGATCGTTACGATATATCATTGAACATAAACAAATTAAGTAATGATGGTTCAGTGATAGGGTATTCGGATACTGCGTTGATCGACGTCGATTTGAATCCTATTATGAGCGTCAAGTTTCGGTGAAGGAAAAAATCATTACGAAACCTTAATATTAGGTTTCTCTTTAGCGTTCGTTTTACTTTAGGTGGTAGAGCCAGGCTGAAGCTATTACTGGCTTCAGTATGAATAGGTCAGCTCGGTCGGGGTAGTACCACCTTCTCACAGAAAACCGACGTGGTGAAGTAACAGTGCTTCTATTGTTGAGTTTCGTGTAGCGCCAGAGACCTATCTCCCCTTTCCCACATTACCATAAAACACAGCCTAGCAACACACTTGCGACTCCCATGGCTTTGCTAGTGTCCATGGACGGCGGTGGTCGCTTAACATCAGGTGATCCGCCTGTTCGTTTGCCTCCTATATAATATATAAAAAATAATAATAATGCCCGCATAGATAGCTAACCAGTCGAAAATCTATCGCAAAGCACCTGTACGTGTATCCATGCAGATATTCTTGAGACACAGATATGTTTAAACCCAGTAACTAACCGCCTTACAGAATTGCCACTGAATAGCAACTAAGATTTTTCTTATATCTATGAATAAGGATAGAACTCCTTTTAACTTGGATGTAAAGGGTTTTTGATAGAAAGCATTAACATGTTCGACATTCATTTTTATTTACAAATCGTGCATGAACTTTCTTGAAGAAATGTAGTCGGAGCATCTTCAAGTTAGAAATATTATCAACCTTCCTTTTATACATGTTACGCTAAATGCATAAGAAAGTCGCTCCCTTTTCTGGTTCTACGATGAACACAATGGTAATGTATTAATTTTGGGCTCCAGGGTGACAGCGGTGGTCCCCTCACGATTGTGGACGCGGACGGGAAACCCACAATGGTCGGTGTCGTCAGCTTCGGACACGTCTCTGGATGCAATAGCCCCTTCCCCTCAGGTTTGTATAACGTTGGACGTGATTTTTTTAAACGCAGGAAGAAACTATTTTCTCCTTACAGCGAAGCTTTTAGTGAATATATTTGGTGACGTCAAATTTAATAATAATGAGTTTTTATAAACAATCCTTTTCTTTTCCAGGATACGTACGTCCGGGACATTACCACGACTGGTTCTATGAAGTAACCGGCATCGATTTTGATTGGAAGAGCGAAGACTTACGGACGATCAAGCTGAACTTCGAAGAACAAGGCAGCAAAGTTATTGTCGTTGACGAGTAAAAATATTAAATATATTGTTAAAACTTAGGAATGTCATCTTTTTTATTATTTGACAATATTTCTAATTTAACATGTAGCTATAACATAATTCCCTTTAATTATCTATTACACTTATTACCCTGTTAATTGTTAATAAAGAATAAACGTATTTATCATTAATGTATTGTTTACTTTTTATTTCAAAAAATGATTTTTCAAACAAAACTTCAACACAGACTGATGTAATCTCCTCCTGGGCATCGAAACCAGAACATGCAACCAAGTACCTCAGCAAAACAAAATAAATCAAATTAGTGTAAATATCATGTTTATTATTTTATTAAACAAGTCTTTTTACAAATTAAATAATACAAATTAATTTGTGCAAATCTGATGGATTAAAAGACATAGTCTCCGAAGACGCAACAAAAAAGTTGAGTTTAAGAGATCACTTTTCATTAGTTCCCTCAATTTAAATCAAAATCACATGGCATTACTTCAAAATATCTCACACAAACATACTTCGATAAAGACTAAGTTGCTGAGTACATTCTTAAGCAAACACAAATATAACCTCAAAATACAACATAACCTTAAAGTATAGCATAACCTCAAAACAGAACGAAACATACAAATTAAACTATCTATCCGCGACCTCCTCCACTAAATCATTAACTTGTTGACAATTCTCAAATACTCTACTCAAAATTCCCTCACAATACTCCATCTCCTCCCTATATCTGTCTCCTTCTTTCTCCAACTCTTTCATATGATCTTCTAAAGTCTTCTTAAGGCCGATAATAGAATCTCGACACTGTGCCAACACCGTGGCATCCAAGTCTTCGACCAACACCAGTAGGAGGTTGAGGAGATGTTCGCTGGTGTCATCATGACCAGCTTTGATTTGCTCCGTTATAGTTCCGATGAGATTATGGCGAATGAATTGTTCTGTAAAAGAATAAAAAGTGTGTGATAGTTAATAAAAAAATTGTTAATAAATGGGTTTGACACCCATTCTATGCCCTCCCAATATATTTTTAATAATATTATATATGTCCGCAAAAACTTAGATATGCTGGATCAAGTGAAGATGAACATAATTTAAATAATAGAAACTACAACAAGTTGGTCATTCCATGCTTCAGGCTCACGAAGTCCAAAAACATTTTTTTAGGTAATAGTATTTGGTTTTATAACAAAATTCCTAAACAGGTTACCGATTTGACGGATAGTGAGTTCGAGAACCATGTCAAGCGGGTTTTAATATCTAAAAGCTATTATAGAGTGGACCATTAGGTGAACGATTGTGACGTCTGGAAATGACACTCCTCTCTGTGCATCCATTAAAAACGTTATTAAATGTTTTGTAAAAATATTTAACATGAACACATTAACCAGATCGAGTTTCTTGCGAGTTCTTCTCGATGACCGTGTCGTTTTCCGAACCGATGGTAACTTTGACTTTCATAAGAGTCTTCTCAGGGCCTAAATTGAATAAAGGATATTTTTTTTAATTCCACTAGTTCAGAAGATGCCTTTTTTCTAAAAAAAAAGCTAGCATGAAATTAGATTGGGTTTGTATTTAGTATACAGATAGATACTTTACCTCTTGCATCCGAGTAGTTACTACAAAGATATCTGATAAGGAAGGCTGCTTTAGTCCTAGCAGCGGGTTCCGGGGCCCGCAACAGCTGCGAGAGTATATCACAACCGTCCTGAGCAATGAGTTCCCTACAGGCTGGATCAAATTCACGCGTTGAACCTGTTGACAAATAATTGTTTTAAAACTTTTCTTTTAATATATTCTACGTTGTTACATTGAAACGTGTATTTATCACACTTCATATTGGCGTAATTGTGTACATAGACAGAAGCCAAACCAAAAGAAATAAATAATAATTACCTATTAAATTAATTTAAACAATAGCTGCCTGTACAGTTATTACAAACAAAGGGCTGAATATATGTTAAACAAAACATTTTTTATTTTTGAAGTTATGCTTAGCTTATACGACGTTGTTACTGAACATTTGGCATTAAGTTTATAACGTGTATCTGTCACACTTGATATTGGCGAAATTGCCTACATCGGCCAAGTCCATCCGGAAAAAAATATGAAAATGAAATTTGTATCATGATATTCAATGTGAGCAATGAGAGTTATAGGAGATCACACATGAAAAGAACTCAGACAGTTCTGATCAATACTTTCAGCCGCTCTAAATATAGGTGTCAGTTTGGAATTGCGCTAAATACAGTCTGAGTTTAATACAAAATAAACTTAAAATATTGTTTTATGAATCTAAACTTGGTATTTATTTAAACTTGTCTCAATGTTATAGATATAATGTAATGCATATTATATATTTATACATAAATTTGTGTTCCGCACAACTATATTCTGAATAGAGAAAAAGTTTGGCAAGGACTGTACGTAATGGTTGTTCAATAATGCTTGCTTATTGGCATGTTGCTACCAGTAACGGGACAATCAATGGCAACAGTAAAATCAATGGCAGAATAACAATAACTTAAATAGTTATCCATATAAGTTGTCCATTGCTTAATCATAATGCACTATATTTATAGTTGAGACCTCTATTAAAAGGCGAAGAAGATTACGAATCAGTATAAGATATGAATTAAAAATTAGACAAAATCTGTTTAATTTCAAAATGGATAACTAAGAATAACCTGTCGATGAATAGCGATTACTCAGGAAAAAATAAATTCGATTGAACGTGATTCGTGAATCGATTTATGAAAAGATCGGAGTGTAAAGGATTGATTACCTAAAAAATCGATCTTTTAATTTTTTTTTTATTTTTTGAAGATATTTTTTTTCTTTAAATTTTTATTACAAACTAGCTGTGCCCGCGACTTCATCTGTGTGGTAGCTAATGTAAAAAATAGTGATTAATAAAGTCAAATGAATGTATTAAGTCCATTTTTGTTTTCTACTTTTCTCTCGTATTTACGCAGCATCGTCATTAAAACTACAATAAGTTTTGATATAGTGAACCGTTTTTAATGAAACAAATACTAAATTACTCCTGAGGATATGCAATTACGCTTTTATTAAGGTTTTATTGTGAACCCAGTACTTTAGCAGTGATGCATGTTCATACAAAGAGACACGACAGACATTTCTAAAAATGATTGAAATGTATTCTATTACTTATTTCGAGACACCTGCAACTTTTTTTTTCACGATAATCGAAAAAGTACAGTCTTATTAGATTTATATTCTTATTCGTCTAGATTATTGTAAGGTTTTATTTGTATCTAAATAGAAAAAAACCGAATCACGATTATATGGTGTCACTGATAGATTCACGGGATCCATTTGATGTTTGATATTGATTAAAAAATTTGATTTTTATATGTGTAACAATCGATTATTCCAGTAATCGATTTCAAATCACCATCCTAAAAAAGTAAATAGAGGTTTTTTTTTTAACTTTATTTTTAGCAATCAATCTTTCAGATTATTACTGCCATTGTCGAGTAATCAATAATATCACAAGCGTCGTACGATCATTACAATATCAAGCGTCGTGTCAATCAATATTCTAACAAGATGGTGGATCTCTTGTTAGAACCCTCCAGGGAGTTTTTGTGACACCTTAGAATTTCATGCTCCGTGGTATTATTTTCCCTTCACTTCACTTTTGCACAATAAACTAACCATATTACATAAAACACCACCAACTTTACACAATATAGAGTCAAGAAACACAAGATTATGAATGAAATATAAAATCCACTACATGACAGACTGAAATCCCGCCAAAAACTCCTCAAACAGAGGTTTACCACTTACAGGATATGGCGTAGAGACACTTGACGAGCGCGTCTTGCCGCTCCGACTGTGCGAGGTTCAGCAGAACATTCAAGAGACCAGACTCGAGTGCTCTCGACTGACAGAACGGGTTGTTCTGACACAATTCCGCGAGGACTGAACTCGCTTGTGCTCGAACGGAATCGCTCTCACTACCGTAGCATACGGGGAATATCGCAAAACCACCCAGTTTGTAGAAATCTGAAAATTTTAGTATAATAATCAGTTTTTTTTTTCACCCAGATAATGGGGCAAGCTCTGAAAGAGATTTGCTTGATTTTGGATGTTGACTTGGAACATAGCAATCTACTAGTCCTGATTGTATCAAGGGCTTTTTTGAACTTTTAAGCTGCAGTTCATTTAATGAAGTCAAGCAGATCCCAAATTTGCAAAAGCACAACAGGGTTGCTTGCATTTTACTTTCTGTAAAGAGCAATAGATTTACTCAATTTACAGCAATCATTATTTTCATCTTGTCATTATACAAATTCATATTTAGTGAATTCTAAAAGTTTTTTTTTCTAGAACTGACTACTTTATTGACCTAGTAAGGTCTTAACAGGTTCATCAGAATACAGTATTACTAGATAATTATCATAGTCTAATAACTAACTAAATAAATTATTTTTAAATAATACATACTCTGACACTAATTTTGAAACATTCTTCATTAGTGCTCAGCTCCTATTGCTCTTGGCATGATAATATAATAACCTTAATAGCCTTCCTTGATAATTGAGCTATCTATCAATGAAAGGATTTTTCATATCGGACTAGTAGTTTCTGAGATTAATGTGTTCAAACAAATAAACTCTTCAGTTTTATAATATAAGTAAAGGTATATACTTTCTCTAAATAACATTTCATGAAGATTGATCAAGCCTAGTTGAGTTCTCTTTTTGTTATATTTATGACCACTGTCTCTTACAACAGAAATGCTTCACAAAATTTGATAAAATCAATTAAATACAAAGACAGAACCACTCTTTTATTTACGGAGAGTGTGGGTTATGACCGACTCACATGGACTAAAACCCCCACCACTAGTTTATTAAAACAGATACGCTTACCATTTGCAACATCAATGTCATCAATAAAGTCCAGAAGTGTGTTAAAAGCAGTTTGTACTTCCTCAGGCAGTTCATCGCTGACCTGTATATTGTGGATAACTTCTGTGTTTGTAAGAACTTTGATAGACTTTTGTAGAGCCTGTGCCACATTCACTGTAAGGCTTTTGAGGGCTTCTTCAAGAAATTTACGTCTCTGTAAATGACATAGGATGTAATTTGGTTTTATATCGAGCTATATTTTCCACTTTACAACAGTACTAAGCAGCTATATGTATAATTGAAGTAGATTACATTAATGTATATTCAAGTCCTCAGTAAAAAGGACTCCTAAGGGCAAGCACATCTTATTGGTTCTCAACAAAGAATATATTCACAAAAGTAAAAATCTAAGAAAATATACCTTCCTATAGAGTACATACAGCTCATATCAAAATAATTGTCAGATGGGAGTTTTTGGTTATTATCATATATTTTATTATCATCAATTTAACCTATATATCAAAGAATTATAGTATGCATTATAATGGTGCATAAGCTATATTTCTGTAAAGTTATATCATAATTTGGTCAGTATGGTTTGTGTGAAAGAATAATAAATCCTCAGAAAGTTTCTTGTTTATATCAATAGGATATTATTCAGTTTAAAAATATTTGTTTAGTACAGAACACAAGTAATTGGACGTAGATTATCAATATTTAAAAAAAATGTATTGCTTAATCACCTATGGCAGGTAAAATGTTTCTATAAGAGTTAGCTCTTATTTGTTATTCCCTGTTAAATTTAAGGTTAAATATTTAAGACTACTTATAATATAGGTGTTTGTAATGAAATATTGTTACACCCCGCATCGGAAGAAGCCAAGTTAATCTATAACATGGTGGAGGTCGGTATAAGCTTAGTAAAGCTTTTTTATTAGTAGTTAGCAAAATATATACTTGTAAGTTGTTTTGTAATTGGTGATTGTTTGTGGTATGAATGAAGGTAGCGTGTTCTCTTTGAACAAACCCTCAATAAAAATAAAGAAAAAAAAATATCTTAAGGAGAAGTCATAAATATCTTCATTAATATATGAAAGAAGTATTGAAGATAAAATGTCACATCACTCTTTTTTTCAATATAATTTTAGAAGTGCCACTTCTCTTTGCAATGTACAGACATTTTAATAATCAATACATTTGTTTTCACATAAATGATAGTAGATAACACAATAATATACTACCTCCTCATCAATAGGACCTAGTTCAGAGTTTCCGGGAGCATCCTCAGCTTTTGTAGCTTCCATTGCAAATTTAAGTAAACCCTGGAAAATTATTAAAATGATCATTATTTTCAAACCATATTTCAATAATCATTCTAAAAACATGCAATTCTACAGAAAACATAAAAAGTTACAATATTATCAAAAAATTGTATCACTGGAACTTCAGTATATTTTGAATTGTATTCTGATGAACATCTCACCATTAGAAATTAAAATATTAACCTGGAGACTAGCTTTGGGACAGATTGGTCCCAGCGCACTTTTTTAAAAATTTTTAAATTTCCCGCCATCGGCAAAGACATTTAGTACATGTACCATATGAGTCTATAAATCTATGGTCACAATAATATATTTAATTATATTCAGATTATATATGGTTTTTATATTATCATGTATTTGATATTATTTTCATAAAAATTATATCTAATTTAAAATATATTTCGTTTTTTTGTCTTATGATCGATAAAATATTGTATATTTTCTTGAAATAAGTTTTATATGAAATAAGGAGAAAGAATAATAGTAAAGTTAATTGGCTGAAAACTATTGTTATCATATTCATTTGTCTAAATTATTCAATATTTAATTTGATAAATTCATATTGTAGTAGTTTAATGTATATTTAGTTCAGTATTTAATGTAAAATATTTTTTCTAACCTAAAAGTATAAATACAATAGCTAAGTTGGACATTTCTTGGTTTAGTACAAAAAATAGTTCTTAAAAATTAAATAATAATGTAATAATACATTTTGCATAATAATTGGAATTATATATTACATCATTTATAATTATTCAAATCTTGTAATAAATCCAGTATTTTTTTAAACCTTATACTGCCAAACTGTTTGCTAACCTTTGCATCATAAGGTCTATTTTCGTTTGTATGGCGCTTAAATCTTTATGGTTTTTCACTAATACAGGTGTTAACTTAGTACAATGTATAAGGTACAGAAGAGCTTCTATATGTTCATATTTCAAGAGTCAACATATGTTTTAGTGGAGAAAGCAGTGCTTAGAATGGCTAAAAAATCAAAAACTAAAGTAAGCGAGGACTTGCGGAGCAGTCTTTATTTAACAGAGTAAGCATTGCATGAGTGTATGTAACAGGCGATATAATAACTTGGTTCACGATTGCTAAGAAACCAACAAACTCTAATGTGATTCTATTAACTTTAATTTCATGAACTAACCTGCAAGTTTCGCGGTTGCCGAGGCTGCACCGGCAGCGGGACTCCGTTCGATACATTTCCACTGGGATATGCGATTGCACCAGCAATTGTTCTATTATTATCAATATTATTTGAATCCATTTTCTTGTAAAATATTTATCACACTAAAATCGTCCACCTGAACGACCAACACTTCGTAAAATAAATTTTCATATACATTAATTTCCTTTTATATATGATTATGAATCATACAAAAACTCTTGGCGTATTCTAGAAATTACAAGAATGATCTAGAATACAGTCTAGAAAATACAAACTATGTGTAATATTTAGCCAATCATGAATCAATATAACCTATGATATGAAAGAATAGAATCTATGACTTTGACAGAATATGAGGTGGTAAGTAAAAATGTCTTTGATCCGTAGACATTATTATGTATGTCTAATATATATTTTAAGGAAACCTTAAATTGTATATTTTTCTAATTATTCTTCAAAACCAATAGAATGAAAATCATTTTATATCAACATAGTGTTATCGTCATATTCAAAATTATGAGAAAAATTGTATCAATTCAACTGTTGAAATGAAATGTTATTAAGTAATAAGTTTAAACGGTAGAAAACAGAAATAAGTTTTGTCTTTTTATGCATATACTGGCGACTATTGACTTGTTATCTGATGCCACTTTTTTCCTAATTTAATTTGTTTGAATTGGTTTAAATAAAAAAATCTTTAAAAAAACCTATATATTTTGTATATTAATTTTAGAACGTTTTATTTTAATTATTATCCTTAACCTAGTAATTTTTATTCCATTAAGGATTATATATATAATATAATGAGAAATAAGAGTCTTGGTTCTAATTTCAAAATCCAGAACTTACAGGAAAATATATTCGTTTGCAACTCTTTTTAAATGTCAAAGGTTTTTGACAAACGCATATTATTGCCAGACCAGATGAGTTACCACTAAATTTAAGGCTTTTAAAGCCCCAGGGAAGATGTAAGGAACAAAAATTAAAAATGTACATATTGTCCAAAACTTAAATATTGGTAAACTTTAGGGAGTTTTATTTTTAAAACTCAAATTTTATTGAGATAGTAGTTTAAATTCAGAAATGAAACGAAACAGCCATCTAATAACAGAGCACTAAAATTAGTAACATTTTTTTCCAACAGCTGTTATCCTTACTAATATTATAAATGTGAAAATAAATCTGTCTGTCGTGCTTTCACGACAAAGCTACAGAACCGAATAAAATGAAATTTGGTACACAGATAGTCTAGAGCCTGAGAAAGGACATAGGCTACTTTTTGATGCGAAAAAAGAGTTGTAAGTTATTGAAAGGGGGAATTAAGTAATAAAGGGTTTAAAATAACAATAGAAAATAGGGGATGAATGTTTGCATAGTAATATGTAAGATACCGCTCTGATTTTAAAAATTCATTGTTAGATAGCACATTTATCGAGGAAGGCTATAAACCATTACGCTAAGACTAACAGGAGCGGAGCACCAACGAAAAATGTTTCAAAAACGTATTTTTCTCCTTTTGAAAGCTTTCGCTGTGTATTAGTTAGCGCAAAGTCATTTAAAATATTTCACGTGGACGAAGTCGCGAGCAGAAGCTAGTTTACTATTAGTACAAATTGAGGTACCTATAAGAAATGGAAGTATAATTTCATATAATCATATTTTTTTTTTTTTGTTTTTAGTTTATTCTATTCTGAAGACTCTTGGTCCGCACCTTTTTTTGCTTACATGTAGTATTTTGTATACGTAAAAATCGTACCCGTAAGCATATTTTTTTATTATTAGTTATTTATTAAATATTAACTGTTCAATTATTATTTACTATTTTTGGTTTAATAACGTTATTGTTTTTATAGGGCTTGCATTTTCATTATTTATGGCCATTTTTAGGTTGTAATCCACAATATTCCGTGCCGGAGCGTCCACGGCCCGACGAATGAACCTACTTATCGCGTCGTCAGTCACGTTGGTATAGTAGACACATGTGTCGGTGTGCCTAGATATTGCCACTATAGCATGTGAAACGCTATCGTGGATTTGTACCCTTCTGCTCTTTGTTTGCAAGATCACCACCGATTTGAAGGTCAGTCCCTGGGATTCATGGACTGTCAGAACGCGCGATCCATTCCCTACCCCGTAGCCCTTTTTTATCAGAGCTTTTCTCTCCTTCTGTGTGTGTACCAGGAAGAGAGTATCGGGAGTGTGTGAGAGTATTAGTTCGCCCTGATAGCCCCTGGTGCTCAGAGATCTTACTATCGATTTCGGTGAATATATACCGTCGTATACTTGACTCAGTGCATAGGCTACATCCATCGGGTTCCTGTAAGTGCAAGTGAGCTGTTTGTCAATACTGACTACGACCGTTGGTCTGGTATATGCCATCCGAAATAAGTTTTCCCGGTCGATGTAGGGTAGTTGGTTGATATCTCCTCTAAAAATCATATTGTAAATAAAAAAAACAATATTGTTACTGCTCTTTGTAAAATATTATTATTACGTATTTCCAAAACGGTTTTACAAATTTCTTTAACTGTATTTACTAATAGTAAGAATATAGGTTACGCAATAACCTGGCTTTTAACATATATTAATATTAAAACAATTAGTAAAACTTCAATAAACTCAAAATACACCACCTGATAATGAAATAGGTTGATATTTTATTAAGTTTGTTACATCGTAGCCGCTATAAAACGCGACTTAGTTGGCACGCTTTGGTGAATTATTGGCCATTTATTTAATAGTCCGTAGTTGCCAATCGCGTGCCCTTTACGCCATCGCATTAACCGCAACACGATCTATGAAGTCACTGCGAATAGCATCGACCTAATTCACACAACGGTTTCTTGTTTTCTTAAACATTTACGTAATTTTACCGCGGTTTTGCCTACTTCAAACTGTTTAGTGTTATACTTTATACTTGGAAAATTGTAATACCTTTATTTAGTTAAATAGGAATATTAAAGCTTATATATTCAAAGAGAGTTCAGATTTTGATAATGTTTCAATAAATTGGTCTTTTATATAATAATAACTAGCTAATACACAAGTAGATTTGATCGATATCTCAGTAATAGTTATACTACTTTATTCTAGATGAAAGGTACACAAAAAAAATTATGTAAAATTAAAAAAAAGTAATTTAGGCATGAAAGCGTAACACACACAGTCACACTTGCGTTTATCATTATTTTTATTACACAGATTAAAAAATAAAGTCCCCTACCGCGTCTGTCTGTTCGCGATAAACTCAAAAATTACTGAGCGGATTTTCAGGCGGTAACAGCAGATAAACTGATTCATGAGGAAGATTTTGGTATTTTTGATACATAATACTTTTATTATCAGAGCGGGACAAGGCCCACCTGGACCTGGTAGCACAGTTGTTAGTGTGTATTAGGGATGATCGATATTAGAAAAACATCGATGTTGACATCGATGTCAACAACGGTTCAATAGTATCGATGTACGACAAACATCGATAGCAAAACATCGATGTTTTTGCAAGCAATTAAAATTGTCTGTAAAAAAAATAACTTTATCGGGTGTTTTCCATAGTCAGCGACGAAGAAAAAAGGTTATCCAAAAAATAACTCTTCGTACGGCTTACAAATTTGAAATTATCTAGTCTCTAGCTAGTATATGCAACGCTAGATGACCCTAAAGAATATATTCATAACGTCGATGTTATCGAAAACAAAACATCGGGGTGTCGATGTTATCAACACCAAAACATCGATGTTTTTCAGCTAAACATAGATGTTTCTTCAACATCGATGAATATCGATCATCCCTAGTAATAGAATTTTGATCGAACTAATGTCGATTATTCCAGACTAAAAGAAATTATGTCACGTAGTTATCTTGTTTAAAACTAACACTCTAAAAGAATATATATATATATATATATGTAGGTATAAAGAAAGTATATTATGTAACGCAATGTCGCGTCGCCGAGTTTATTAATTCGGGCGAGAGACATAGTAGCGAGGAGATACAGGGTGTGTTGGGGGTGGCATAAACTCGTCACCTGTATTCTGTTTCTTTTAAAATACTTCACACTCTGACTCTCAAAAAGTTTCTGACTTAGAAACAATTGTCCCAATCTTCTAGATAAAATAAATTAAGTTCATAGTTTTTTGTTCCAAATAAGAGATGTGGTATATTTTTTTTCAATCAATTGTGTCTAGTACGATTAATGCCGAGTTCCTTACACTGGTTATAATAATACTCACAATATCAGATCGGGCTACATCGTTAACCCAAAGGAGTTGGTAACAATGAGTATAAAAATCAAGAATATAATTTCGCGTTTTATAAATACAAAATACGTGTAATTTAAATTATTTCAAATGAAATACATGATACTTTTGGTAGAAATTATCTGATATTCAAAATATAAACGATATTCGTAATAAACGTTAAAAATAAGTTGTGCAAAATTTGAGACCCAACACGTGTAACCAGAATTTGAATAAAAAAACTTATTAAATAATTGTATTTCAATTTTAACGGATAAAATTCATGTAAGTTAAGATTTCCAAGTAAGTTTTGTACGACCTTCGCTTGTCACTTTACACGTGTTGTAGTTTTTTAAGCATAATATTACTTAGAGTCTGTATTCATGTGAAATATTCATAATTTTTGATGTTATTATAAGTATCAAAAACATATTATATATGTAAAAATATAATGTAACTATAAAAAATATTATAAGTAATTTAGAACTTAACCTGCGGCCCTTTTTTTTCGAACTGATTACGCTATTGACCTAGCATGGTCTTAACAGCTTCACCGGACTACTAAGGCGAGCGCTTGCGGCACTCAGACGATTTTATTTGGGCAACTAGCTCAACGATGCACGGCACACATCGACTTGGGCTGTTGCCTGATACATGCAATTCGCGACCTATCTGAGCTAACCTAATCTAAGCTACATATTCATACTTATAAGTGTTATTGAAACACATATGTGTATCAAGCATACATATCTCGACAACTCTTATATGTATTTTGTATTGGATATTTTTTCTAAACTATTTCAGTTCGATAAGGAAAATATTAAACCCTTCCACTTTCATGTGTAAGCATGTGTGCGTGCACGTGTGTTGAGGTGATATATGTAATTTATTGAAGTGATGTAAGATTTAGTGTCACTGTATCGCGCGAGCAGCGTACTCAAGGGCTCCAGGCCGAGAGAACGGACCTAAACCTGCGGCCCGCCGGGTCTTTGTAGTTGGCCCAAAAAAATTTATTTTATTTCCAATTATTTAAATTTCGTGCCCATCAGAAAAACTATGAACACGCTGAGTAAATTAAATAGATCCCTCATCCCAAATAACCCGACCGCAATGCGGTCCTTATGATATAAGGGCTATACCAACCTTTTTATATTGCAAAACCATTTTTCACTACATTAATAAAAGATTAATTTGAAATTACATTTTCTAGCTTAAATCCTAAATGTTTGTAGTTTGCGGTTCACAAGAACTTAAGTGAAACGTGTTTGTGACCCCCCAAAATGGTTGAGTACCACTGATTTAGAGGATCAGCCTCTATACAATGTCAGTTGTGTTAAAGTAATAATCAGTTCAAAAATGAAATAACATATCACGTAAAATGCGCGTAATGTGTTCCGGTCGAAACTACAGTCTCCTAGAGTGTAAGAAAGCATTCATATAAAAATATGATTATGATGACGCTAAAATAAGTTTATCACTACTGTAAGGTACGTTAGTGAGCGGCCATCTCAATACGATCTTTATGGTATTTTATAATAATATAGGAAAGTGACGACATCCTGTAACAACAACACAATAACTATATGAACATAAGAATCACAGTATAATCCATAAATAACAGCGACCATCAAGTGATTGGACATCCATCGCAGCATAGCTAACTAACAGTAATTTGCTGTTATTCCTACTTGCAAGCGTCTCTCTCGATCGCTGTGTATATACAGCGCGACTGGTTAGTCGCCAGCAATATCTATACAGGATAATAATTAGTCTATTCTCGTTCTAAATCAATTTAAAAAATAGGTGCTTAATATTTGATTTCATTATCTTGAGAAACGCAAAACTACACTCTACACTCAACATCAGGTGATTTACGCAAAAACGAACTGGTGTAATAAATTAATCACGCCCTGTCGCGCAGTCCGGCCCGCCTCCCACACTTCGGCTCGCGCCTCAGTTCCCGTTATAGGACCGTGCAACCTTCCCGCAATAAGCAGTTACGTAAAGGTTAACCTTAAAAACAATCCCTTTTAGATTCCCCCGATTTTAGATCCCCCGATTAGGCCTCCCACGGCAGCGGCTCAAGCCTAGGTTCGATCCCTCGGTAGGGAGCCCTTGAGTGCGTTGCTTGCACGATACGGTGACACACAAACATACATCACTGCTACAACACTACACGATCACCCCCACACACATGCATGCCTACACGCTTACACATGAAAGTGGAAGGGTTTACTTTTTTTTCCCTTATCGAACTGAAAAACTCTCAATTTTCCCATAATAAATATATGGAGGAGTTGTTGAGGCGTGTATGCTTGGTACACATATACGTATCTGTAGTGTACTGGCGTTCAATAAAATTGTAGAATCTCGATGGCCATGCTTGTGAAAAGAATGAACGTCGGATGTGTTGGCGTCTCTTCTAAATAAATTATTAAAAGATATTTGTGAGTATAAATATTACAGTATCAACAACTCATACATATATGAATAGTTAGCTAAGATAGATCGCGATTTTGCATGCAACAGGCAACAGCCAAGCCGAGGTGTGCCGTGCACCCTTGAGCTGGTTGCCAACATAAAATCGGCTGAGTGCCTTAAACGTTCGCCTTAGTAGTCCGGTGAAGCTGTAAAGACCTTGCTGGGTCAATAGCGTAGTCATTTCGAAAAAAAAACAGTCCCTTTTAAGTTGTTGTTTGAACCTAAGCCTGATTTTTTTATGTGTAAAAGTATCGTTTCCATACTTTTCAAAGTTTTAGAACAAACTTTAACTAAAGTTCTCTTTGTTTATTAGTATTTGTTCTGATATGATTATTTTATATGTTAAATGTGAAGATAAACTAAGTACCACAATGTTGAGGGTTGTGACCCTTTAAACACTCACCCAGTATGCACATGTTTCCGAAACACGATATGCTAATACAGTCACTATATCGGGTTCAACGTTGCACTAAGTAGGTCTAGTTTTATTTGCATCATCCCAAGGATTATCACATCAGAAAACTACTCTGAAATAAATACTACTTTTCTTCTAATAAACATATTTTTACAAAGTCCACAGAAAATAATAAGATTTGTTTGAAGATTCTAGTATATTTTTCGTAGATAGCGACATAAAATCTTACCTATAATATAACATTAGAATAATTCATACGTATATGACATGATAAGCATTATTCGAGATACGTTATCATAGTATGATAAATCATGAATTTAGACATACTTGTTTTCATAATAATAACCAGCTTAGAAAAGAAACTCTACAACTGTACAAATTTTATAACAACAAATATTTATTTCATAACTTATATTATTGTTTAGTGTTTAATAATTTTAATGAAAAGTTGAATTTATACAATTAATTTTAATATTTAAAAAAGATAAACGAGAAATATTGTTTTTAGAAGCGCTATTTAAACCAAGGTACGTATATATTTTTTTAATTCATTATTAAATTATTTAATTTTATTCAGTGTTGGCTGTGGACAAACATTTGCCACTTAGAAATTTATAACAAAATATTAAATATTGAGTTTTTGGCGGGATTTTAGTCTGTCATGTAGTGGATTTTATATTTTATTCATAATCTTGTGTTATTTGACTATATATTGTGTAAATTTGGTGGTGTTTTACGTAATATAGTTAGTTTATTATGCATAAGTGAAGTGAATGGAAAATAATAACACGGAGTATGAAATTCTGAGATGCCACAAAAACTCCCTGGAAGGTTCTAGCAAGGGATCCACCATCTTGTTAGAATATGGTTTCACACGATGCTTAATATTGGAATGATCACACGAAGTTTGTGATATTATTGACTACGTGACAATGGCAGTAATAATCGGAAAGATTGATTGCCAAAAATAAAGTAAAAAAAATAAAAAAAATAATCTATACTTCTATACTATAATATTATAAAATTGAAGACTTTGTTTTCTTGAACGCGTTAATCTCAGGAGTTACTGGTCCGACTTGATGAAGTCTTTCATTGTTAGGTAGCTTATTTATCGAGGAAGACTATAGGCTATATATCATCACGCTAAGGCCAATAGAAGCGGAGCACCAATGACGAATGTTTCAAAATTAGGGCTTGTTAGCGTTAGTCCAAAGGAACTACTCCACTAAGCTAGTGTAATATATGGTTGTAAGTCGGTCTCGCCAACAAAGCTAGTGGTACGACTTCAAATTTAAACTTAAATGCATACCTGTTCGTTAATGATAGTAAGCTCAGCTTGAAAAGACTAACGTCATTTTATATAATGATTGTTTTGTGTTTTAAGAGCGAAAATGTTTGCACCATCACAATAATCACGTTCAGTACATACAAGTAACTTTGATATCTCCTGCCTCGCTTACCTACTACAATCTTTAGTAAGTACTTTTCTCGAAACGTCTCTGATAACATCATCTGTAAAAATAAATTTTATAATTTTATTTGACAGAAAAAATGTTTTTTTTTTAACTTTATTTTTAGCAATCAATCATTTAGATTATTACTGCCATTGTCACGTAGTCAATAATATTACAAGCATCGTGCAAGCACTTCAATAATAAGCGTCGTGTCAGTCAATATTCTAACAAGATGGTGGATCCCTTGTTAGAACCTTCCAGGGAGTTTTTGTGGCATCTCAGAATTTCATGCTCCGTGGTATTATTTTCCATTCACTTCACTTATGCACAATAAACTAACTATATTACGCAAAACACCACCAAAGTTACAAAATATAGAGTCTAATAACACAAGATTATGAATAAAATATAAAATCCACTACATGACAGACTGAGATCCCGCCAAAAACTCAAAATTTAATTTTCTGACGTCTTACGAGTATTAGTAATAATATTCGTCCAATAGGACAGGCGAAGGAATTAATCCATACTCCCAATTCTAAAATTGTCAATATAGGTAGTTCTTTTTTTTTAACTTTATTTTTGGCAATCAATCTTTCAGATTATTACGGCCATTGTCGAGTAATCAATAATATTACAAGCGTCGCACGATCATTACAATATCAAGCATCGTGTCAATCAATATTCTAACAAGATGGTGGATCTCTTGTTAGAACCCTCCAGGGAGGTTTGTGGCATCTCAGAATTTCATGCTCCGTGGTATTATTTCCCATTCACTTCACTTATGCACGTTAAACTAACCATATTACATAAAACACCACCAACTTTACACAATATAGAGTCAAGTAACACAAGATTATGAATAAAATATAAAATCCACTACATGACAGACTGAAATCCCGCCAAAAACTCATAGGTAGTTCTTATGTATTCTTTAACCAGTTTTCTTCTATCTGACGTCACGCGATATGTAGAAACGACAAAATATTTTTATGACGTCGCTTGTCAACTGTCAATTATGTTTTTTTTAATTCCATTTCTTCGAGATAATTACTGCCATTATCGAGTACGTAATATTATTACAAGTGGCTTGTGATAGTTTTAATGTTCTAGCAAGATATATTACAAATTATAGAATTAAATAACACAAAAGTATGAATAATATATGAAATCTACTATACAACTTTCCACGGTCCCGCCAAAACTCGTCAATTATGGTTATAATGAAACCAAGGTTAAAAAATAACAGCAAGTCCTTGAAACGTATCGGAGCCCTTGCGGAGCTAAAATGTATTTCCTAATACGTGATAAGCCTAAATCTAAACCGATAATGTCATGATTAGATATCGTAATTGAGTGACATCTGTTTACTACCAACATCATCCTGTAAGCATAGTGGACTGATCTACAAGTGACGAATATTTTACAACGAATTCAAAATTAAATCATTGAATTTCTATATAGTAATATGACAACAAAGAGAGAGTCGATATATTTACAAAGTTTACAAGTTTAAGGTTAAAGTCCATACTGATTTATTATTAACCGACTTCGAAAAAGGAGGAGGTTCTATGTTCGGTTGTATGTATTTTTTAGGAATTAACTTTGTTCGCGGTAATTCGATTTTAAAGTTTTTGGCGGGATCTTCCAACGTAATGTAATGGTTTTTTATACTGTATTCATAATTTTGTGTTTTGGCTCAATATTTAGTAAAATTGGTGTTTTACGTAATATACACTTCGGTGCAATAAGATCGCACACACAAATATTTTTTGAAAAATATTGTCTTATATGTTTTGTTTAAAAAATTACATTCATTTTTTATTATGTGATGAAAGGTTATTTCAATACCTATTCAATGATACCATATAAGTGGTGAAAGTTTACCTTACTGCAGAAAAAAAAAGAATAACAACAAATTAATTTTTGTTCTATTCGGAAATTATTGTAACGATTTAGTAGTGGTAGCACGAATGGGTCGGCTCGTCCGGGGAAGCACCACCCTCTCACAGAAAACCGACGTGAAGTAACAGTGCTTGCATTGTTGCGTTTCGTTCGATCAGTGAGAGAGCCGGAGACCCACCTACCCTCCCCTTCCCCTTCCTCCTTCCCTTCCTGTCCCCCCGCCCTCCTCCCAAACACAGGCTGGCAACGCACTTGTGACTCCCCTGGTGTTGCATGGACGGTGGTGATCACCTAACATCAGGTGACCCATCTGTTCGTTTGCCTCCTATGATATAAAAAGGAATATATATATTGCAACGAGTTCAAGAATACATTAAAAGAAACAAAAAAATTACTGAAAAAAGATTTATTAATAAAAAATATTGCCCCCTCTTACCCGAATAACAGCTTGGCACCGGTTTTCCTTAGACTCTATCAAGTGTTGAATAAGGCTTTGTGACATAAAGTCCCATTTCTCCTTGAGCGCATTTTGTGGCTCCAAAAAATTGGCTGGAGCAACATTTCTGCTCCTTATTCTTTTTTTTTTTATTGTAGCACGACAAAATGACTGCACTATGCCTGATGGTAAGCATAGTACAATCCAAAAACATCGACAACCACCGAGAGACAGATTATCCATCGTCGGTCGCCGCTGTCATGCCGGCCATAATGACGAAAGTCACCCGGTACCGGATATGCACAGGCTGCTCCCGAAACGCGACGCGCAGAAGCGAGTCACTATGACGGGCTTTTTCGCCATATACATGGTGGTTGTGACCCAGTCGGGCTGTAAAACCCTACCACCCCGCTATCGCCATTGCCTCGTTCGTTATTCAGCAGGGTGCACCACGTGCAGGTGAGGTTGGCTTGGATGTCTCAAGTCTTAAGATGTTACTCGACACTCCTTACACCCCTTTTTTTTAACTCATCCCGCAAGTGTTCGACCGGATTGAGGCCGGGGCTCCGAGCTGGCTACTCCATCACGGGAATAATCACCTCTTGCATGTATTGTCGTACTATAGCAGCAGTATGGGATCTTGCATTGTGATGCACAAAGAGAAAGTTATCTCGAATAAATACGACTAAAGGGTACGTACGACATGTTCCTAGAGAACGTCCTCTTTATACTACTGAGATGTCAATCCTCTAATTTTTCGCCTGATAGTGGCCCCAGCGATGAAGAGAAACTCAGTTTTCGTTTCGTGTGAAATGCCTCCCCAGAACCCAGAAGGTTAATATTCAGCTCTATAGCTATTGCACTCTGGTTCTGGCCCGCTTCAATTAGAGCAACGACTTAAACGGCTTTTTCCGGAGTAGAATCCATTTTTTAGGTGAATGCAACTGTAATCATTAGAGGTGTCTTCAGGATTAATGTTGAAATGAAAATGATGAAGTTTTACTCAAAATATGTTGTTTTATACTGTAATTGGTCTCGCAAACTGCAGTGAACTAAGTAATTTTTTAGATTTGTTGTTCTTCTTTTTTTTCGGCAGTAAGGTACACTTCTCACCGCATATATGGTATCAATGAATAGGTATTGAAATAACCTTTCACCACATTAAAAAAAACTGTATAATATTTTAAATAAAAATAATTAGACAATATTTTTCAAAAAATGTTTACATGTGCGATTTCATTGCACCAGAGTGTAGTTTGGTTATTATGCACAAGTAAAGTGGATGGGAAATAATACCATGGAGCATGGATTCTCACTTGCAACAAAAATTCCCTAGACAGTTTTAACAAGACGGTTAACATCCTGTAACAACAATGAAATGATTGCAAGAAACTTGTAATAGCTACTCGACAAAGGCAGTAATAATTTACTAGAAGATTGGTTGAATGTATGGAATTCTATTGGGGATTTCGCATTAGTTCTATTTTTATTTCATTATCATTTTTTTTAAGTTCTGTCCTATCTATATCGTATGTTTTTGTTTAAATTGGCCCTGATCCTTTGTAATCTATAATTCATTTATACATCTTCTTGAATTCTTCGTTATTTTACCATCTAAAACAATGATTTCTTTCAATACCTCTACTTTAATGTACCCTCCTAACGTTATGGATTTTAGTTTGTTTCCCTTTCGGTTTTTTAGTTTAGGCAGTACGAATCGATTCGGAATTTCGGTTTAATTCATTGTCAGTTCACTGATTAAATCGAATTAAAATCTATTTAATTATCATCAATTAATTTCAGTTGCTGACATAAAACTTGAGTCATCTCAACTTAAATATTAGAGTTGCTATTACTATTTACTAAACTATTAGGTAAAATATATATTAGTTAAAGTAAAGAAATTACACAACCACCGATATCCAGTGCTTCAGATAAGAACAATCATATACGTTGACGAGTGTTTTCATTATTCTCTTGTGACTGTCGCGAAGTCTGTCTAGGACGAATGCGGCTCTCTTACGTATGATCGCAATAAACAATCAACCCCAATATATGCACACATCATAGAATCACAACAGTTGCATGAATAATCGAAAGATATTATTATATAGCACACACAAAGCGTTGGTTGTCCTTTGACTATAGCTAGCCCATAGACTGCTCGTGTAGTATATTGGCAAAACATTTCTACTTCACCAATACAGCTAGCATAACGTCTTTAAATATCCAGTGACATTATTTTTACTCAACCGATCTTCATGAAACGTTGGTATTTATGTGTAATCTGATCTAGCTTGAGAGATACAATAATTCATATTTCGGTTAATGGCCTCAATATTTTGAATTATGAATGAAACGATTGTCAATGTTCATTATTGTTATAAATCGTAAGTTACATCAGTTTCGTATAGATGGCGCTTTTGATTAGTTTATTGATAGAAATACTGTAGGATCAATTGTTATAGTGTGTGTAATATATAACCTATATATTACACAATATCATTCCACCGTCTCCATACCATCAGAGGACGACTAGACGCCGTGAGGGTTTCCACCATTACGTGGTTGATATTTCCATAATTCGTACGAAGCGATTTGCTTCCACATTCATTATGCGTACGGCTAAGGAGTGGAATTCACTCCCGGCGCGGCGTCTGTCTTACCATCATCTTATAACTTGGGAGTCTTCAAGAGTAGAGTGAACAGGCATTTAGTGGGTAAGCGCGATACATCGTCGGCCTCACCGTTACTTACCATCAGATGAGATTGTGGCCAAGCGCGTACCTGTTGTACATAAAAAAAGAGATCTCATAGCATCACGTTTTAATTTTGAATTTGTTTTATGATGCATGTGTTTTATTTGATTCAACATGTAATAACTGAGTCACAGTAACGCGTGGCTGGGTCAGCTAGATTGATATATGTAACATTTATTTTAATGTATCGTTCCAGTGATGCCGCCTCGCCAGGACCTGGTGCCAGCGACCCCGGTGATCAAAGTGGAACAAACTCGGGTACCTCCACCGCCCGCTCCGGGTCGCCTGCAGCGGCCGCCTCACGACAACCCGGCCGTGTACCTCCACCGGCCTCCGCCCCCTCGCATTAACGTCACTAGGGTACCGAACACGCAGTAGTAACAACGATTGTTAAAAATAAAAGTGATATTTCTCCACCAATAAAATGTTAAATAATGTAATCAAGTTAAGGAGTAGGTTGTAAGTTGTTAATAATTGTATATGTATTTAGGAAATAGAAAACATCTTTATTTATTATCTATACTATGATATTATAAAACTGAAGACTTTGCTTGAACGCGCTAATCTCAGGAACTACTGGTCCGGCTTCTAAAATTCTTTCAGTATTAGCTCATTTATCGACGAAGTCTATATATTATCACGCTAAGACCAATAGAAGCGTAGCACTGAAGAATATTACAAAATTCGGTTACATTTAGCTTTAGCCCAAAGTAAAGATTCCACGCGGATGAAATTTCGGACAGAAGCTAATTTATTATATATATAGTAAGCTGTGGTATAAAACTTAAAGCAAAGTTTGTTTAATCGTGCTATTATTTTTACAGTGTACTTATTAAGTTTTGATCTAATTTTAACGTTGTATTGTATGTAAATGATATTAATTACAAATGATTGCATATAAAATTAATTTTGATCTCTATTAAAATATCCCTATAAAGTTTTAATTATAAAACCACCATAATAGATGTAATATACACAAAAGAAAAGTAGAATGCATAAGGAACTCGAAATAAAAAACAATTTCTTGGAAATAATACAATAATACTACTTGGCGAATACTTCTGCGACTCAATTTGACGTCAAAATACCACTTATAAAGTAATTTGCAAGTAAACTACAATAACAAAACGGAATACAATGACATATTATAAATATACGAGTAAGAAAACATTTCTTATAAATTATTTTTGTTTCCATTATAGATATCCTTCATGAAAATTAGAAATGAATTATTACACCCTTTAAGGACTGAATCATGCGACCATTTTATTTAAAAAAAAAAAAAAAACAATTTTATGATATAATTTATGATGATTATAGTTTTTAGCGGGATTTAAGACTTTCATGTAGGAGTTTTTGGCGGGAGCTTAGTCTGTTATATAGTGTTTTTTTTTTTATTTTATTCGTAATTTTGTGTTAGTTGATATTTTGTGGTGATATTTTACGTAATATACTTCGGTTTTGCATAAGTGAAGTATAGGGAAAATAAAACCCCGGAGCATGAATTTTAAGATGTCATAAAAACTCTCTGGAAAGTTCTAACAAAAGAGCCACCATTTTGTTAGAGCATTGAAATGATCACATGACACTTGTAATATCATTACCTACTCGACAATGGCAGATCTATCCAGAAGATTTGTTGGCAAAAATAAAGTTAAAAAAGACTGTCATGTATCGATGGCAATTTACGAAACATAGTTTATTTATTGTGTATTATTTAAGTGGTATGCAAATAATAAGACATGTGAGATCTAAAATGTTACAAAACCTCATTGCTAAGTTACTTATTAATAAGTAACCTTATTGACTTATTGTATAACAATAATCTTCAACAATGAGTTTTTGGTGGGATTTTAGTCTGTCATGTAGTGGATTTTATATCTTATTCATAATCTTGTGTTATTTGACTATATATTGTGTAAATTTGGTGGTGTTTTACGTAATATTGTTAGTTTATTATTATATTACGAAATTCTGAGATGCCACAAAAACTCCCTGGAAGCTTCTAGCAAGGGATCCACCGTCTTGTTAGAATATGGTTTCACACGATGCTTAATATTGGAATGATAACACGAAGTTTGTGATATTATTGACTACGTGACAATGGCAGTAATAATCGGAAAGATTGATTGCCAAAAATAAAGTTAAAAAAAAATAATCTTCAATAATGAGTATTGGTCGCCAAAGTAGGAAGAAAAAGCACGCATGTGAAGGTTATGGAATTTTTATATTCATTAAATAAATAACACATAATATTGTCGATAACACTCCAACTAGAAACGTAACACGTTACGTGAATCATTCATATTCAAGCTTAGTAATATAAAAGAATGACTTATATTTTAAATTATAATGACTTCATAACTACTGAAGGCTATCTCGACCCATTACGTTAATTTTTTTTTTTTTTAACTTTATTTTTGGCAATCAATCTTTCCGATTATTACTGCCATTGTCACGTAGTCAATAATATCACAAACTTCGAGCGATCATTCCAATATTAAGCATCGTGTGAAACCATATTCTAACAAGATGGTGGATCCCGTGCTAGAAGCTTCCAGGGAGTTTTTGTGGCATCTCAGAATTTCATGCTCCGTGTTATTATTTTCCATTCACTTCACTTATGCATATTAAACTTATTATATTACGTAAAACACCACCAACTTTACACAATATATAGTCAAATAACACAAGATTATGAATAAAATATAAAATCCACTACATGACAGACTAAAATCCCGCCAAAAACTCCCACGTTAATTTGTTATGTAATTTTAAGAACTTGTTATGGTGTTAATAGTCAGTAATGTACAATATTAGATTACTAGAATAATAAATGTATGTAATAAAATAAAATTAATTTGTGTTGATAAATTCGTTTTATTGGAGGTCTATTAATAAGTTTTGACGCAGAGTGAAACGAAGTCTTTGATTAAAACCCAATTGGTGGGTTTGTGTGTTCCATTCTCAAACGTACAAGAGTTTGGAGGAAATGTTAATGTTTTTTTTTTTTATTGTAGCACGGCAAAGTGACTGCACTATGCCTGATGGTAAGCACAGTACAATCCAAAAATAATAGCGACCACCGATTGACACACTGTCCATTGCCGGTCGCCACTATCATGCCGGCCTGTAATAAGCTGGATATGCACAGGCTGATCCCGAAACGTGACCCGTAGAAGCGAATCACTATTACGGGCCTTTTCGCCATATGCATGGTGGTTGCGACCCAGTCGGGTTGTAAAACCCTACCACCCCGCTATCGCCATTGCCTCGTTCGTTATTCAGCAGGATGCACCACGTGCAGGTAAGGTTGGCTTGGGTGTCTCAAGTCTTATGATGTTATTCGACACCCCTTACACCCCAAAATGTATGTAATGTGCCCTTCAATACCTTTTTTTTCTCGAACTGACTATGTTATTGACCTAGCAAGGTCTTAACAGCTTCACCGGACTACTAAGGCGAGCGCTTAGGGCACTCAGCCGATTTTATTTGACAACTAGCTCAAAGGTACACGGCACAACTATAAGTGCAATTCGCGGCCTATTTGAGCCAACCTAAGCTAAGCTACATATTCATACTTATATGAGTAATTGAAACATATACAGCAACGCATTTGTGACTCTCCTGATGTTACTAGTGTCTATGGACGGCGGTGATCACTTAACATTAGGTGATCCGCCTGTTCGTTTGCTTCCTATGATGTAAAAAAAAAACTATGGGTTTTTCTTCATGATACACAATATTTAATAACAATTCAATACAAATTTATTCACATATAAACTTATTTAAATGCAACAATACCTTTCAGTTCAGTTTTGGGGTGTAAGGGGTGTCGAATAACATCATAAGACTTGAGACACCCAAGCCAACCTCACGTGCACGTGGTGCACCCTGCTGAATAACGAACGAGGCAATGGCGCAAGCGGGGTGGTAGGGTTTTACAGCCCGACTGGGTCGCAACCACCATGTATATGGCGAAAAAGCCCGTAATAGTGATTCGCATCTACGGGTCGCGTTTCGGGATCAGCCTGTGCATATCCAGCTTTTTATAGGCCGGCATGATAGTGGCGACCGGCGATGGACAGTGTGTCAATCAGTGGTCGCTATTATTTTTGGATTGTACTATGCTTACCATCAGGCATAGTGCAGTCACTTTGCCGTGCTACAATAAAAAAAAAAATAAAAAAAAAAAATCCTAAAATTAATTTTCTAATCGTAGTTTAACTTTTGTATCAAGTTATGCGCTTAACTTATTTTGACCAAAACGTGTGTCTGCTTTTACGGGAGCAACAACGTATAGTTATATAAGAGAAGGTTAATGGACTTCTCTTGTAACTTGTAGCTTATTGTATAGCGTACTTACACAAATGTGACTAATTTTCAGGTGTTATTTTCAACGGAGTAAAATTTAAACAGTATTTAAACAAATAACGTGGGGTAATGTATGTCTCAGTTATTTCACTTCGTACAATCTAAATTATCTCAATTTGCATTATTTGCGTAAAAAAGAGGGATTTTTAAAATGCTGGTATTTTATGGAGAAGCGGTTTTCAATATACGTCTGAAATATATTTATCAACGACTCTCTACCCATCCCGGCTTCGCACGTGGATATTAGCGAAGAAAATAAAACCAAATGTTCACTTAAAACTAGGCGTCCACAGTTTCGCATCGGCAATGAATAGGGTTAAACCGCGCGGTCTATCTCTTTCATTTTTTAATGCTAGGAATCTCTCAACACAGCGCGATCTAGTAGCTGCCTTCTTGCGCGATAAACAAATAGATATTTTCCTCGTACAGGAAACGTTACTAAAACCGAATATACGTAGCCTGCGAATCGCGAATTACAATATAATTCGAAATGACCGTACCACCCGCGGAGGTGGCACCCTAATCTATTTTAAACGCTCCTTATATTGTTTGTCAGTAGATCCACCCGCTCTATCCAATATGGAAGTGTCAGTGTGTAGACTAGGGATGACCGGACATCCGTCCGTCATAATAGGATCCGCGTATCTCTCGCCGAATAAAGAGTTATTAAAATCCGATTTAGAAGCGTTGTTTGAATTAGGAGACTCCGTCATTATAGCGGGGGACCTCAACAGCGGGAACGTCATCTGGAATAGTCCAACTACTGCTCGTAACGGGAAGATACTGGACAGACTAGGCAACGATCTAGCTTTTGACGTCATAGCCCCTCCGGAACCCACTCACTATCAAGATAAATGTCGTCCGACAGTGTTAGACGTAGCTCTTTTAAAAAATGTCACGCTTCGGTTACGACTCATACAAGTCGTACACGAACTTGATTCAGATCACCGCCCAGTAATACTACTATTAGGATCGAGCTCGGATGCCACCCCTCCGTCGGTCAGGGTGGCCGATTACGCGAAACTCGCGCATTATTTTAAAGATAATCCGACGTCTCTAAGTTTAGATAGGATCCCGGACGTGTTGGTGTCGAAAGCCGACGCGGATCTGGCTATCGATTCCCTGGTTGACTATCTTCAGACCGCTGTCAGGGAGACCTCGAAAGAGGTACAAGCGGTGAATGATCGCCGCTTTATACTCCCGGACGACGTAAGAAAGTTGATAACGGAAAAGAACGCCGCGACTCGAGCTCACGACACTTATTCGTCTGTAGAGAATCGCGATCGGTTACGATTATTACGAAAGAAGGTTAGGACTCGTATCTCTGAGATCCGGGCCGACAGATGGGATAGGCTCCTGGAGGACATCCGGCCATCCCACCTGACGTACTGGAAACTCGCGCGAACTTTTAAGTCAGACGAGACTATTCCGATGCCCCCTCTCGATAGAGGCCCCGCGTTGCCTCCTGCGTTCGATAGTATAGACAAGGCGGAGTGTCTCGCCGCGAGTTTAGAGAAACAATGTTCACCGAACACAGCAAACACTGACTCTATACATATTGGATCGATCGAGACCTCGGTAGAGCACGCGTTAGCGTCCCCGCCAGCTGATACACTAACTCCTATCACTTTTGATGAAGTATCGGATGCCATCAAGCGTCTAAAGCTTAGGAAGTCCCCAGGTCCCGATGGGATCAGTAACGAAGTACTCAGACTCCTTCCTGATCGCATCATAGCTTTATTAGTCTGCATCTTCAATGCGGCCATGTCCCAGGGCCACTTTCCAGCCGCCTGGAAGAAGGCCGTAGTGATAGGCATACACAAGCCTGGCAAAAAAGCTACGCTTCCCGATAGCTATTGCCCGATTAGCCTGTTGGATACATTAGGTAAATTATACGAGCGGCTCCTTCTGAACCGACTCCAGGTCACGATTTCAGATCTTAATTTAATACCGCTTGAGCAGTTTGGATGTCGTGCCAAACGCTCGTGTACAGATCAAGTGCTCCGCCTCACGGAGTACATTTTCTCTAAATTTAACGCCGATCCGAAACGTAAACCGAAACGCACAATTGCAGTCTTCTTCGATGTCGCCAAGGCCTTCGATAAGGTTTGGCATGGAGGGTTCATCCATAAATTATGTAAATTTCATGTGCCTGATAGGTTAATTCATATTATCCGCGATTATCTCACTGATAGGACTTTCCGTTTTAAAGTGGATGGAGAACTGTCCCCTCCCCACCCTATACACTCAGGTGTGCCACAGGGCTCCATACTCGCGCCCTCACTATTCAACCTGTACATCAGCGATCTACCTCGGTCTCCGGGGGTCGAGGTAGGTTGTTATGCTGACGATACAGTTATTTACACTTCCAGCTGGCGGTCGGACTTTCTTAGGAAGCGCATCGAAAAGGCCGTTTGCACACTCGGTGAATGGTTTCGTCGATGGCGGATAGAAGTTAATCCTGATAAGAGTGCCGCGATACTTTTCGACCCTTCGCGACGTAGTAATAACCTTGAGCCCATCAGGCTATATGAAGCCGATATACCGTGGGCCGGCGAGGACAAATATCTCGGTGTTACATTAGATAAACGTTTAAAGTTCGAGTCACATATAGATAGAGTGCGAAACAAAGCCGCTATGGTCTTGGGTCGCCTCCATCCTTTGCTTTGTTATAAGAGTAAGATGTCCCTCAGACACAAGCTCACCTTATATAAGACATGTATCCGTCCCGTGATGACATACAGCAGCCCCGTTTTTGCACATATGTCGAAAGATAATTTTCAAAAGTTACAGGTTCTCCAGAACCGCGTTCTACGTAAAGTTACCGGTGCCCCATGGTACGTCCGAAATAAGGATCTTCACAAGGATCTGGAGATGCCTTCTATCTGGGCGTACGTAAAATCACTTACGATTAGTTATTTTGAAAAAGCCGCGAATCATCCCAGTCCGTTAGTGGTATCCGCTGCAAAATACGAAACCGTACCTAACGCTGCTCGCTACAAAAGACGCCCGCGACATATTTTTACCGATCCTCCCGATGAAATAACGGCAGCGAACGATCAGTACCAGCCTGTCTCTCCAAACAGAGCGTGTTCACGCCCACGCCCGCGTAACCACAGATCACGCCACACCAGATTAGGCCCCCCTCGGCAGCGACTCAAGCCTAGGTCCGTTCCCTCAGTGTGGAGCCCTTGAGTGCGCTGCTCGCGCTATACAGTGACACAAAAGTTTACATCACTGCTACAACACTACACGATCACCCCCACACACGTGCACGCCTATACGCTTACACATGGAAGTGGAAGGGTTTTATTTTTTTCCCTTATCGAACTGAAAAAACTCTAATTTTCCGATAAAAAAATATATGGAGGGGTTGATGAGGCGTGTATGCTTGGTACACATATGCGTCTCAACAACTCAAACATATATGAATAGTTAGCTAGGTTAGCCAAGTTAGGTCGCGAGTTTGCATGTAACAGGCAACAGCCAAGCCGAGGTGTGACGTGCACCCTTGAGCTAGTTGCCCAAATAAAATCGGCTGAGTGCCTTAAGCGCTCGCCTTAGTAGTTCGGTGAAGCTGTTAAGACCTTGCTAGGTCAATAGCGTAGTCAGTTCGAAAAAAAAAAAAATAACGTTTCGCATCGTAAGTATCGGAGGCATCGCATCAAACGGATTATTTTTTTACAATGCATCCACAATGGGCGCGTTCCATCAGACGTTCACAACGCTCACAACACCCTTTTCGCCGTTCGACTAGACAACCGCGTGCGTTGCGGTCGTGCCGTAAACGTCATTGATGACGTCATAAAATACGCTCACGCGAAGCTCACGACGCTCCATGTCTGGAGGTAAGTCGATGTGAGTGTTGACAAAATTGGCGGGATTCTCAATAAAGATGCTGACCGTAAAAGTGTCATTATTTGATACAGTAATATTTGTATTACATTACTTCTTATGAAAAATGTAGAAATTAATTTATAATCACTTCATGGTAATCAATGCTTTTCATTTGACTAAAAAGTTCTTTTTTATGTTTTTATAATAATTAAAATAAAAAATGGAATTATACATTGCTTTTTTTTTAATATACTTAAATTAATTTAATAATAATAAGAAGAATTCACTGTTAAGACTTATAAATTGTAAGGTAACTTCTTAAAGATTTTGCTTTATTTTCTCTAGGTAGCCATTTCTATTATTTATCTGAAGCCTCAAAACGCCCATAAATGCGTTCAACTAGTGTGTACGATTGTAATGCTCGAGAGCTAGTGGAACGGAAAAACTCGCGGTCGCGAGCGTGAGCATTGTGAGCGTCTACTGGAACGCAGTCAATGTCAACAGCGATCCGATTAGCCGACATAATTACCAGCAATGGGGTTGTCGACGCCACATTCATTCGAATTCTCTAAGTGAGAGGTAGCGTAGTGTTCGATGAAATAAGCAAGATAAAGGCGGAGTGAGCTAGCACGTGGAAAATGTCTCCATAGAGCGATATTCCATATGATGTCATCGGCACACATAATAGTTGCCCCTCGGAGCATCGGCATCACCATTGTCAAAAAGAAGATTCGTGTGATCCGTACAATGCGAATCAGAGAACGCACTTGTATGACTTCCTATACAAAGAATATTATGATACGTTTGATGCGATGCATCCGATAGTTACGATACGAAAATATGGACGCCTACCTTAAAAAAAATGCGACTCTATCTCTTTACTCGCGGATCTAATCGATAAATATGTATTTAAAAAGCATTCGGTGTCCTTTGAAAACACGTTGCCAAATGGACTTATAAAAAATAAAATAGACCTTATTACAACTATGCCTAAAGTATTCTGTTAAGTGATATCGCCGCGGTATTGGTTCGGCTTTTCCTTTGGTGTTAACCGCCTTCGCCTCAATCGGTGTTTTGGAGAATGTAAATAAACGGAATATTTAAGTAAAGCAACCTTATTACTCAATACATAAATTATATTGTTTATTACTATCACAAATTAGAAGTGCCGTCTTTTGGAAAATGCCGCTTTGCGTGTTTTATTGTTTCATCTCGTCATTCGTTAGAAAATTGTGATTGAGTAACGTCTCTACCACTGTCTTCCTAATTTATAATTTCAACAAAAAATTGAAAAACGTGATTTACAGCGAAAAAAATCTGTGTGGCCGCTTAAAGGTAAAACAGAAATGCTTGATCTTTTAGGCTTTGAAGAGCCGTGTGCAGCCATATCACGCTCATTCAATATTAACGAATCAACTGAACAATCGCAAAAAAAACATTTAAAGTTCTTCAAAACCTTGCCTAAGCCTAATTTATCAGTATGGTCTACAACTTCAACTGAAATGATTTTTTATATATTTGTTTTTTATTTTGTGACTTAGGAACGTATAATCCCATATAAATTATCATCCTATACTCACGGTTTTCCGTATTCGCGTCATATTTACGGACATATACCCCGCGAATAAAGAGCTTTTACTGTACATGGGATTTATACACACAAGAGATCGTTCAATCATTTGAACGACATATTCTATTTACAATAAACTCAAACATTTCAGTCAGTTTGCCAAAGAGGATGACATACCCGAGAGTTACACACTCCTTGTTAGTCAGTAAACTTTCACCGACACGAGCCTGAAAAAAAAAACAAAAGCAAATCTCCAAAAAAAATTTTATTTCTTCACATGTAGACGTTTTTATGAGGTCGAAGTATTTTTTTTCTCGATCTGACTACGCATTGTCCTAGCAAAGTCTTAACAGCTTCATCGGACTATAATAGGTCGAAGTATTGTTTGCCAATAACTGCTTTAGTTGGAGTTTTTAGGAGAATCTTGGAATATCATGAACAAGATTTTATATTTTATTAATCACTGTTTTGTAGATCAGGTTTCACAGGACAAAGTACACAGGTACAGCGAGTTTCTTATATTAATGATTACGTATGTATAGGAGAGGAATAAGAACTGCTTACTTTTGCTGAGCAAGGGAGGGAGCGGTCCGAAATCACATAAATTCTGCTTACGTAATACCTACTCATATACATTACTAAGTAAGTTAATATTAGGTGGAAACAAAGCCAGAACATTTCTCGGGGAAGCTCCTACCGTTCACATTCCGCGGTTCAGTGGTCCGCTAACGTCGGAAAATCAATAGTATATTTACAGCCGCGCCTTCGAGCGTGAACACCTATTCCATTTATATATTTACTAGCTGTACCCCCGGATTCGTCCGCATGAGCCCTCACATAAAGTACAGCGACTAATAAAGTCATCTGAATTGAAAGCATTTACACTTTTCTCTAGTACTTAAGTCTCGTCGTCATTAAAATTACAATAACTTTTGATAGACCAAACCGATTTAAATGAAATAAAGACTAAATGTTACTCGAAGATATGCTTTATTATTTTCTTAAAGAGGTTTCATCATGAACGCAGCATTCTAGCAGTGATGCGTGTTCAGACAGAGTTGACATACAGAGAAACATCTCTAAAATTGCCTGAAATGTCGTATAAATCTAAAGGGTACAGACACGTTAGACATTTTTATTGTATGTATATATAATTTTAGTGGTCATCATAGAAGGTAAAGTATACAGTAGTCAATATAGCATTCAGTAATTCTCGAATTCGAAGCGATTGTTTGCAGGTGTATAACACGTAATCGATGCAGTCAGGATGCCAATAAATACTTCGTAGTTACTTTCACTCTTTATTTGGCTAGAGTTACGTCTTACAGTATTTTTCACAAACGAATGCGTAGATAACACCAACATCTTGCCTTTTATTGGCCGAACTATATAATTTATAAGACGAACTATATAAATCAAATCAATTACCATTTACTTATAATTCCGCTATATGTTTTAAGTAACACAAAGATAATAATTAACGAACAAATTAATATTATTTACGTACATCGATTCTATATAAAATCATCGTTATTTATGTATCTGAAATATGTTTAAGACATACAATTGTATGTAGAGTAGCGACATCTAGCCGTTTATAAGTCAAACTATGGAAGTAAAAGTAAATACTATTAATTAACAATTCTGCAAGATACACAAAAATTATGGTAATCATCAAACTAATGTTATGCAAGTAATCAATCAATATCAATTCCTATTTATGTCTCATTGAAATCTATATAGTTATAATAATTCTCATTTATGTATCTTTAATATTGTGGAGCTAGTATCTCGTGTCTTGAGCAGCACCGGAAGTGGGTAGATTACACGATGCTGGCTTACTTGGTACCGTGTCGGATACTGCGGCGAGCGACGTAGGTTCGAATGCTTCTGGTGAAAGAAAAACATCGTAATGGAACCATAGCGTGGTGGTAGGGCGTTCCCTAATTTCGCCTGGATAGCTATTACTTTCAAATTGAAAATCTGTCGCCAGCCAACTATGATTATGTTTCGACACTGAGACTTATGCACTTGAGATCAAATCCCATCTATGTTTAGCCTGTTTACGATCTCAGACCACATCGTCTGTGATCAAACGCTATACTTAAACTCGTGTGCTCAAACTGCACCGACAATAAACAAGTTTTACAGATAATTGGAGGACTTTATAGAGTGCCTATTATCTAGATTACATCATAATATGAGAACTCACTGCAAATGAACAATCAATGAGTCATTGACCGTAGCGTAGCAACTATCGTATCCAAACAATAGGGTTCGAAAGATATTTACGTCTGGAATCTTGTCTAATTTTTCGAATTACATCAGCCGTCCAGAGATTTCTGCCCTCCTTTTTTTGGTTATATAAGCGCACCACATAATATCCAAGTTGAGTTCTATATAGATATCGGGGAGAATTCGAAAGGAAGAAATCTTCAAATGGACTACAGCCACAGTGTTATAAATTGTAAGTCCGTCCTTAATGTAAATCTGTTTAGTTTGCTTGAAGTTTATTCTCACGTGTAGAAATAAATTATTGTGGGCGCAAACGGCATTTGATTTACCTAATATTTAATGGAAATAATTTAGAATCGAAAAAAATGTTATGGGAGTTAAGTAGAAATTACAAATAAAAGAAAACAACCAATAAATCATCTAGATAAAAGTAAATTTTCAAAAAAAGAATTATTGACTTCAATATCAATCAAAAACCTATAAGGCAATAAAAAGCGGAAAATTGTTTATTAAATAAAACATGAATATGTGCACTACCTAGAGATGTATTGGAAGTCGGTGCTAACCGAAATTTCAATTTTTTTCCAGGTAGAAAAGTATATTATATTATACAAATATACATGGCGAGACGCGAGAGCGGACTTAAACTTTGTAACTATGTAGATGATATGATTTTCGGTTGGCACTGACTTCCAATACATCTCTAGGTAGCGCATATTTTTTTTTTTTTCTTTTTTGTTGGAAATGACTACGCTATTGACCCAGCAATGTCTTAACAGCTTCACCGAACCACTAAGGCGAGCGCTTAAAGCACTCAGCCGATTTTATTTTGGCAACCAGCTCAAGGGTGCACGACACACCTCGGCTTGGCTGTTGCCTGTTGCATGCAAAATCGCGATCTATGGTTAGCTAATAACCTAGCTAACTATTCATATATGTATGAGTTGTTGAAACGTATATGTGTACCAAGCATACACGCCTCAACAACTCCTCCATATATTTATTATCGGAAAATTGGGAGTTTTTCAGTTCGATAAGGGAAAAAAAGTAAACCCTTCCACTTTCATATGCAAACGTGTAGGCGTGCACGTGTGTGGGGGTGATCGTGTAGTGTTGTAGCGGTGATGTATATTTGTGTGTCACCGTATCGCGCAAGCAACGTACTCCAGGACTCCCTACCGAGAGATCGAACCTAGGCTCTTGAGCCGCTGCCGTGGGAAACCTAATCGGGTGTTCAGGGGCGAAATTAACCCCCAGATCATGGTGATCTGTGGTTACGCGGGCGTGGGCGTGAACACACTCTGTTTCGAGGGACAGGCTGGTACTGATCGTTCGCTGACGTGATTGAATCAGGAGGGTCGGTAAACATGTGTCGGGATCGTCTTTTATAACGCGCAACGTTAGGTACGGGTTCATAGTTTGCGGCGGATACCACTAACGAACTGGGATGATTCGCGGCTTTTTCAAAATAACTAATCGTAAGTGATTTTATGTACGCCCAGATAGAAGGGATCACTAGGTCTCTATAGAGATCGACTTCTTCTTACGTAAAACACGATTTTGGAGCGCACATATTCGTATGTTTTATTCAATAAACTATTTATTTTCCGCTTTTTAGTGCCTTATCAGTTTTTGATTAATATTGAAGTCGGTTAATACTTTTTTTGAAAATTTACTTTATCTTGACAACGAAGTCACAGTATAAATATGAGAGACAGTACGGAAACTACGAACAAACGCTTGAAAACGGTACACTCACAGAAACATGGGCATCGGCGAGAAGTTTGGAAAGAAATTCTATGGACAACACCGCGAAACCCGCTTAGGGGTCTCGTCGATGCGCACGTTTGTGTGAGTGTACCGGTACGAGTGTTAATAGGTAGTTTTCATACTGTCTGTTATGAGTACTGTGATGAAGTTGCAGACACCATATTTATTATAAGTTGTAATATTTCTCTAGAAATGTTTTTTTTTTATTATAGAAGGCAAACTAACAGATGGGTTACCTGATGCTAAATGATCACCATCGTCCGCAAAACCAGGGGAATCGCAAGTGCGTTGGCGACCTTTGCGAGAGGGGAGGTGGATAGTTCGCGCTCTCACTGGCCGAACGAAACGCTACAATGCAAGCACTGTTACTTGACGTCGGTGTTTCTGTGGGTCGGATGGTACTACTTTCTATATTAGTATATTATCTATGGGTACTACTCCGGGCGAGCGAACTCATTCATGCTGTAACCAATAATAGTTTCAGTGTGGCTCTACCACTTACAATATACCTGTTATATCAAAAAACGTGAATATACCTACTGACTTAGGTTATAAAAGGAAAAGAGTTATAAACTGAGATTAATAAGATCTCAACCTACAACCAGACGTCGAAGGCGTAAAGGTAAATTTGACCTCGGAAATGCAACAATTGGAATGCAGTTAAATGACACAATCCCTTTATTAATATTTGATTCTGAGTAAAAATAGTTTACACAGCGCTACACGTTTTTGATTGAGAGCTAGGTATGATTTTGGAAACAAAATGATTGTAATTTATATGCATTACTGTGTTAGTCACATAAATGTGAAATGTATAAGAACTTGAATATAACGTGTCCTTCTTTGATTTACCCAATTAAACAGAGTGCCTGTGCTAAAAAAATTGTCGAAGAGATCTAACTTATTCACAGTGAACCTTGATACGATAAAAACTTCTTAGACCGGAAACTTGAATATAATGACGTTTTGGTTATATAAGTATACATACAGAAAAATAGTATATTTAAACTGCACAGACTTTTAAATTGTGCATACACAATAATATTTAAACATAATACGAACACAAACTGATTTATAAGGTAATTCATTTTTAATATGTTTCTAAGATTTTCTGCCTAAATATACATCAGGATATTGATATAGTTATTTCTCATGTGGCAACACATATTTTAAATATCATATAAAACAGTTAAAACATTGAACAACAGCAGGGATTTAAAATAACATGATATGAACTTGAGAATAAAAGATACAAGGTATTTGACATAAGTTTCGAAAAAACTTCAAATAAAAGGAACAAACATGTAACACTTGCATATTTTAAGCACTAAGGTTTTCGATTGGAAAACATTTTATTTTTGATTACTTATGTCATATTTATTTCATATCGCAAACTATCCTTTTACGTATATTAACTGTACAAAACAATTTCACATCTGCCAAACGTCACGGGACGGCTCACAATTTTTTTTCACTATGTTTATAATTCTATTTTGCTCTCTATACTCGTATTTAATCACTTAAAAAGTTTCATCGCCGCCTTATTTAGAACTGTTTCAGAAAATCGTTTTAAATTGAAGAAACGGCATCAAGCTAATATTATAAATCCAGTTAATATTGTTTGAGATCACAGATCTTGCTATAAATACTTCAAGAAAGTATTGAAAATCCATTAAGTTTTGACCGCAATTTGTCTGATAGTAAATAATCATCTGTCTGTCTGTATAATTATCTGTGCTTATCTCTAAGACGTACGTTAAAAAACTTGTAGATACTACAATGATGAGGTAATTTTCATGGTGACGGCTCTCGGTGAAGCGGGCAGTTGCGTTGTCCGCAACGCCGTACAGAGCGGCAACATCGCACAATCGATCGCCACACGTTTCGCCGTCTGCGTGAGCCGGTTCAAAAATGTTGCAAGGAGTTTCTACCACAAAGTTAAAGTAACTTCCCTACAAAAGGTATTATTTCTTGCCTCGCAAAATAATAACTTTTAACTGGTTAGATAACTCTTCTACCTAAGTTCAACCCGAGTCGAGATATATTGTATGGATTATCTTTTACTTCTCATTTTTAGAATCCCCGTGAATCTTAACATTCTACTAAAAGTACACGTTTCCTTTATCTGTTTAAATAGGTTTCACGTGAATTTCATGAATCCTATACATTTAAATATAATTGAAGTGTCGTTATTTCTCTGATCTAATCCCCCAAACGGCTTAACCAATTTTAACATAACTTTTACTAAGAGGTGACTTGTCAGATTATTTTCTAAGCTACATATCATTATGCTTCCCTATAGATGGTTTAACATTTGACATAGACTTACTTCATATCGGTTAATCAGATAAAAAAAAAATAAGGAAACCATCTTCACGAGATGAAGTCGGGTGCATATAAATCGAACAAAGTAGACTGTCGAGATAAAAAAAATATGATTATAAGAGGTGAGAGTCTCCTATCACGTTCGTACAAACTATTAGTTCACTAGAGCAGATAATAACAGTTGAACAAGTTTTAATTTGTTTTAATTCATATGTATTAATAGTTTTTTGCTAACCGCTACATCGTTAAAATTATAAAAAGTATACAAAATATGTACATACTATGCTTTTTTTTTTTCGAAATGACTACGCTATTGACCTAGTAAGGTCTTAACAGTTTCACCGGACTACATACTATGTTCCACGATGTAATCAACTTCTATGACAATATCATCAGAAACCTTCCATCCGTTTAAATGCGACGAATGGACAAACATAGTTCTGGTATTATAATTTTATATGGATGCAAGCTTTAAATGACGGCTTCGCTCGTGGTAAAATAAAAATTCAACCGTCTTTTGCAAGTTTAACCTAACCTAACCAAAGCGAGACAAAAGAGGAAGATGGTGAAGTTTCAGCGAGCGCGGTGCATTTAATACGAAACCTTTTAAAAGTAATTATTTAGTACGTATTTAATTTTTTTGTAATAACACCGAATACATTCACACGATTTTATAATACTTGTTTTTAAAAGGATTTGTACTAAATGCACTGCGCTCGCCCGATGTAAGTTCGCGTTATCCTTTTTTCGCAAGTCTAACGTAACCTTACCAAAGCGAGAGAAATAAGCAAGATGGCGAACATTCAACGAGCGTAGTGCATTTATAACGTAACCTTTTTGAAGCAAGTATTCAATACGCATTTAACTTTTTTGTATTAAAACCGAATACGTTCAAACGATTTAATTAGTAACAGTTTTCTATATTGGGTTCCTCGCGGACAGAGTCGCTGGCACAGCTCGTTTATAATATGAACTGAGATACTGTTAACTTTATTAATGAGTTTTTATGAATAGAACATCTTACAAAGTTTTATTTCATAATAACAGCTTATAACAAGACTATTCATAGATTCGCAATATTTAATAAACTAATTTTGAATACTTTCTAACTATTGGAAAATATTTACGATATATAGTACCTATTGGTTATTTGTTTTGTTATATTATTTTTTAAGACATCATTAACAAATCACGAAAATAATTTATATATATATAATTTAGTGCTAATTGGTGTTAGTCCTAATAGGAGATATTAATTTCATTTCCAGTAAAACATTAATCATTACATAATGTAAAACAAAGTCTTCTGCCGTGTTTGCCTGTCTGCCTGTTCGCGATAAAGTCAGAAACTACTGAACGGATTTTCATGCCGTTTTCACCAGTAGATAAAGTGATAAATTAGGATAGTTTTGGCATATAATTTGTCAAGGTTTTTTTTTAATAATCAGGGCGGGACTACGTCTACCATGCTCGCTAGTCAAATGATAAAAAAGACAAATAATGACTTCTAAACCAAACTCAGCTTATAATTAAAATAGATGGCGAATTATATATATTGTATGTAAATAATAATGTCTGTATCATGGTTTTTTAACCTCATCCCATCTTCTTTTCACTACAGAACTACACAGGCGGGTTTATGTCTTCACGGATTCAGGGTAGCAACCAACTCAGCAAGAACGGAGAAGTTTGTAAACTCTTATCCTTGTCGTACTGTGAAGATCTGTAGTCGTCTCCCACCCAACGTGTTCCATTCCTTTTATAACATGGAGTCTTTCGAACGACGCGTAAAAGACACTTTTGCAGGTCGGTTTAATAGCGACGACTGCCGTTGTAAATTAACATTGACAGTCGCCGTTATTTAGGGGCTGTACTGTACTTACCATGAGGTACTGTGAAATCACTTTGCCGAACCGGTTAAAAGAAATTACTTGCAAGAAATCGTTATGTATTGATTTAAAATTTTACACCAACTATGAACACTATCGGACTATCGAACGAGCGGTATTTCGGTTTCGGGTTGTGTTATTTTGACCTCGTTCAAAGCTGTATACCTTAATAATTTATTACCATTGATCGAATACGGCAACGCTGAAGGTAAAGTTTCCAATGTCGAAATTTATAAACAATTTACCATTTATATACCTATCTATATAGTAAATATAAAATCTTCTTTGGCGTGGGTTTTATAAAATTACAGAATTACATAATTAGTAGGAGTAATAGGTTAGCATGGTATGTCATAAGCAGAGAGTACCTTATATAAAGTTATGAGGAGATGAAAACCATGTAACTAGAAAAGTTTTGAGTATGATGGTTGACAGATATAGGAGTAGAGGAAGACCGAAAAAGGTATAAATGGACTGTGGGAAAAATGATATGTGTTTAAAAGGTGCAATTACTGAGGCGACTTCTGACAGTCCGAGAGAGTGGAAAAAGTAAACATGTTGAGCCGAACTTACTTAGGTGGGGTAAGGGTAAGAAGATAATAATGATGTGTACTTATTACGTATTAACTAATTTACTTGCTTGTAGAAAATAAAAATTGTTACAAATAATATAGGTTATAATTATAATTAGAATTTTATGTTTAGATTACAAATGTTTATATCGATTTTGTATATTAAATGAGCTTTTACTTGAAAATTAATATTATCCAACACACTGTATTCTTTAAATTCAAGTAATATTAATAGATACAAGTAAATAATAAGAAATCATTTTCATATTACTAGAGGTGGCCATTATTGCTACTAATATGCATTACATACCAAATTATTCCTACGCAATTGATAACAAATATTAGGAAATAACATTGCAAATTACTCGACAACGGAATAACAGTTTCTAACTAACTAGCCACTGGCCGCGATTTCGTCCGCGTAGTAATACTTACTTTGGGTTAACGCTAACACCCAACGGAAGCTCTCTAAAGAAAAAAACGATTTTGAAACAGTTTGTATCCTTACTCTGCTCCTATTGGTCTTAGCACGATGATATATAGCCTATAACCATCCTCGATAAATGAGCTATATAATACTGAAAGAATTTTTCAAATCGGACAAGCATTTCATGAGATTACCTCTAGAACGTCACAAACTTTACCTCTTTATAATATTAGTATAGACGTATAGATAGTATAGACCAGTGTTTCCCAACGTGAGGCCCACGCCCCACACAATTTGATAGTTAAGAGGGGCAAATTAGACTTTAACCTTCTCGATTTGGATTATTTAAATGCAATGCTAGATATCGGTGGCAAATTTAACAACAAGGCAAATTAAAAAAAAAAAATGCCGTAAAGAATTATTAGGTATAATTTCGTTTGAAGTTACCAAAATATTAACTGGGTAACTAGAGTCGTCAAGTAAGTTTTTCATTTTATGTTTTGAAATTTTACTTACGATGTTTTGATAACAAGTTTATAGTGATTTCTTCCTAAAAGTTATCATTTATATTTCCTAAGGGAATAACACAATTTTAAAAGGTTTCAAAAGGTTAAAAATGATTTATGGGGGCATACAAATTTTAGATATGTTAATGTGGGACATGGCCTTAAAAAGGTTGGGAACACTGATATAGAGCAATGTAAAATATAATGTAACTAACAAAAAAACGAAAGTCATTATAGATACAGGTATATATGTATATATATATATATACATATACATTTACGAAATTCGTGCGATTTCACCCTCCGAAATGATATAGGTTAGAACGAAGACATTTATAGCGGTCCCGATCGATTCATCGTCGGCGCCATGTTATTTTAGTTCAGTGTATTCCTGTTCATTTTGTTATAATTCCTATAGATGGACCGGATTGGTTACTTTCTTATTTTCTTTCTATAGTTAGAGATTCGCAATATGGTAATGTAAAAAAGAGTGTAGTGTGACTAGAGTTATGTAGAACATAAATATATTATAGAAAATAATTAAAACTGATTAAAATTAGATAGCGCTGTCCCTTGTACTTTCATAATAGGTAATTCTGAAATCAATTGAGGCGATAATTCGGAATATTTTACAGTTGCAAGAATTTAGTAAGATAATTTCACTTAAAATCGTTCCAAATGACGTTTTTTAATGCACATTATAATATAGAAGAACAAGAGTATCTTAATCAGTAAGTATATATTTAATGGTAATTTAATAATTTAATAATTTAATATATTTAATGCTAGTATGTGGCTGAATCTCAAGGCTCTATCACATCAAAATTACTGAACGTATCAGCATAGAGTTATGATCATTCGATGCTGGATTTCGGATTGTCCTTTTGCCATTTTCTTAAACGCTCAACTAAGCAGGCAGCAATCAGCTATTTGCTTATAATATTGTAAGATATTAGGTATTAAAATAAAAGCAAATCGGTTCGCAAATTACCTATTCATTTAGAAAGCGAAATTCTGATAATCGAAGGTAAAAAAAAAATTGGGAGGTAATATTTTTTTTTATATCATAGGAGGCAAACGAACAGGTGGGTCACCTGATGCTAAGTGATAACCACCGTCCATAGACACCAGCAACACCAGAGGAGTAAGGCAAATTCGTTGCCAGCCTGTGAGGTAGCGGAAAGGGAGAGAGGACATGGGCCTCCGGCGCTCTCACTGACCAAACAAAATACAACAAAGCAAGTACTTCACGTCGGTTTTCTGGGAAAGGGTGGTACTACTCTGGGCAAGCCGACCCATTCATGCTGAAACCAGTAGTAGCTTCAGCGTGGCTCTACCACCTACAAAAAGTTTAAGACTGTATAAGTATACAACAACAATTGCGACATAAACATAAAGCGATTATGGCTCAACTGTTAGCGTTAATACCGACGCGAAGGTTCGAGTTATTGCAAATGAACCGGAATTTTCCCTAAAGGATCGTGATGAAAACATATAGTTGTGATAGGGCTTTTTCTCAGCTTGTCTGGCTCGATATGACCCTCAAGTTGAAAGTCTATCACCAAGCACCTATGGGTGTTTTGTGAGAGCTACACTTGAGAGCCAGTTCCACTTAGATCACATTATCATGTAACATCTCACGTGAGATAGTGGTCGAAGACTAAAAAAACGTCTTTTATTCTGATACACAAGCGAACGAGGAAGGTCAACATACGAGAAACTGTGTATAAATTATAACACGAGCGGTCATGCGTAGGATATAAAAATGTTTAAATCTTTATTATAATAGCGAACAAGTTTACAACGTGAAGAGAGACGTTCCTCAATTCATTATTTCTCAGTAGATAAACAGCCCACGCGGAGTAACAACTGTCTCATACAATTATCCTCTTGTTATAAAACGTATGTACTTATTTCACAAAAATAAGTACTTTGAAAGCGTGCTCGCTGTTGTGGAACATAATTACATTTCTTTTAATTTCATCGGCATGATTGTTAATGGAATAAAAATTAGGTACCTAATTAGTCCACAATTTGATTATAATTATTTTTTATGTTTTCTGTATAACGTATTAGCCAAGAATTTTTTTAAAGGCAACATCAATATCTTGATGATTTTTTTTTGTTTAGGGAAATATGTTATCAGTATTGAGATATGTAGGTACAGTGACGAATTTGCACTAAGGCCCAAGAGGCTCGGGCCTAGGGCGGCCAATCGAGACAAATAATTCACTGATGATAACAAGAAATTACTCGAAGTACGTAAATATTCTAAAGGCTCGGGCACATTATGGTGTGCGGCACTGCACCCAGTCGTATAACAAAAATCCTTAAAAAAAGTTGCCAACAAAAGTAAATTCATTGTGTACTCAATACAATGGGTGCTGACAAAGGGCAAGCTGGTACTTACTACATGGCCTGGCCTTTTGGCAGCCAAGACTGTTTTTTTTTTTCGAAATGACGACGCTGTTGACCTGGAAAGGTCTTTAGAGCTTCACCGAACTACCGAGACGAGCGCTGAAGGCACTCAGCCGATTTGGGATGCTTGGGTGACTAACTCAAGGACGCACGGCACACTTCGACTTGGGCTGTCGCCTGTTATAGGTAGGTATTCATTATACTACTTTTAAATTATTTAGTAATGAGTCTGCCTTTCGCCAATAATGTGCGTTATATTTAGAATAAGGTTTAATATGAACGACAGCCAGTTTTACATTTCATAAAGATTCTGCTTCAAAAATGTCTGTTTCAGGAACACGCTTTTTATTCTAAATACCGAGACAGTTGTCGTTGTATCTGCTTTAGCTTTCAATAAGGAGTCTAACTACATTTTTTTGTTGGTAGCTAATATTAAAGGTACCATGCATACGTCAACACAGAGGTTTTTAATAAAAAATAATTTCAATCGATTAAAGATGGAGGATTCCTAACACGTTCCCATTTTTTGCGGTATTGTTTACCTAAAACGTAATTTCAGGTATTCCCCTCTCAAATGAACGATTCAAACCATTAACATAATAAATCTTTCAACTTCCTCGAAGAATAAGTAATTGTGCGAATGAATTGCGACCCACGAGCGGCGAGAGATCGATACAGTGTCATTGACTGAATGTAGTTGATGTACTGAAACTGGCATGAGCCATCCGTTACATAAACAAATACACCCACTGATTTCATTGCGCACTATCCCGGGAAGCAATAAAACTGACGTACCCAGATTCCTGTTCAACTTAGAAGCGTAAAACGTAAAAATGGAAAGCGGTCCGTCAGGCCAAACATTATCATGGCAGTTACAAGCCACCCACCTATTTATATCGGGTTTGTGTTGCGACGTTGCCAGCTCGTCGCGCTGGCTGAGCACTTGAATTTCGAACGCAGTACCTAGCGAACATTGTTGCCAGCAGTATGTAAAACTCGATTTGGCAACTTTCTATGAGCGTGTTTTTGCCAAAACAGCATCTCACGTTTCTTCAATTTTGTTTTTACTGAATGAACCTTTAATGTTTAAATTTAATTCTAACGAAGTTTTAAAATACGTAAATAATGTCTGTTGTTACGTTGTGAAATATAAATGTATTGTCCGTACACAGATATTCTTTGTGTATGCTGTGTTGACATTAATTATTGCCAAGCGTTGTTAAGTTTGTCGCACTTTTGACGTTTTGTAAATGATTAAAATTTTAACTCGTGACAAAGTTAATAATAAAACAAAACAAGAAACAATGTGTTGGCAGCACGGAAATTTCGTTTAAAAAGAAAATAATAATAACAATCCTTTATTTCCTTTTAGAAATATTTTCAAATGTCCGCCATGACAGAAACGAAAATAGTGTTGTCTGTAATTGATATTTTCTTAAATACCTACATCATGGAAAAAATATCATTATTAACACTACCATGTATTATAGTTTATAGGTATACCCAGTAAAAATATGCAAGGGTTTTGTAGAATTTCATTATAGATAATATAGTTATGCAATGCATAGCACGATCGTCGTTGTCAAGCTGTATTCTAAGCCTCTTGGCTACTGCGTATACTCTGGCAGACTCCGCAATTCGACAAATTTAAAGAGAGTCACTGTAACTCGAAATCAGAAATACCTTATTCAATTTAGGCCCTGTGAAGTTAATTATGAACGTCAAAGCTACCAATTGCTTATGCCCATGCTTATAGTCGTGACCTACCCTTACCACTCCACTTGGTTACTAGATAGATACCACATAGGTTTTATATTTAATGTCTATATATAATAGAATGTCTAAACACACCTACACGTGGCGGGTGTCATACTCAGAATATGGTGTTGACAATACAGCCGAACATAATTGCCACGTCCTTACAATATTGCATTGTACGGTTGCAAACTGGTCAAAAAATAATTAGAAAGAAAATAATTGTGTATTCATTCAAAACGTATTTTTGAAGTGAAATTTCTTATGAGAATTTGCAATTGTGATTAGCAACCTTTTTCTTTAGAAAACGTTATGTCGGGTAGAGTGTTAAAAACACCGGTGTTCGTCCAATAACCCCAATTTTATTTTGAAGTGAAACTTCTTTAACTTCTAGTCGCCCAGACTAGGAGTTAACTGGATGACAGTGCAACGGAAGTCCGTTACGGCAATATGGTGTCACGTTTCTGTTCCATCCGGTTAGATAATAGTTAAACATAACCATAACTTCTATTAAATAATATCTAATTTAATTCTTTACTAATAATAATAATTTGTTGGTACTTTTCTATAGTTTATTTTAGTTTATAACAATGAGTTGTTTATAATATTTCCTGTGATATTTAAGTTCCAAACTAGCTGATAGATGGCACTACAGATAATGAAGCTTTGTTTTAATTTGTTACTTATATTGAAACCAGATGGCAGCATGATCACGCGCCCATATATAAATGCATAATTAATTCTATTTTATGATTTTTATTATTATTCAATTAAATTTTTTTTTTCAAAATTTTTGACACAAATAGACAAAATCAAAAATACTTAGAAAATTTTACTTCAATCGCGTGTGACGGTTACACGCACTTTTAACATTTGCGACGCTACATATATATTTAGCTATACTATTACACACCGATTTATTTATACATTTTCATGCGATAAAAAAAACAGAGCATTATTAGTGAAGAAGTATGTCGTCGAATCCATATCTCAAAAACAAAATATGTACGTAAAAAGTAACCAAAAAAATGAATTAGGTCTATAATATTTGATTTATGTTCTCTCAGAATTAAAGCATATGATATGTTCTTTTGCGATTTATTTTTTGAAAAGTTTTTATAACAACTGAAAATTAATATCTGGCAATAACATAAAAAACGGGCAACAAGGATTTTAATTGTAAAATCTTTAAGTACATCGACGGAGAAGACAGGTGAAAGTAATGTCGGTAAGATATAAATCATAATGAAGATAAGCTTCATAAAACCAATACACGTGTGTATAATGACAAAAATATTTGCTATATGATTCAAATAGTAGTACATTTTACAAATATGGAACGTTATAGTATTAATACTAGCTTTTACACATATACCCCTAAAAACGCGTATGCATAATATAATATCATGATTGGTTGACAGACGTGAAAGCGTAATAAATAAACAAACTCATATCACATTTATAAATAGCATTTGTTATAGTTTTTAAAGGTATTTCCAAAAATGCCATTTGGATTTCAAACTTTTTGTTATTCGAATTAATGCGTTATTTAAATTGGGTCGATACTTGATAGTTGTTGGCAACACTTTCAAAAGTCAAGGACTTTGCGCCCTGTGTCACACAATCGTCGCGAGCAGAGTACGGCAGACCTGTCGCTCGTGGTTCAGACCGCTGCGACAGTATTACTGCCAAGTATATCATTTCGTATTATTTATGACTACGTGTATGTACATCGAATAACTGACAAAGACAGGTGTTTGTATATTTTACAGTTAAACTAGCCGATACCCATAACTTTGTATATATGTTTTTTTTTTTGTAAACTACGTATTTTGTTTTACATAAATTAATGAATTCCTCTGTCTTTTATTGTTATATGTTTCTCTAATTATTACACAATCCCGATAAACCATTAACCGATTTATTTTTTCTCAGTTAAATTCTACCAATATTCTATAATTTTTTTTTTTTTTTTCGAAATGATACGCTATTGACCTGGATTGGTTTTCACAGCTTCACCGAACTACTGAGGCGAGTGCTAAAGGCACTCAGCCGATTTGGGATGTTTGAGCGACTTACGCAACGGCACACCGCGGCTTGGGCTGTCGCCTGTTTTGTGCAAAAATCGCGACCTATCTGAGATAACCTAAGCTAATCTATATCTAGATATACGTATATGAGTTATTGAAACATGCATGTGTACCAAGCATGCGTGCCTCAACAACTCCTATATGTATTTTGTGCCGGAAAAAATCCTCAAAACTATATAGGATAGGATAGAATAAGGAATATTCTATAATCCCTACGGAAAACCATAAGGGAATGTAGAATGTTAATACATCGCGATGTCCTCCATTTGCCAGTAAAAGTCTAATTGAAATCGATACAACCGTTTCGGAAATTACCTCAGACAAACGAATAACCAATTTTTTATGTAAATTATACGCCAAAATATTTGAAAGAAATCATTGGCACGATGACAATGGTATGAAACCATTGCTAAAAAAACTTTTAAAAATGTATATTTAAGTTTCGAACGTATAATGTCAAATACATTGACAATCTGTCAAGAGATATACAAAAAGTTTGACATTTAAAGGATATAGTTCGTAATCCATAAAATACGTTGATTTATTTACAAATAAACATCTCAACCTCCACTGACATTTTAGGACAGTTGTATGTACTTTAGAAACAAAATTCAAAAATATTTTATTGAATATGAACGTGAAAACACTACAGATCAGAAAACAGTTTAGTCATTTAAAACTGCTGGTAAGTAACTAGATCGACTTCTTAATTATATTTTAAGAAAAAGCAAAGTGATACAATCTCAAAATTTTTGCTTCAAAACGGCACATTCTGATTATGAGTCAGCCATAATGTAAATTAAGATGCACACTCTTTCGATATTATCTGTAGGTACAGAGGTAGCACTTGTGTTGCTTTTTTTAAGATTTGGTTGTGACTGGAACATATTATTTGCCTTTGCCATTTCGAAGTCAATATTTAGTCATATTGGTTGAAATATGGTCTCACAAGATACTAAATTAGAGAATATCAATAATTCTCAAAATTATATTTTTTTTGCCGCCTCATGAGAAATATATGAGACTGAATTTGACTAGAGTTTTCTTTCTTTTTTTTTTAACTGACTACGCAATTGGCCTGACGGGCCTTCATAGCTCCACTGGGCTAATATGAAACGGAAGTTACACCTGCCGATGTATTTTTTTTCATGATGGCCTCTGCCTATGTAAGTAATTTCGCCAGTGTCAATTGTGACAAATACACGTTTTAAGGTTAATTGCCAAATATTCAGTGTAACGACGTAGAATACTCTATAATAGCAACTTGTCAACATACATAAATCACCAAAGGCGGATAGGCAATGTGTTATGAGTACCACAGAGATTATTTACAATATATATTGGGACATATACACACATATAAATGACATAATTATGTAAGTAAAAACAGATAACAGTACAGTTTAATATTATTACGATAAATGGAGACAGTAAACGATTAAAAAGTAGACTACTCGTATGTGAGTAGTGTAATTAGTATTAGTAGGACGGGAGATATTAGCAGGGAGGATATCATATAGGGAATCGAAGAGCTTGCGGCAGTTAAAAAATATGTGATCCACTCACTGATCCCTCATCAAGCCCACACTTACATAGATTGGTAGACGTAAAACACCATGAAGTTAGTTTACAATAAACGGCTTCTTTTGAAGTATCATAATATTCATCAGTGACCTACCTCGGTCTCGAGGGGTCGAGGTAGGTTATTACGCTGACGATAGCGTTATTTACACTTCCGGCTGGCGGTCGGACTTTCTTAGGAAGCGCATCGAAAAAGCCGTTCATACTCTCGGTGAATGGTTTCGTCGATGGGGCGTAGAAGTTAATCCCGATAAGAGTGCCGCAATACTCTTCGATCCCACGAAACGCGCTAATAAATTTGAGCCCATCAGGCTATACGGAATCGATATCCCTTGGGTCGAAGAGGTCAAATATCTCGGTGTTACATTAGATAGACATTTAAAGTTCAATTCACATATAGACAGAGTGCGAAAAGCCGCTATGGTCTTGGATCGCCTCCATCCGTTGCTTTGTCATAAGAGTAAGATGTCCCTCAGACACAAGCTCACTTTGTATAAGACGTGTATCCGTCCTGTGATGACATATAGCTGCCCCGTTTTTGCGCATATGTCCAAAGATAAATTTAATAAGCTGCAGGTTCTCCAAAATCGTGTTTTACGTAAAGTGACCGGTGCCCCGTGGTACATCCGGAGAGTCAATCTCCATAGAGACCTAGAGATCCCTTCTATCTGGGAGTACGTAAAATCACTTACGATTAGTTATTTTGAAAAAGCCGCAAATCAACCCAGTCCGTTAGTGGTATCCGCCGCAAACTATGAACCCGTACCTAACGCTGCGCGTTATAAAAGACGTCCGCGACACATTTTTACCGACCCTCCTGATCCAATCACGTCAGCGAACGATCAGTACCAGCCTGTTCCTCGAAACAGAGTGTGTTCACGCCCACGCCCGCGTAACCACAGATCACGCCGCCGTGGTCTGGGGGTTAATTTCGCTCCCGCACACCCGATTAGGCCTCCCACGGCAGCGGCTCAAGCCTAGGTTCGATCCCTCGGTAGGGAGCCCTTGAGTGCTTTCCTTGCGCGATACGGTGACACACAAATATACATCTCCGATACAACACTACACGATCACCCCCACACACGTGCACGCTACACGCTTACACATGAAAGTGGAAGGGTTTACTTTTTTTTCACTCATCGAACTGAAAACTCTCAATTTTCCGATAATAAATATATGGAGGAGTTGTTGAGGCGTGTATGCTTGGTACACATATACGTTTCAACAACTCATACATATATGAATAGTTAGCTAGGTTAGCTAAGATAGGTCGCGATTTTGCAAGCAACAGGCAACAGCCAAGCCGAGGTGTGCCGTGCACTCTTGAGCTGGTTGCCAAAATAAAATCGGCTGAGTGCCTTAAGCACTCGCCTTAGTAGTCCGGTGAAGCTGTTAAGACCTTGCAGGGTCAATAGCGTAATCATTACGAAAAAAAATAAATAAAAAAAATAATGAAAAATAATCTTTAAAACATAATTATTACTTTTATACAATTTGTGTATTTACTAATTGTTCAAAATATTTAATTTTCTCGTTCAAACATTGGACTCGGTTCAAAACTGTTGAAATTGTGTTAAAAGTTTTTTATGAAGTACAATTTCTCACGTGCGTTCGTACACATACTTTTTCTAACGTTTTTTTTTTTTTGTTCATAGACGTATATTATTTTATTTTTGAATGTAGATATTTTATATATACTTTATATGATACCTGATTCTTAGGTAGGTATATAACGGAAGTTTCGAATATCAAATAATTAAATATTTTTTTTATTTATCAGAATACTTACACGTGGAGTACTAAGATCACTCGCTTATATTGGATAATGGTAAAAAAATGATAAATGACAAAGGCAGTATCAGATGATTAATATTTGTACATATTAACTTTATTTAACTCTACGGATATGAAACCCTCACAGATTTCTTTAATCTCGTCGGTCACATATCAAAATTATTAATGAAATTTATACCTCATATATATACGTTTCGTTAATGGATTAAAGTTAAGCCGCGTCCGTATCACAAGGGCGGAGACATAAATAACAGTTTCGTATAACGTTATAAATAACGTTATTTAAGATTTGACGCTTTCAAACTAAATTGAGAGCTTTTGGCGGGTATAAATCGGTCATGTAGTGGATTTTATATTTTATTTATAATCTTGTGTTATTTTACTCTATATTTTGTAAATATTGGTAATGTTGTACGTAATATAGTTCGACCATAAAAACTCCATGAAAAGTATTAACAGGACAGCCACCATCTTATTGGAACATTGAAATTATTCCAAAATACTTATAATATTAATACCGGTTGGACAATCTCAGTAAAAATCTAGAAGGTTGACATAATGCAAATAAGAGAGAGAACTAAATTGAGTTTTGTAGTCACAAAAAGGAGCAATTCATACGACGATCGATGCTTTAGGCTATTTGCTCAGCATCGTTCAGCAATCTTCGGATAATGACGCGCTTCCGTTACGAGAATTTAATAGCAGTCGAAACGTTCGCAACACTGCGTTTATTACATTGTACTTATGTATTACATTGTTACAAGTTTCATGTTTCAAATGGCCTAAATCTAACGCGTATTTACAGTAAAACTTTTAAGACGGCGTGAGCTGGATTTTATGGAACAAAAATGTGTAACGAGAAATAAATAGTTATGAAGGTACGTATAGGTTTTAGGCTGCGAGATAGTATATACTTAGTGTACTCGAAATACATACAAAGTGAGATACATTTTGAAATCTATAGCCCAATATATTGTGTTGGATCGTAATGGCTACCGCGCACTCATAAAAATTATCCTATGCTGTGTATTAATGCCAATATATTTTATAATGTAACAAAATAATGCCGAAAAAAAAATATTTACCACCTCATTAATGTAATCATCTAATTCTCTTAATTTTTGTTTTTTTTTTTTATGTCATAGGAGGCAAACGCACAGGTGGGTCACCTGATGTTAAGTGATCACCACCGTCCATAAACACAAGCAACACCAGAGGAGTTGCAAGTGCGTTGCCAGCCTGTATTAGTGGAGAAGGGGAGGGGGACCTACGGCGCTTTCACTGACAGAACGAAACGCAACAATGCAAGCACTGTTACTTCACGTCGGTTGGTAGTACCCCGGTCGAGCCGACGCATTCATGCTGAGACCAGTTACAGCTTCAGCGTGGCTCTACCACCTAATCAGAATACTAAGTTTAACTTCTACCAGTATGAACTATACCCTTTTTTTAATGCTTATCTTTTGTTTTTATATTCTTTAAAACGGATTTTGGTCATAGACTTATGAAACCGCTTATACATCATGTTCGCAGTTTTGTTACTCTGTGGATTTTGCTGTAACTCGGATAAATTATAAGATTGATTCAGCGCTGCCCAAGTACATGTATTTTCTCACCCTGACAAAAACTTTATAGTGCCTATTTTGCTCTAACTCGACAGATGTCGCCGTAGCACAACAACATATGTACCATTCAACTTGTATCGTTACTAAAATTATAAAACTGAACGTGAGTTGGTTTGTTGCTCTTTACATACACGTTCTTAGAAATATAGAAATGGATACAGGATATTTTCTATTAAATAAAAAAAAAGAAATCCTACTCACAAGGGATAGGTCAAATCAAAATTAACGCTAGAGAAAACGCGAGGAAAAATATAATGCGTTGGAATTTGAACACAGAATATATATTCATTCATCTTTATATGCTTCAATACTAGATGGAGCTGTAACAAATTATAACAAACACATTCAGAATCACCAATATACCTAATATAATATATATATATAACCAAATATTACCACCACCAAAACAAATGTGTAGGTGGTAGAGCCCCGCTGAAGCTATTTTTGGTTTCAGCATGAAATGGGTCGGCTCCTCCGGGGTAGTACCACCCCTCTCACAGATAACCGACGTGAAATAACAGTGCTTGCATTGTTGTGTTTCGTTCGGTCAGTGACAGAGCCGGAGGCCCACGTCCCTTCCTCTTTCCTTCTTTCCCTTTCCTTCCCCTCCCCCTTCTCCCATATACAGGCTGGCAACGCACTTGCGACGTCCCTGATGTCGCTAGTGTCTATGGACGGTGGTGATCACTTAACACCACGTGACCCACCAGTTCGTTTGCCTCCTTTGATATAATTAAAAAAAAAAATGTATCTTGTATTATGTACATTACGTTTTTAACTGGCTCATTAACTAGTGGCTAGAGTTTTTGGCGGGACCTTGGATTGTCATATAGTGATGATTTACGTAATAAGTTTAGTTACTGTGTAAGTAACTTGCAATATCATTATCTACATACCTACGACAATAGCAGTAATAATTGGAAGATTGGTTGCAATAAAGTGACTCCTAGCTACTATTGGTAAACATTATAAGCCGAGTATAACTGCTACCACCCGCTGACGTATATCTATCTATACTTGTATTGTCACATTATTGAACCGCATGGACACAGTATACATAAAAGGGACAGTATGGAAACTATCTATAAACGCTCGCACCGGCACACTTACATTAACATGCGCATCGACGAGAACCCTAAGCGGTTTTCGCGGTGCTGTCCATGGAATACCTTTCAAAACCTCTCGTCGATGATTATGTTTGCGAGTGTGACGTTTTCGAGGGTTTGTACGTAGTTTCTGTACCGTCTCTCATATTTATACTGTGGCGTGGACGTCCCTAGCTGTAGAAATGTGACCCGCGCTATGACGTGGGTATTCATCACGCATTCTGTCTATAAATATTATAAAAAAACGTTACCTTTCACGTCCATCTGTGCGTTCCTTTATTTCTTCCAAAATACGTAACGGATTTTGATACTATTTAGACAATATCTCCCGGAAAGTTTACGTATATAATACGTGTATACATTATATAGTGGAGAAAAGGCGAATAAAATCGTGTAGTTTTCTGGCGTTTACTTTGATACCGCTATATACTACACCAATAACATTATTATAACTAAAAGATCTTTTTAATCTTATAATATCATTGTACTACACAATTATATGTTGGAAAAATACCTACCGAAAAGTCATGTCTTTATGAAATTTGAATATCAAAACACCAGAAACTGGGTCTAATATAGGTCCAACGTCCGAACGTCAGTAGTTGTACAGTCAGAAATTCAATTCGCGAAAATCGCAGCATTTGACTTGACTTAGGGACTTGATTTTACACAGAGAGTAGAGTATGATAAATCAATAGGAGGACTCATGTATATGCAAATGTTCTAACATTACTACGAAAAGCGTTCTCCCCGGCTTATTTATCGACCCAAAACATTTCTCAGGTGGTTTCCTTCACTTTCTGGTACACTATTTAAACATATACATGACATGGAAACACCTGTTGTATGTCCAAGCTCTTCTTCTTCCTAGCGTTTTCTCGGCCTGGTGCCAGGGTCCGCTTCCCTATTTAATATTCTCCACTTTGCGCGGTCTTCGAAATCCTTTTGTGCGAGATTATTCTCATTCATGGTCGCCTTCACCACTTCCAGCCACCGTTCTTTGGGCCTGCCGCGAGACCTTGGGCTTTGTACAGTGATGTCGAGACATCTATTTCCGACGCAGTCTGAAGTACTGCGAATTATGTGACTGTACCAGCGGAGACGACTCTCCTGCAGCTTGTCTTCGATGTTGCGGACTCCAAGGCTACCACGGATGTGTTTATTGCGAACGCGATATAATCATGTTACGCCACACATCTAAGTTAATCTTTGAAATTACTAAACCGATATAGATGAGAATTTTACTTTTTTACTTTATCTAGACTAAATATCGTTACCGTAATTCAAGTAGGTTTGAATACTTGCAGACGATGTACCACCAATATTTGTGTTCCGTCAACAACTTTTAATTCATGAAGGAATAGATTTTTTATAATTCCTAATGAGGCCAGTGACCGAGCGCTGTTAGAGCGCGTTGTTGAATATGTATTTTATATAATTGCCTTTCTTAACGTTCTATGTATTAAAATACAGTGTAATAAAAAAATAATATTTACTAATCTGCGAAATTATCCTTTAATATTAACGAATCTATGGGGCGATTTTAACATTTTTCATAAGCATAAAATAGTAAGGAAAAAATTTATTACAGGAAATCTAAACTGATAAAAGTGTTATAAAAATTAAGTAGTGATAACAAAATTGCAAACAAAAAAAGTTAATTTAGATAAGATACGTAGATTCAAGTCAATAGATCTATTGGTACGAGCACGAAGTCGCGGACGTCAGCTAGAATTTTATATAGCAAAAGCTTTCCGTAAATATATAGATTATTCCAAGAAAGGCATAATAAGAATCTGACGTATAGTTTCTAACTTTATAACTATGAAAACATAGAGCTCACCTTCTTTAGGGTTAACAGTCATAATATCTACTAATATTCACTTCAGTACAATCTGCTACTACTTATAGCAGAACTCAACTCATTAGAATAAAAAGTTCATTTTTTTCCTAAATTAAAAACTAGAAAATTAACATAGATTTACATAAAAGTAACGTTAAGGAAAAGAATAAACAAACAAAGAAAAAAAATTATTTAAAAGCGATAATATTCCAGTAAAGGTTTTATAATATAATTTACATAAATGAATATAAAATGAGTTCATTTTGTATTATATATGTGTAATGAAAACTTAATTTTCTAATCTATTTTAATTATTCATTTCTTTGATTATGTTTTTGAGGTTATACTTCGTTTGGGGCTTTTTGAAAAAATGATGAGAACATTTTTGCGATGCGCGCTTACACCGACACCTAAAAGCGACACCATGAAGTTAGTTGGTTAATTAATGTCTGTCAAATATTTTGAGGACTGATAGCTATATTCAAGGTAGTTAGTTATTCAAGTATATATGAATGTACAACATGTGGTTTATATCAGTGGAGATAAAAAGATATATTCATATATGTACATTTACATGTGTATTTGTGAGTGATTTTAAATTATACATAGTGGCGAATGATAATTTATTGTAAGTATTCGTGAAAAAAGTTTTTTTTTTTGCATTACAAACTCTTTAAAGTGGATTAAAAATTTGAGATTAACTGTCGGTATGCATTCTTTTTTTCTTTACATTATTATTTGATAAATAATTAATTTTAAAACCTGTGAAAGTTCTATATCAATGAAAATCAATGCATTTAATGTATTTCTTTAAGTAGAGAAGTACAACTTCTGACGCGCGTACGTAAGTACAGAGATACGTTTGTTTTTTGTGAGTACATTAATCCTGTATAATTAAGTAATATTAATAATGTTATTTATAATAGGTCTTCGATATTCTAGGTTTTCAATGACGATGTTAGCTGAGGTGGTAAACACGTTAAACCGAGACGAGGACTGGCTATCACGTTCACCTAACGGAATAACACTTATAGGTGTTTCAACGCTTTGCGACAGACGTTTAGCTGGCGGGTGCAAGCTAGCGAGACGAACAATAGAAATAGATATTCTGAGAAGTATGTTTACTTGCTATATACTAAGTGGTGATAGACTGAAACGTAAAAAAATTTAAACAAATCCATACATTGGTTAACTAAGCTATTTATATATTATTCTGATATATATTACACAAGCATATTACTCGTCTGAAGGGAATTGTTCATATAAGGGCTTTGGAAAATGTATTCTAATCAAAGATATCTAAAAAGAATACGGTATAGGGCAATAAAATAATAGATATGAGTCAATTATAGTTGTTCTACTATGCCAAGGGATATTCCACTTAAAAAATAGCCTTTAACTCTTCCTAACAGAGACTACTTTATGTGGAGTCGAAGATATTTCGTGGATTATATTTATTATAAAATCTAGAGAATTTTCTATAAATTGCCTCGAGCCCTAAAGGTAGATTTTTGTAATTATCTCGGACTCAAGTTAAACCTAAATATTATACAGAATTGTAAAAATAGTTTACAGAACCGAATATCTATAATACTTCATACTAATATTATAAAGAGGTAAAGTTTGTGAGGTTGTAGGGTGTAATCTCAGGAACTACTGGTTAGATTTGAAAAAAAATTCAGTGTTATATGGCTAATTTATCGATTTTTTTTTTCGAACTGACTACGCCTTTTAATTGCCTTGTTTTTTTGGCCTTCACAGCTTCACCGGACTACTAAGGCGAGCGCTTAAGGCACTCAACCGATTTTGTTTGTGGTAACTAGCTCAAGGGTGCTCGGCACACCTCGGCTTGGCCGTTACCTAGAAAAACCCTATCTGTCCTAGCTAAACTATGCTAAGCTATACATGTATCCATTTTTGGATCATAGAATTAAAAATTGCATGATACGAAAACACAACATGAATTCGGAACGAGACAAACTAAACCTACTTGATTCAGTTCGACAAGGGAAAAAAAGTAAACCCTTCCACCAGATGTATAAGGTGCATGTCTTTTTAACTATGTATGTGTAAAATCGATGTGGTGTGTACTGTATCGTGACAGCAATATCTCTGCGCCCATCCGGGTGGCCACGGACAAAAATATTGCCAAAATAACGCGAACAAAAAGTGTGCGGGTATAAAAACGAGAGCTCTCTGGCCGTGACGCACGAGACAGGGATTCGCGACATGGCCGGCCACGGAAATTTTTTTTTAAAAAGATCGAGTTTACAGTTTAAGCGACGGCACCGGCGCCGGAATCTAAAAATAGAAAAACGATATTGTTTGACGATTTTACGGGAAGATAGACGTAAACGCGTGAGTTTACTCTATCTTATATTGAGAATAATAATTATTATTATTTAGAAAAGGCGGCGCGTGCGAGCCGTTGGATTGTAGCCGCGATGGCGGGAAATTTCGCATCGCGCGAATAGGGCCCTGTTTCGGGTCGTTCGTGACCTCGTTGTAAGCAGAGATCTCTGAGATCTCATGAAAAACTAAGAGCTGGGCGGACCAGTCCATGCCGGAGAGAATGACTGCGATGTCGGCCTGAGAAGGCTTCGCTGCCTGAAGTTGTGGATCAAGTCGCGCTGCGATCTGCGGTGTCCACGGGACCTGAGGGGCCCGCGCGGGCAGGGGAGTCGCGTGAGGCGCGGGTGCGGGCGCTACCGGTGCGCGAGATGCGCGCGGCAGGCTCGGAAAAGCCTCTCTAGAGTCGAGAGGCGGAGGGCGGGTGCGGGATGCCGCTGCAGGCGCCCTGGAGGGCGAGACCTGCCTGGGGTATCGGAGCAGTTTTGTGCGCAGGGCGCGGGGGCAACCGCGATAATTCTCCGTAAGACCCACGCCGCGGCACAAAACGCAACTCGAAGGATCGGAGGTGTCTTTAGTTCGGGAACATTTCGAAGTGGAGTGTTCGCCGAGGCACTTAACGCACCTGGGTTTCAGGTGACAATTAAGTGCGGAGTGTCCGTACTCCTGGCAGTTATGACATTGCGAGGGTACGGACGTTTTGCGCGGCGGCTCTACGGTAACGCCGGAGAGGCCGCAGAGGGTCGAGAGCGAAAAGATTTTCTTGCTCTCCATGGTGCGGTCGAGAATGACCAGCACCATATCATAGGGTGCTCTGTTGCGAGAAGATCGCATGCGGTGGATTTCTCTGACTGGGAACTTTTGTTCTCGGAGGTCTTCGTAAATATCGTCTACGACGATTTGGGCGGGGACTCTGGGTATTACTACGCGTAACATGCGCTATTCTTCGAGCGCATATGTGAAGTACGCAATTTTCTTAGCGCGCAGAAGGCGCGTAAGTTTGCGTTAGGTCAGATTTAGCCACCTTTACCTTAATACCCGTTCAGGTACTCACGGCAGAGACGATCGGGATTTCTGCTTCCTTCAGCAGATCTGAAGTATCGAGCCAGGACGCCTTGTCCTGGATCGTGACGGGGGAGGGGGACGGGGCTTCTTACTCGAAGCTGTGGAACTCGCAACTTTCGAAGGAGCCGGTAGAGAGGGCGTGGGTGTCGCCTTTGGCATTTTCGCGCTATCGACGTTGGAGATCTTCGAGGGCTTAGCGCCCTCGGTGTCAGAGGTCGAGTTTGCGCGCTTGTTGCGCGGTTTGGGCTTGCGGGAGACGACGGTGAAGCCATCGTTCCCGGCGGGGGGGGTCTTGCTCCATGTCGGAGCATTCCTCGTCCGAAGAAGAGGAAGAGGTAGGGGCAGGGGGGGTGCTCTCGGAGGACTGAGCGCCCCTTAAGAGTGCTGCGAAAGAGTTCTTCTCGAGAGCATCTTGCGTAGCAGAGATGATAGACGGGATTGAACCGCCCTTGAGAAACACGGCCGCTTCGCTACGGAAGCGGTCGTACTCGGACATGAGCTCGGGACTAATAGTCTCGATGAACTTCCGAAAACGCGCGAGTTTGCGCTACTCGGAAGTCGGGTTGGCCATAGCGGGGCCTGAGGAGAGGTGCCGGGCGGGGAAGACATTTGAAACCTCCCTGCCAGAGGGGAAGGGGGACGCGTTTTTTTGAAGTTAACGGACTCCGGAGTCCGGGCCAAAAGGAAACTGTGGGCGAAGTGCAATACCTCACAGTGGACCTACAGTACCTAGGGGGAGGCCCTAACACTTCTTTCTTCGGCTGCGCGACGACACGGAGCTCGAACCACGGAGCGAAGCACGAAGCTCTTAACTCCTGGAACGTGAACAGGAGACACGCAGCACATGGAGAGCACGCAGAACGCACTAAAAAGTGCGATTAGAATTGCACCGAAAAGTGCAGTTTGCTACGTTCTGAAAAGAACGCCTGCAATCAAGTCCCAAGAAGGGAAACAAGATCGCAAAAACGCGACAAAACGTACGAAATACCGAACTTCCAATGTGAATACACGAACGCGTAAACACGCCACGAATACTTGATCGAATAATCGAGCGAAGACACGAATAAAAAATTCACATCCGAAGAGCACTACGCACGCGACCGACCCGCACGGCAGCACGAATCGGACTCTCCCGCGTTCGCGACAGTCTACCTTTCATTTCGCTAATGTATCGATAATGGTATAACGCTAAGAATATGAGTGGAGTACTAGTGAAGAATATTTTAAAGTCGGGTTTATTTTTCCTCTTGAGAGCATCCCCTGCGTGTTAGCTTTAGCCCAAAGTAACTATTCCACGTGAACGAAGTCGCGGGCAGAGGCTAGTAGACATGTGGGAGTTTTTGGCGGGATCTTGGAATGTCATGTATTGGATTTTATATTTTATTCATAATCTTGTGTTATTTCACTCTATATAATGTTATACTAGCCTCTGCCCGCGACTTCGTCCGCGTGGAATAGTTATTTTGGGCTAACTAACACGCAGTGGAAGGTCTCAAAAGAAAAAAATCCCCGATTTCTGAAATATTCTTCATTGCTGCTCCACTCTCATTGGCCTTAGCGTGATGATATATTCGAATCTGGCCTGTAGTTCCTGAGATTACCCCCTACAACGTCACAAACTCACAAACTTTACCTCTTTATAATATTAGTATAGATATAGATTGGTAATGTTTTGCGTAATATAGTATGGTTGTTGTGCACCACGAAGTGGGTGGCAAATAATATCGCGGAGTATGGATTCTGACTTAACACAAGACTTCATGGAAAGTTCTAACAAGACGACCACCATCTTGTTAGTTAATTGGAATGATCGCAAGGAATTTGTAATATCATTTACAATACTCGCCAATAGCAGTAATAATTTACTAGAAGATTGGTTGCCAAAAATTAAAAAAAAGAGATGATTTTTGCTGTAACCCACGCCGCGAATCGTGTAGAGAATGGAGCCGAACGCAAGTGGTGCGTAGAAAGTTGAATGTAGGAAGGTGAGGCGGCGGCGGGTGAGGCGGTCGGATCTCTAGAGGTCGGGAGGGTTGGAGTGGGTGTTGGGAGGCGGGAGGGTTTCGACCTTCGTAAATGCCCCCGGCTGTAATTACGGAGGCATACACAAATTTCAACTCTATTATATATTACGTTGTGTTTCACCATTGATTCCTCATTCATTCACGAATAACATTACCTAATGTTCCCTTAAGGCACTGAATCTCTTTCCGGGAAGGTAGAATAGTTCAATAATTCTATTGTATTTCTATTATAACATATAATTAGTTTTACTTGAATTCTCATGGTATTGAATGGTGACTAGAGCCTATGGGTGTGGCAGTGCTGCCAACGTAATGGAATTTTTATCTAAATGACAGCTTGAAATTCGTAGAATGTCAAACGATAGACCTTTTTCAATTGGCACGTCATTTATCACATATGTTTTGTGGAATTCATGTCTTAACTTCTTCAGAATTAGGCTCACTTTGTATAAGTATATTCAGTAAACTGAACTAACTACTACTGAACTGACTAGTATAATAGTTTATTACAGCTTTCTCCGGAGATTTTTTTTAATGAATATAAATTTCCACATATCATGTTAATACATCGAATTCAAAGGATTTCTACGAACCATGTAAAATTTTACAAAAATTAAAGAAATTGCTGTTTTTTATCCAGTCTAATGTTGAATCAATTTTGATAAGAGTTTTACTGATAGACGTAGAACTCTCCGAAGTATTATCTAGGCAAATTGAAGTAGCAATGCAATACAGAAGATAAAAAAATAGTCCAAAATTAATCAAGTAAAAAAATATCATATGATTCATCGTTATTTAAAAAAAATATATAGGTAATTAATGTCTATAATACGTCACGTTAGCTTTGGGATGTTTATCGTAGACTTATTTACTGATGCCACCAGCAATTTCGTCTGTGTTGCTTTTATTTTATTATAATAAGGACTAGCCTCTGTCCGCGACTTCGTGCGCGTGAATAGTTATTTTGGCCAACGCTAACACGCAGCGGTAGCTCTCAAGAGAATAAAGCCCCGATTTCGAAACATTATTCATTGGTGCCCGCTCCTAATAGTTTTAGCTTAATAATATATAGCCTATAGCCACCTTTGATAAATGAGTTATATAACACTGAAAGAATTTTTCAGATCGGACCAGTAGTTCCTGAGATTATCCCCTACAGCGGCACAAACTTTACTTCTTTATAGTGTTAGTATAGATTTATTTCAGCGGAAGACATAAAAAAAATTGAAAGGAAAACTTTCTTTACTCACAAAACATTTTATACTTAACTAGCGGACCCGGCGGATGTTGTTTCGTCATGATAATAAAAAAAACACTTAGGCAAATTATATACTTGACCCTTTCCCGTGAATCAGTTCATCTACTACCCGATTAGGCCTTCACGGCAGCGACTCAAGCCTAGGTTCGGTCCCTCGGTAGGGGGCCCTTGAGTGCGTTGCTTGCGGGATACGGTGACACACAAATATATATCACTGCTACAACACTACACGATCACCCCGACACACGTGCACGCCTACACGCTTACACATGAAAGTGAAAGGGTTTACTTTTTTCCCCTTATGGAACTGAAAAACTTTCAATTTTCCGATAATAAATATATGTAGGAGTTGTTGAGGCGTGTATGCTTGGTACACATATACGTTTCAACAAATCATACATATATGAATAGTTAGCTAGGTTAGCTAAGATAGGTCGCGATTTTGCATGCAACAGGCAACAGCCAGGCCGAGGTGTGCCGCGCACCCTTGAGCTGTTTGCCAAAATAAAATCGGCTGAGTGCCTTAAGCGCTCGCCTTAGTAGTCCGGTGAAGCTGTTAAGACCTTGCTGGGTCAATAGCGTAATCATTTCGAAAAAAAAAAGTCATCTACTGGTGAAAACCGCATGAAATTCCGTTCAACAATTTTTGAGTTAATCGTAAACATATGGATAAACAGACAGAGGTGGCAGAGGACTTTATTTTATAGTATGTAGGTATGTAATGGGAGTTTTTGGCGGGATCTTGGTCTGTCATGTAGTGGATTTTATATTTTATTCATAATCTTGTGTTATTCGACTCTATATTTTGTAAATTTGGTGGTGTTTTACGTAATATAGTTAGTTTATTGTGCGTGAGTGAAGTGAATGGAAAATAATACCACGGAGCATGAAATTCTGAGATGCCACAAAAACTCCCAGGAAGGTATAAGGGATCCACCATCTTGTTAGAATATTGATTGATACGACGCTTGATATTGTAATGATCGCACGACCCTTGTAATATTATTGACTACTCGACAATGGCAGTAATAATCTGAAAGATTGATTGCCAAAAATAAAGTGAAAAAAAAAAGTATGTAATGATGCTGTTATCAGTTAACATTCCCTTTCCGGCGTATGCCTTCCTTACTTCTACACTGTAAGAAAACACACAACGCTGGACGTGTAGTTCCTATAAAAATCGTACTTTCTTAAATACTCGCATTTTTTTAATAAAGACTTAGTGTATTAAGAAGTGAAACAAAAAAGTATTGACATCTATCCAATAGTTTCTACTGTTCGATGTATAATTAAAGACAAACGTCTTATCGTTAGAAGTCATACGCAACTCCGTTTTCGAGTTCTTTCGTCCGGTGAAGCTGTTAAGGCCTTGCTAGCCCAATAGCGTAGTCAGTTCGAGAAAAAAAAACTTCTATCGTGGTTTTTTAATGAGTCTTCTTTTATTATGACACTATCTGCCACAGACTGTGCACACTCTGTATCTAGATGACATTGGCGAATTGTGTATTACTTACACACGGCGCTACAAATTAAAGAACTTTTGTATATACAATATACAAATCCTATACAATCCTCTGTATTTATATTACTAAAGTACACCTTCCTAACATCTACGGCAAGCGGTCACAACGACAAACTTTTATCATTCTATTTATATATAGATCTTATATCAACTAACAACGCGGTCGAAACCGACGCCAGAAATTAGTTTACGATTTACAATGTATGTGTGTATGTATAATTAAATTGTATGCGAGCGGGACCCGCATCAAAGCAGCGTGAAGATTCGAGATAAGAACAGTTTTAATTGTCTAGACAATTACATACCTGCGTATAAAGTTATGTACAAACTACACGAAGAATTATAGTTTATATTCTTTGTGTTTATATATAGTAGTGTAATGAAGGTCTCTAGAGTTATGTAAGTACTGACGCCTTCATTGCCGTTGTATAAAATATATTTTAATGAAAAACTGCCCATAAAACCCAAAATCTATTTTTATGGTTCTATTTGTTTGGAAACTTCACTAAGTTAAGTTTCTAACAGCAAATAATTCAATAAATATAAATTATTAACTCGATTGACGACTTCACTCAATTGAAATAAGTTTTAAACATTAATTCCCAGTACAATATTTGAGAAAATATTTTTGATTATATAAAACATTAGCTTCTGCCCGCGACTTCGTTCGCGTGCAATAGTTACTTTGGGCTAACGCTAACACGCAGCGGAAACTCTCAAGAAAACAAACCATATTTTGAAACATCCTTCATTAGTGCTCAGCTCCTATTGGTCTTAGCGTGATGATACATATAACCATCCTCGATAAATGAGTTACATAAAACTAAAAGAATTTATCAAATCGGACCAGTAGTTCCTGAGATTACCTCCTACAACGTCACAAACTCACACACTTTACCTCTTTATAATATTAGTATAAAAAAAACATACATTTTTCTAAATTTCTAAAACTATAAGTAGGTACTTCCATAATAAGTTTATTCACTTCTTCTCCCTTTTAATAAAAGTTAAAGTTTTACAAATAAGCCTTTATTAATACAACTTTAGGCCACAATAGGTACCTACCGTTCAAGTTTTGCCTTCGCGTTGATCTCTTATCTCTATAGATTTATTCCCTTACTCGTTCACTACATCAACTACTTTTGTATATAATTTTCTGGTTGACAAAATAACTTTGTATCTATCGTAACTGTATCAGTGCGTTGCGAGATATTTACGGTCTCTTGGCGTTAAAAACTAGATATAATCAATCGTTACTACATACTTCTATTATAAAATTAAGTCGTCCATCGCGTCTGACTGTATGTCTTTTCACGATAAACTCAAAAACTATTGAACAAATTTTCTTGCGCTTTTCATTAATAGATAAAGTTATTCACGAGGAAGGTTTTTTTATATTCAGTTTCTTCTATTCTGCAGACTCTTGGTCCGCACCTTTTTTTTTGCTTACGTGTGTTGTCTTGTAAACGTAAAAAATCCTACCCGTGAGTAAATTTGTTTGTTTTTTTAAATTCGTTTATTTAATTATTAACTATTTTTGGTTTATTGACGTTATTGTTTTTATAACGAGGAATATACAATGTGTTATATACAAGATTGTTTGGAAATTGGTTGGAATATAACGTTAGGCTTTCGTTGAAAACGTTGCTATCCTTTTGAGACATAACAAAACAATTAATTGGCGCAAACGAAATCGCGGGTATAAGTTATTTTTGTATAAAACATGATATTATTAATTATTATACAAGTTAAAACACTGCCAAATTATATTCTAAGTAGCTGATGTTAAAATTCTTTTTTTATTTCACGTTTTCCGAAGTCTGCTTCTCACACCTTATGAAACAACAGCATTTTAGCGAGCACACAATGTACTTAGATACGCCGGAGATCGTTGCGTCTTGTTCTTACAATGAACGGATCAAGTTAGATCCAAGACTAAGATTACACGTTCGTATTTAGTAATTATGTAGAACTATCGCGTACAATGATCAAATGACAAGTAATACTTATGAAACCTCGTATCAAAATATAATTATATATAAGGGATTTTCCTATTAATATAAAGCCCAAGATATTGTTCTCTTTTTTTAATGCTTGAAAGCGTTAATCTCTGGAACTATTGGTCAGAATTGAAAAAAGGTTTTATAGTCTGTTTAGTAAGGAAAGTTACCGGCCGTCCATCATCATGTTATGACCCTTGGGGACGGAGTAATTACCGTACAAAATGTGGATCATGAAGTACGGTAAGCTAGAACGAAATTATAGTGCTGTCAAGCTGCATGATTGAATTGATTGGAGGAAAAATGCAATACTAGTAAAACCGCGGTGCACAGATAAATTTATTCAGCACCCTGAATATGAAAATTGGGTAACAGAGAGATGAAGCTAAATTGAGTTGTAGAATATACTTGTTGGAATATACGCGAATGCATCAACATGCTTGTAACATAAAGAGTTTCATACTATTGAAGTTTTTAATATCAACTTCGCGCATCATAGTATCACATCTACCAGGCAAAATGTAACATTCCTGAGCTAGTAAAATCATTGATTAGGATGATTAAAACGATTCAAGTACTTTTTGAAACTGGTAACTGCCGAAATGTACTCGTATTTTTTTTATTGTAGCCAAACAAAGTGACGACACTGTACCTGATGGTATAGTCCTCGACAATCTGTTTGGCGGCTCTGAATACAGCTGTAAGTTCATACTTACGTATAATATCTTCTAGAGCTTAATACAAAACAAATATAAACTTCTATTATAGGAATCTCAAATTGGTTTTTATGTTAAAGTTGTCCCAATCTTATACATATAATATAATTTAGTAGGTGATGCTATAATTGGTTTCAGCATGAATGGGTAGTTTTGCACCAAATCAGGCTCACATTCCTACCACACCGACACCTGTACCATAGTATGTATAATTTAATTACTCAGCTTTAACAACCCAGGCGTGGATTGTATTATAGTATAGATAATACGAAGTACATCTATAAAGTAGTCCGGTGAAGCTGTCAAGGCCTAGTAAGGCCAATAGCGTAGTCAGTTCGAGAAAAAAAAACATCTATAAATTATGTACAAAATGGAAAACAGTTCCTTTAGATCAATCAAGTCAAAATTACTAAACGTGGATAGTATAGGACCGTAGCCGGACCTGAGGGGCTCATCTCCTCATTGCACAGATCCAGCGGACGAGGGGAGGCAGCTGGTGTGTACCCAGTCTGCCTCTTTATAGGTAGGATCCCGGCGGTCACCTTCCGCTGGACCGTAGGGGCGGCTCTACAAGGTGATTAGCAAGCCTAATTATTTAATTAAAAATATGTGAGCGATCACGGAACGCCTAGCAGATGTGAAACATCGAAAATGTTCGAATCGAACAAATCTCAAAGTCTCGGATACTTAAATTACACTATAGGTATGCGAGCTTAGAGTGGCAAGAGAGATGGAGAACAATCGCTTGAGCATGGCATCGAGTCGCCATGTCTCACATACTGCCCACGCCAACAATCAGGTTTATCCCCACCTATAGACGTTTCACATCAAAAATATATCTACTAAAGCGAAGCTTAAATAAAAAAAAACGCTTTGAATACATTTCAGTTTTGTATTATTTATATTTGTCTTTTTTGGACGGCAAATTTGCTAAACACTGTTCTAGGCTACTTTATTTTTACATGATTAACAACTCGGCCGAGAATCAGCTAATATTAATAGAATTAAAATACAAAGTAGAATATAACATTTAAAATGTCGGTTTCTCATAATAAAACACAACATTATTAATACAATAATATTATGCTCGTAAAAATGTTTGCATGCTTATTCGTTCAAACAATATATGGGCAACAATGCACACTGAGATATAAACAAAATGGTATGCAATTATACCGTGCAGTGTAGTTTGGAACAAAGCCAATGTATACAGAGTTAGTTAAGATATTACTGATATAGAATTCATGTTTTGGATCCCTAGCTTCCTTTACTGGCTCGGCCTGGATTGAATTTAAATTGCTTTTATAACAAAATTAGATGCGTTCGCCTTTATTTCTTCTAAAAAACTGTTAGTTATACCAAAATTGAAATACATATATTTATATAAATACCGACTGAATGACAATCGATTAAACGAACAATCAATACCAGCCTGTCTCTCCAAACAGAGCATGTTCACGCCCGCGCCCGCGTAACCACAGAACACGCGAGCGTGGTCTGGGGGTAAATTTCGCACCCGCACACCAGATTAGGCCCCCCTCGGCAGCGACTCTAGCCTAGGTCCGTTCCCTCGGCATGAAGCCCTTGAGTACGCTGCTCGCGGGATACAGTGACAAAAACCTTACATGACTGCTACAACATTACACATAGCACCTATACGCACGTGCACGCCTACACGCTTACACGCTGTTTCTCATTTCCAGAGAAATAAAATAATATCCTATATAGTTTAGGGGGATTTATCTGACACAAAATACATATAGGAGTTGTTGAGGCACGCATGCTTGGTACACATGCATGTTTCAATAACTCATATACATACATCCAGATAGCTTAGCTTAGGTTAGCTCAGATAGGTCGCAATTTTTGCACAAATCAGGCGACAGCCCAAGGCGAGTTGTGCCATGCCTCTTGAATTGGTCGCCCAAACATCCCAAATCGGCTGAGTGCCTTCAGCGCTTGCCTCAATAGTTCGGTGAAGCTGTAAAGACCTCTCCAGGTCAACAGCGTTTTCAGTTCGAGAAGAAACAAATCGATTTAACCATTTAGAAGTTAAGGAGCTATAACTACACCTAATTCGTCAATTGTAATAATGGGCCTAGCAGAAAAATCTCATCACCATATATTTATTTTTATTTTTTCGTTACCCGTTGGATCTTCATTTATCTTTATCGAGGAACGTATCATATTTGTTTTTAAAGAGAATGCAGTATGAAACAATATATAAATATTGAAATTTGTAATAATAAAATTATTTAACAATGGAAGGTTCCAAAAGCTAAATACAACTTTCTCAGAACCTTCCTGGATTTACGACGAAATTCTCACATTTCGTGGAATCCATCGGCAGTAATTTAGAAAGACTTAATAAATTATGCGATTGACTCATGTATACATTTTTTTCGGAATGTGAACGTTAGGTCGTATTATAAAGAATGATTCTAAACGCAATTAAGAACTATTTTTTCTATCCGTTAAGCAATAGAATAATTTATCAAATTCGAAGTAAACCATTGCTAGACGAATTCCAAATTCATTATCAACCAACGAACGAATCAAGAATTGCTGACAATTAGACTCCTAAGGTTGAATTACTTGGGTAAAGTTCTCAGAAATAACGTATCCTAAATCATACTAATTGATTGATTGTAACACTAACGACAACAAACCCAACGTATATTAACGTGTATTATTGTTTTGGTTGGCAACATTCTAAACAAAGTAATATAATGTATGAGTACAATCTAAATGATATTTAAGAATATCTTCTATGAGCATTCATTACAAACATATGTTATTTACCACTCAAAAATCTCCGTCACAGAGTAAGAGAAAACTGTGCTGACGTCACTATTATATACGAAACAAGATTTTTTTAAATGATATAACAATGTCAACACCGTATTTAAGAAAGAACTGGATCGTTTTTATTATAACACTAGCTTCACCCGCACCTCCGTACGCGTTTTTTTAAATTGTATTAAACAATTATAAAATTGTGGGACTACGCACAATTATAGAGATGCTCTTTAAAAACAATTGTAAGTACGAAACGCACGCCGCTTACAGTAATATGTAATGTGTCAATTAGATATATAAATACTAACAGTGAGCCAAATGAGGTTTGTCAGCAGCGTATTTGGAACCTTACCCCACCATATAACTACCTCTGTGCTCACTTACACTATATAAGGAACTAATGAAACAATTACTTAAAATATGATTATAAAGATTTACATTACATTTAATATACCTTTCCATTCTAATTAAGATTTTGTGACTATAAAAAAATAAGTGCTTGTCTGTTCCGCAAGAAATAGTATTATGGAACTCTTTACGTAATACGTTTATGGTCTAAGATCTTATTAGGAAGACCTCGTCTAACTTCAAAATTACTAATAATTATAATGACGAATTGTAAACAATAAGTTGGTGATTATGCCTCTAATTATAAATAAAGAATGATTTGAAATCTTGCTAAATTTCATACAGAAGAAGTCGCGGGTAACAGTTAGTCTAACACAGAATAACCTCAATTACCTTTTATAAGGTTCGCTGCCTACCAGTGAAAGGCGATTTAACCGTTTTGTAAATAGCAATGCGGGTAAAACCACGGTTAACAGCTAGTATAAACTAAAATTGCTTGAATTACTTTTTATAAGGTCAGCTATCTGCCAATGACAGTTTCTTGAAGATCGATTTAACCGTTTTGGAGATGGTAATGCGGGTGAAGCCACGGTTAACAGATAGTATAAACTAAATTTGTTTGAGTTACTTTATATAAGATCAGCTATCTGCCAATGAAAGTTTCTTGAAGATAGGTCTAACCGTTTTGGAGATAGTACTGCAGGTGAAGCCACAGTTAACAGATAGTCTAAATTAAAATAGACTAAACTACTTGTTATGACGTTCGCTATTTGTTAGTGAAAGTTCCGTGAAAATCGGTCCAGCCGTTTTAAAGATAGTATTGCAGACAAAGCTGTGGTTAACACCTAGTCTAATTTAGAGTAGTCTATGTCACTCGCTGTAATTGTATCTATCTGCAGTGAAATTCATGTCAAAACTGCTCCAGCCGTATCGGAGATTACCCGGAACAAACAGACAGACAAACAGACCGACAAAAATTTTAAAAATTGCATTTTTGCTATCAGAAGCGTGTATACTTTCATACCCAATTAGTCACTTTTTTATTTTGATATTACATACAGACACTTCATTTTTATTATATGTATAGATAATTATAGATATAAACAAAAAATACGTATGATTTTAATTGAGGTGACTATTTTATTTTAGGTGGCTATTTAATTTCATATTTTTTTACAAAACATTGCTAGAGTTATATGTTAAAGTATGTAATAAAAAAAAGCTGATATACATTCAATACTGTTCGTAGAATTAAACCGAACATTCCCGAAAGTAATTCAATATAAACTTGTACAAAGCGTTACACTCGATATAGACATTTTATTATCTTATTTTGACAAAGCACTTGACCGTAACCTCGATTCGGCGCGAAAACACGCACAGCTGTTATATTTTTAGCGGCCATTCCGTATTGCGATTAACAGAGAGTACGCGCCGCAGTTTTAAAGCAAAAAACACCATTTTTGCCAGACACACCTGCATACATATTCTGTTAGGGTTCGTGAATGAAGTTCTTTTTTTTATTTATCTAAGGAGACATATTTATCAGTAGAATTGCCGATTGTTTCCAAATTGAATATATACGTGATAATAATGTGTTTAAATCTCAATTTATACTTTGAAAGTGCATAATTTATCTAAAGCTTATTAATCATCTTCAAAACCGGGACTAAGAAATAACATTAAATGAAATAAAAAAAATAACCATCACGGGACACCTGGCAGACGTGAAATATCGAAATTGTTCGAATTGCCAAATTACACTATAGGTATGCGAGCTGATCGCGGCAAGAGAAATTGCGAATAGTCGCTTGCGCATGATATCGTGTCGCCACGTGTCACACAGTCGCCACGCCAACAATCTGGTTTATCCGCGCTTATAGATGTTTCACATCAAAAACTGAATTTACACAAATGCACAATAATTACAAATTTTAGAATAGATTATTAGCCTGCTGACGCCTGTCTGATTAGTGTTTGTCACTTTTCAACATGGTCGAAGCCGCAAACGTAATCAGTTTATCTTATAAACAAAGAAAACAGACTCGTGTCTTTTCACATAACCTCAAAAATATTTTTATCATGACTTGAAATGCAAACTCAAATTGAGGACAACAAAGATTTAAACAATTATTGCAAAATTGTAAACTAAATCTGAAACAGCTATTTCGAGTGTAGTTTTGTAATCGGTAGGCAAGTAATTATGTCGGCGAGATATTGTAGATTTTTCAGCAAACATTTAGACCCAGTCCGCTGCAAGGTTTTTAGCTGCATTGAATGAAGCTGCGTAAAACAAAAGTTTAGGTATAAGTACAGATTATATGCGAGTTGTTACATTTCAATAGGAGCTAAACACAATTTTTTAACTCATTTCGAAATGTAGCGACACATGTATAACATCTAGACTACATAAGGATAAATAAATGCTAACTTTACCTTCCCATAATAATGTTTTATATTTATATTGTCCTAGCTATACCCGCAACTTCGTCTGTGTGGAACTGTATGTGAAAGAAAGCAGTGACTAATAAAATCATATAAATGTATATAGTTCATTAACATCTACTTTTCTCTCGTACTTATCTCTCGTCTCTCGAGCCGTCATTTAAATTACATTAACTTTTGATATAGTCGACAGATTTTAATGAAACAAAAACTAAGTTATTCTCGAGAACATGCTTCATGATTTTCTTAGAGGTTTTATTGTAAACCCATTACTTTAGAAGTGATACAGACGTGATAAACAAACAGAGAGACATTTCTAAAAATGATTAAAATTTATTTATTTCTTAATCCTCTACACAGGTTACATTTACATTCTTGTTATATGTATAGATTAAACTTATGATATTATTCGGAAGCCCGAACTCACAACTATGTACAAAATCTTTCTCTAATTACTAGACATAATGTATTGACTAAGATTTATACTTTTCTCTATACCCTCTAATCGTAGGAAACTTTTGGTAAGACGTATATACCATCCTTGCTTTTTATTAACTGATACTATACATTTGCTAATTTACAGCGGACACCTTTTGTTATCGCTTCGCCCTTGCGAAATACATAATTAACGAGTCGGTTACTGTCGCAAGTCCTACCTTCATGGAATACACTTAACAAAGATAGTAGTTAAATTCTATCATACAAGTTCTATCATACAAGATAACCAAATGAATAATTTATTTATATATTTCATATTCAGTAGTGTTTATTAATCTTTTCCAGGATACGACCCTCTCAGTATGAAAAATTATTTCGCGACCTACAATCTTCGCTGCTTGTAACCTCTACTTTGTATAGTTGAAACACCATATCCGCCTTTTTTAATTATTTTCACTTTTAAATATCGGTTAAACACATAATTAAATTAATTGAATGTTTTTAATTGTTAATTTGTATTATAATAAGAAAAAAGTTAGTTAATTACATTTTCTTAGCAATAATATATTTTTCAACTCTCTAGTTCTTTTTTTTATTGATAAAACTACACGACCCCCTTACAGAGTCTTTGCGATCCCCCAGGAGGTCACGACCCACACGTTGTAAAACACTGATATACAGCTATATAAATAAATACACGTGTGGGCATGAATGTTTTCGTCTCTCTGTATTAACTGTGAGATATCACTTTACTGCGTTCTGATCAGACAAAACAACGCCAGTAATATGGAGGCGTTCACTTAATATGATATCATCCTCTCGTAAGAAAAATATCTATGAAAACATAAAATAATTATTTAAACTATACATTATTGTATAGAAATATCTAGTACTAGTTATTACCCGCGACATAGTCCGTGTAGAATTTAGCAAAAAAAAAATTATGTTGACTGTAAGTTCTAACCCGTTTTATTTGATATCGCTAGTTTGGTTTATTATATTCGCCCAAAAGCTAAATTTTCTGACACAAAAGTATCCCAACTACTCCTTAGAACATCAGCTATCCGCCAATGAGAGCGCAGACAAAATCGGTTCAGCCGTATCGGAGATTACCCAGAAAAAGCAGTCATTATTTTTAATTGTTTTCATTTTTAACCGACTTCAAAAAAAGGAGGAGGTTATCAATTCGAGTGTATGTTTTTTTTTTTTTTTTTTTGTTACCTCATAACTTTGGACTGGCCGAACCGATTTTGATGATTCTTTTTTTATTTGAAAGCTAGTGCTTCCCGTGTGGTCCCATTTCTTTGGTCCAGTTCTGTCAACGGCATCCAGTGCAAAACCGTATAAGTGTTAAATTTGCATTTAGTGTGTATACGACAAATGACGAATAACTCAATATCATGCCAACCGATTTCGATGATTGCTTTTTTATTGTAAAGGGTGTTCTTCAAGGGTAGTTTGATGAGAGTTTGGTTAGGTTCTGATTATGGGATCCGTGACAAAGTAACACAACTTTCAAGAAACAAGCCTACTCCTTTCTTAAGGGCCGGCAACGCGTCTGTGATTCCTCTCATGTTGCAGGTATCCATGGGCGACGGTGATCAGGTGAACCGCATGTTTTAGAAGAAAAAAAATTATGTACACTAAAAATGGAAAAATAAAGTAAATTTTCAAAAAAAAGTATTAACCGACTTCCAATACATCTCTTGGTAGCACACATATTCATATGTTTCATTAAATTTGGTTAATTTGATAAACTATTTATTTTCCGGTTTTTAGTGCCTTATTTTTATGCCTCTGATTAATATTGAAGTCGGTTAATACTTTTTTTTGAAAATTTATGTTATAAATATAGTTTAATACATTTTAATCCTTGTTTAGTAAAAAGCTGCTATTTTGACATTACAAACAGACACTTCAGTTTTATTTATTTGTATATATACAGGAAGGTTATCATAAGAAAATGTACAAAAGGACTGACGTAGAGTGCTCTCATTATGTAGCTAGGAATGTAATTCTGTATATGTTTTCATCCACCATTGCACCAGCAATTTTTAAACTACACTTGTGCCTCATTAGTTAAACTTTTTTCTATTTTTTCTATCAAGTTCTATGTTTTTTTATATATACGTTTATTTAAATAAATATCGCACTTTACTGTTACGAGATACGTAATAATGACCTTTCGTGTCTCGAATTCTTCGTGTCTACACACATACCATAAACTAAAGAGAGTCGAGAAGTAAATCGAATAGGATAATTTAAATAATTCATAAATAAGACTTTTCTAGTGAAAACTTCATTAGGTTCGCGTCACCGATGACCCCGACATTGTAGTGACGTATTGCGTATGCACCAGACTAACGATGTGTTGTATAACGCCCATGTAGATGTAGTCCGGTGAATTTAATATTGAAATTTTGTATTGAGCTTGTGCAGCCCATTATATGCTTGATTAATTAATTGTATAGAATGATACGTATTGCTCCGAATACCAATAGATGTGAAAACTAGGCTAGTATTAATAATTTCAATTTACAAATTATAACATTTGAATAATTTAGACTATAAATGATTTAAGACATAAAAAAGTTTTGATTTTTCACTTCTGTTGGCAGTCCTTATGACTGGTTTGACTTTTTAATTGAAATTCAGTTAATTTCAAATTATTCAATTTATACCATTAATATATAGATTCCCTAGATGCACAGTCTCGAATCTCGAATAAAAGCAACGCTCAAAACCGTCACAAAAAACTCACCGATGCACCTAAATAGTTATAATATAAACTTCTATTTTTGTAAATTCACCCTTATGCGAATTCTTTAAAGTTGTTTTTACAGAACAGTGTACAAAAAGCCTCAAAGCCTAGTCACGACGGACTATTTGAAATGAGTGCAGAATTCCTAATTTTGCGCTCATTTTATGCGGACGGTTCTGAGGCTTTAGTAAATAATATTAAACAGTTTTTTCCTAGACTTAACATTATAGAAGACGGGAAGACATAATAATCAAATAAATTAAATTTGCCTTAACTGATGTAACAAATTGCGATAACAATTTTGGCACAAGGGGATTTGAATCTATGGCCGATTTAATAAAATTAGTCACCTTGACCTAGACCGCGAATGCGCTCGATGAATAACAATAAAAGAGGACATCAATTAAATAGTATGGTTCGATACATTATAGAAAATTCTGTTATAAATATTCGAACCAAGCCATTTTTTTGCTTCTACAAAACTGTGGGTTTAATTGTTAGCAATTTGAAATATCTATCTGTAAGTATGCATCGTATATAGGTTTATATCTAAAATATCTACTCTATTGTGATTTTGGTGTCTTCTTACTAGGAAGGAGAAACACCTATCCGTCAACAATAAAATAAAAATAGTTTAAAAATGAATACAAATTATTAGAATTGTAAAAATAAGAACAGTCTATATTTATTAATTATGTATTTCTCTCAGATACGATGATGTTTTGTCGGTTAGGAAATTATTTGATAAATATTATCATAATTCCTTACGAACTACCTACGAGAACCTACGAAGGTTCCTTATAAGACTCATCAATTAACAAGAAGAAGGAAATACACAGTTTGTGCTATAAAGCAATACATTTTGTAGTCCGGTGAAGCTGTTAAGAACTTGCTGGGTCAATAGCGTAGTCAGTTCGAAAAAAAGACAATACATTTTTTTGTAAATTAATATATATCCTATCATGGCCTATTTTAAATAATAAACTAAATAAAATTCTTCGTATATTCACTGAATAAGCATGAATGTGAGGAAGTAGTGACATCCTGGTTGGAGACAGAAGTATAAATACATATAAAACTTATTTGTAAAAAAACTGCACACATTGATTAGGCATGCTTAAATACACACTTATTACGTAAGAACCTAATTAAACACATCAAAATTTAAAATGTATATTGTTTATAATAAAAATATTTCATATGTTTTCCAGAAATTTTGAAGTTGTTACATTATAATTGTATGTAAAGTAGAATAAAAATAAATCTCACTGTACTTTATGTTATTCATACATTATCGTGTAGTTACATTAAATTGTATATAAGTCATATCTGGGGCATACGTCACTGGAAGAGATTAGCGTCTGAGATACAGACTCGGCCTAGCTCGGGCGCTAGGATATATATATGTAGCAATTCTCTATGTCGTTGAAACTAGAAATATTTGGCATAACATTACCAAAATTTAAATATTTAATCCGGTATGAGAATTGTTAAGTTACATTTTTTTTTAAATTTAGTTTATGTTATAGCATAAAAATGTATTTTAATTAATTAATGTGTACAATGCAAGTTGTTTACTTAAGGTATTGTACATCGTCAATCAATGATTAAAGTAAGAATTTTTGTTTAGAATAAGCCGATATAACAATTGTTGTAAACCTATTAAATAAATAAACTTTTTGTACCATAGTGATATCTTGTTCAAATAAAGTTAGTATTCTTACAAGAACGTTTGTAAGCACCAGGTTTCCTCACAATATTTACCGTCGCTGTTAACCGGTAGTTTTACAAACTGAAACCGAAGTTTAGTAAAATGTATTGGAATTCCAAAAAAAATGATAATTTCACAACGAGTTTCGAAACTGCGGATGTTTCGCCGGTCAAATTACTCGACCACATCACGAGGTTTTTAAATCTCCAAAATAAGATTGTCATATAATCGATTTTGAAGGCGAGACGACGATATTGGAAGCAGCAGAACGAAGATCACCAACGTTATAATTATTATGGATAAATATTCAAAACAAAAAGTACAAGGACATTTTTATCCGCCTACAAATAACAGCTGTCGGATGTTATTACAGTGTTATCGAATGCCCGTAACAATAGTTATACTGTTTTATCTACGCCGCACTTGTGTGAAATATGTCAGGCGTGGATTAAAAAATCTTACGTCTATCTTGCAGTTTTTCATGTTGAAAACGTTAGAATACTACAAAAATCGTAATTTTAAACATTTCAGCTACAAACTATAACATTGTCAGTTGATTTATACAAATGTGAGTATATATAAAATTGTTAAAACTAACACTGTCTGACTTTTCATCATGAAACCTTTTGTCTTTTTAATTATTCTAATATATCTCGCCAAAAGAAACCAATGAAGCTAGACAAATTTTAAACGTACAACTGATTACCATGACATTTGTTAGGAGAAGATAACAGAAAGAACATCTCAAGTCATCCGTCTACTATTTAGCAAAACAAAAATAATAGAGACGTGGACTGTACGTTCAATAATGGATAACGTCGTACACACAAACCAAAAATAGTCATTATGTCTGATTTCTCACTAAGTGCATGGCGATCGCGGACTGGTCTAGTACAAACAACTACTACTTGTTATTGTAGCAACATTACAGGCATTATTTTACTCAGTCATTATTTATATCTGTAGAACTAGATAGACCCCGTAATGGCGAAGATAGTGCTGGAAAGAGTTCCCCAGGGCGACTTTTGTCGGGCGAGCCGTGTAACGACGCAGTACAGTTCTGCTTTTCGTACAATCGCAACATTAGTCAGTTCATGACACAAACAACTACATAATATTTTTAGTGAAGCATTCTCAGTTAAAACTCCTTGAAAAATAAGAATTGTAAAGTGTATGACATTTCAACGACCATTCTGTTCGACGACGTACAAAATATTGGAATACAGAACGAATTTCACTTGTCAGTAATACGTACGCATTATAAATGAGACGGAAGGTTTGTGTGAAGTAATGGAAGTAGAGAATCAACTACGAACATATACAAGTACCGACTTATCGAACTGGAATTAAAGTGCTTACCTTGAAGACATACGTATTGGAAAGGGACACAATATTACTCAATAAAAAATGAAAGTGCTAATAACAAAAACAAACCTAAATACTGCACATCATTCGATGTAAAATTGTGGTTTAAACAATTTAATAATACAAACTACATTAACTTAATATTTTTAAACAATAGCAATTTTTATTGACCTACATATATTTTTTATAATGCGTATATGATAAAATGCACCATGTTATACTTTTAATTTCAAATAACGATAATATATGACGAAGTACAATCGATCTTTCCACAAATTCAACAACAAATTTCACTCCATCAGCCGACCCTTTTAAATAAAGTTTAAAAATACGTTACTTTGATTCTGCAATGTAATCATTACGAAAACTGGAACGATGCCACGGGGATATCGCGCCTGCCATAACTGCCATTAGGTACAATCGTACATTTTAAGAAATATATTGCTTAACGTATTTTATTTTCACACCTTATAAGTTGTACTAAACTATATAGTGTCATCGTTCCAACTTACACGCCAAGTCGAATTTCAAATAATATTTTATTTTTTATTTTTCTACCTGCCTTGTAACATAACCAAACGTACCAAAAGTCGCAATGAAAACAGCAAGCACAACTCGATTCACCGGTCAGCCTGCATCGCACATCCTTTCCACTTATGTTGTCGTCGCGCGTTACTTCTACGTGTAGTTAGCTTGGAAGGGTATGTGGGTTAGATCGTGTCTAGGGCCAGGCTCAGCTGAACAGGTACCTACATCAAAAGGCCACGGGGATTTCGCCGACTTTCGTAATCCATGGAAACGTGGGCTCGAACATCGAATACCGCAGTGAGCTGGCAACGTCGCGCGCCCGACCGACGACCTCGCGTTATCGCCACCCGCGTTGACGCGGCCCGTTCGAAAGGTCACAATCGTTTCGCCGCTGGTCGCTAATATCTTCGGCATCTAAACAATACCACTTTCTTCATAGAATCCCATAAGTACCGTCAAAAAATATCCTTTATGCGACGTGGCACCGTCGCCGGTCGTCCCGCTCGCGCTCTCGCCCGCGTCCCACCGTCGCTCCGCCCCCCTCCGCCGGCAGCGCCGCCGAGCGGCCGTGCTGCGAACTCAACACGCCGTCTATACAGCGTTGCCATTCCGTATCTATAATTTCGCTGGACGTAAATTTCAAACGAAACAGTTCAATGGACTTTCTGAAAACTCCCAAAAGTCGTGTTGTACGTCGTCAAATGTTATGTGTGATTTAGGTTGTTGTAGGTGATTGTGTAAACTTGTTCGTTTTCTTTCTACGTTGTGTTAACTAAGTGTATCGTGTCGATGCGTGTTGTCCGTAAAACAAGTCCCGTTGGAAGCTTTCACGTCGGTTTTATTATAAAAGGTAAGTTTCTTTGTGATATCGACACGTTAGGAATGTTATATCACGTGTACACTATAAGTGCAGAAGTGTTCTAAAGAGTGAGAAACTATGTCGAGATTTCGTGTGTTTTCAAAGTGCCGTCGTCATATTAAGAATCTAGGTAACTGCGCAAAATAACTGCAGATTCGTTTTCTCCTCTAGATTAGGCAACATAGACGCATGTAATCATTCAGGTACAGATGTGTTCGTGCACGTGCCGAGGGCCTGCCTTATGTAAGACACACGATAAGCTTATCACGCCGTAATGAAATGCCGATGGACGTTTATTTTCATTGTAGGGTACCTATTGGACAGTTATCAAAATAATACTTACATTTGATACCGGTGTCGGTAGCAACTCTGTTGTCAACAGACAATCTCGATCAGTAGGCCTATACAATTCTAGACACACCTCAATAACTCAACACTAACAAGTTTCCCCTAAATCCAACAATATAGATCCATATTCAAAGTCAGAGTTTTACCTTAATGTTTGAGTAAAATAGCCCATAATGAACCAGTAATTTCCCCACAAAATTTAAACAAAGTATTAGATAGAATTAATTAAGGAAATTGTGCGTACACAACACGCATGAAGGTGAATGGCACCAAGGCCCTTGTACTTAGGAATCTGTATAAAAAAAAACATTAGAAGGCCAGGTAATTAATAAAAAACATATCAGAATTAATTATATACAATATTTAAAACGTAATTATCCAATAATTAAGAGACGATGCACAGTTTAAAGAAAATACCGAAATAATGACATAATAATACCCACTTAATGGAATAATAGTTTCATACAGACGAATCGTAAAACATCTCAAGGTACGCCGGTTTATATTAGATACCTACTTCAGTAAATTTCCAAATAGGTAATGGAAAAATAAACAAATACTATTCAAATACGTTTCAAGAGTCCTTTCGACGTTGTTTTTCGTCTACCTAATTCATATTCTATTTATGTATTCATTTATTAGAATCTTTTTGGCGTTGTTCATACTAGAAATATCCAGAAAACACAAAAGTATTGTGATCTCAGAAACGAAATATGTATTACAAAGCCTCAGCAGAGCAACAATGTATGTCATTTGTATATATTAAAAGTAATAGATGTGTGAGCAAAAACTTATATTTTTCGGCGACTTCTCGAAGCTTCCTTATATTAATTAACTTCACACGTACAAAATAACCCAACTACAGCCATCAATATTACTCAGTTTAGGTTTAAAATAGTTCAAGCTTATAAGATTATCAAAAAACGAAATCCACAAAACTAATAACACCGGTTATGAAAAGAGTTTTTGGCGGGATTTTAGTCCGTCATGTAGTGGATTTTATATTTTATTCATAATCTTGTGTTATTTAACTCTATATTGTGTAAACTTGGTGTTTTACATAATATAGTTAGTTTACTGTGCATAAGTGAAGTGAATGGAAAATAATACCACGGAGTATGAAATTCTGAGATGCCACAAAAACTCCCTGGAAGGTTCTAGCAAGGGATCCACCATCTTGTTAGAATTGATTCACACGATGCTTGATATTGAAATGATCGCACGACGCTTGTGATATTATTGACTATGTGACAATGGCAGTAATAATCAAGATTGATCGCCAAAAATAAAGTAAAAAAAAAACACCGGTTATGTCAAAAAATAATTCTAAATTCTTGTTCTTGACAATAATAGAAGACATACACACATGGATATTCATTCACCCGATTTTCATTATTCTTTGAATTTTTTACAAATTATTTTTCTTGTAATCATAGTCTGTATTATTGGCCATCATTCTAATAATACTTACAAGTACAAAGAATTGTTATCCGCGACTTATTCTTATAGAAGTGGTTTTATTGTTTCAATTACTAATTAGGCCGATTAGGCCTCCCACGGCAGCGGCTCATGCCTAGGTTCGATCCCTCGGTAGGGAGCACTTGAGCATGCTCGATCCCTGGCTGCCCTTCCAATGCGGCGGACGGTACACCGTGGGGTTTTAGTCCGTGCGAATCGGACATAACCTACCCTCTCCCCCGGGAGGGTGGCGTATCCGTTAGGGATTTCCCCACGTTAATAAAAAAAAAGGGAGCACTTGAGTGCATCGCTTGCGCGATACGGTGACACACAAATATACATCACTGCTACAACACTACACAATCACCCCCACGCACGTGCACGCTACACGCTTACACATGAAAGTGGAAGGGTTTACTTTTTCCCTTATCGAACTGAAAAACTCTCAATTTTCCGATAATAAATATATGAAGGAGTCGTCCGATCACCGTAGTTAAACAACGTCTAGCGCTCTCCGTACTTGGAGGGGTGACCGCCTGACAACATCACGTCACGTTGGCTTTTTGTTGTATTTTTTTAAATTAAAATGTTTAAAAAAAAATCACTTCTATCGTGTGTCTCTAAATGTTTCTCGTCTGATCGCAAAAGTTAAACAATGTCGGGCGCGGTCAGTATTGGGATGGGTGATCGCCTGGGAATAATAACACGTGACGTTGGTTTTTTATTGTATTTTAAAATTGAACTATACTTTTATTCTGGATGATTGAATTTAATGATGTTCAGTTGAGTAGTAAAGAGGTGAAAACGTAACGAAAAAACTTACATTCGCTTTTTTTTTCGAACTGACTACTCTATTGGACCTAGCAAGGTCTTAACAGCTTCACCGGACTACAACTTACATTCGCATTTATAGTTTCTATTGGGATAATGAACGACAATGATGAATTATTCGTAACCTTTGTATATTTATTTCTATAAAACGTAAGAAGGTTTACGATTAGGTTTCTTATGCCATGATTATATCCATATTTTTTTTATATTATTTTTGGCAACCAATCTTTCAGATTATTAGTGCCATTTTCATGTAGTTAATTATATTACAAGCGTCGTGTCATTATTTCAATGTTCCAACAAGATGGTGGTTCCCTTGTTAAAACCGTCCTGGGAGTTATTATGGCATCTCAGAATTTCATGCTCCGTGGTATTATTTTCCATTCATTTCACTTATGCACAATAAACTAATTAGATTACGTAAAACACCAAGTTTACAAAATGTAGAGTCAAATAGCACAAGATGAATATAATATAAAATCCGTTACATGATAGACTTAAAATCCCTCCAAAAACTCCAATTATCAAGGGTTAAAAAATTTTTTTTACCCATCTTACAACCAGTAACAGAAGTTGTCGAACGAACCTTGTTATTTCATCGAATTGTTTACCAACTTGTGACGGTCGTTGTACACTTCCGTATGAAAGCTCCGGTGAAAGTCGCCGCTGTGGTCAGTCTCGTCATATTTGAAATAAGTAGAAACGATAACACGAACACTCGAATCTTGTAATATTTGTTAGGGAGATCGGAGAGCCTAGCCGCAGTCGCTTCGACTGAAATTCGTGCACAAGTCGGTACTACCTTCAAACGTGTCGAGTGTTTTTTCTTTAACTTTTTTTTAACATCGGAATGTCGAGCTTGTACCCTTTTCACACTGACAAAACTGTACTCTAATTCTTTATGTCGTCTGTAGTATGAATGAGAGATCGTTCAAGGTCGTATTTCATTTTTTTTTATTGTAGAAAATTAAAATTAACCTTTAGTAAAAGTTAGAAATATTGGAGTTATTTCTTAGTCTAATAGTAATTTAATAGTTTTAATGTAATTGATGTTCAATTGTAACGATATAGAAGTAAAAGATACAAATTCTTCATAGTGAATGTCGAACCCTAAATACACTATTTAAGGCTGCCTACATAATCTTGATAAAAAGAATAGAAACCCTTTATAATCGATTCACGTCTATATGAATAGAAATTAGAATGTAACCTCATTTTGTTAGTAAGTATTTCTAAGATATTATTATAAAAATGACTATAGCAAAATTTTAGTACAGCCCTAAACGAACTAGATGAAAAGATCTAATTTCTTCATACTGTATGTCAAATCCCAAATGCACTATTTAAGGCTGCCTAAATGACCATGATAAAGTCGGGGTAGTCATAAGGACTGCCGACAGAAGAGAAAACTGAACTGAACTCTTTTAACTTTTTAAATTAATTATATTTTGATTTATTTAATAAATGTCATAATTTGCAAATTAAAATTGTTATCATTACTCTCTCTTTCACATCTATCAAACGCAGTACAGTGTTGGTCACGCTTACTAGCATGTCATGACACGAAATTAAAAATTTATTACCTTCAAAAAAGTACCGTTCAATACGACTAAATAAGTTTTCACTTCTCCTATACTAACCATTATCCTGTCGTTCAGTTTCAAATAGGTTGTGATTTGTTTCCAGGTTGCCGGTACAGCGGTGGGCCTGGCCGGCTGTGTTGTGTCGTGTGCTCTGTGTAAGTGTTGTGTGTGTCGTTGTGGGCGCGAGATGGCGCGCAGCTAGTCCGCGGCGCCGCAGCAGGCATGCGCGCCTAGCCATGCCACCTGCTCAACACTGCAAATGGCGCAGTACACCCAACGGACTCAGCCAATGCACAGGTTCGTCTTATCAAATGAGCAGATCCCTTCAAATTTTATGGTTACTGTTTTAAGTCTTTATTAAGTATTTCTTCTTCTTTTTCTTGTCTTGGCTCCGCAGAAGCACTTGCCAGTGACAATGTTTTGTTTCATGGACGTTACAAAACAATAATATTACAAGCGTCTTGTGATTATTTCAATATTCTAACAAGATGATCGATCCCGTGTTAGAAACTTCCAGGGAATTTTTGTGGCATCTCAGAATTTAATGCTTCGAGGTATTATTTTCCATTCACTCCACTTATGCACAATAAACTAACTATATTACTTTAAATACCACCAATTTAACACAATATAGATTCAAATAACACAAGATTATCAATCCAACTCATGACAACCTAAGATTCTGCCATAAACTCCATTATGTAGTAGAATAGTTTGGTTCATCAAACTACGTACTACCTCGATTAAGAATCTCTTGACTCTTATAATTTTTCAAATCCAGTCTATACAGGGTCTGAAATGAGCTAGAGACCCCTCAAACTTACATTATTTCTTTGAACATTCCATAAGTTTTTAGATAGTTTGGCTCGATAAAAAACCTACAACACCAATTAGAAAACTTGACTATTAATAATTATGAGATCCAATGTATACAGGCACTGAATTTTTAACATCCAACCATATATACAGTCCTCTTTATTCTTTTTAGCCGCTCTGAATATAGCCCTAAGTTACGAGTTTGCATGTTACATAGTCAAAGAGTCTGATACAAAACAAAGTTAAAATATTATTATAGTAACCTAAAATTAACATTTCTTTATCCTAAGTTGTCTCGATATAATAATAACATAGTATACAGTGACAGCATAGTATGTTTTTATACATAAATTTGTGTTCTTCGCAACGATGTTCAGAGCGGTCAAAAAGTTTGGCGCAGGCTGTACTTGATTTAGATGATATATTGGTCGATTTCTAACTTTTTATAACATAGAAAACATGTCTGTCTCCGATAACGACCAATAAGTATGTTATAGGCTGAGATGATAAAAAGTGGTTCCTCCATCCGGCTTCATAGTTCGTAGAACGCTAAGCGCGTTTATGAGGGCACGTTTTCTCGTCACCTAATGCCATCTACTCGTAATAAATACAAACGTTTTTGTACTAGACTTGCGGTGTTGACAAGGCGATATTTGTTAAAAGGTTGCTTTATGTTATATACTAGTCCGTGCTCGTGACTTCGTTTACCTAAATGAGATTTGTTAGGAAATAAGCGTTTTGTTTAGAGTAATTGTATCCATCTTTTTAAAATATTTCTTACTCTAAACTTTTTAGCGATTTAAGTGTATATAGTATCTATAGCACTCTGAAAAGTCTTTTATCTATCACTATAAGTTTCTTCGAAATTGGTTTAGCCAATTCGTAGATTGGGTTGGACAAACAACGAACACTTCGATTTTATTCATAAATACGGATTGTGTAGTATCCAGTTTGACTTCTAACATTACATCTGTTCGTATTAAATTCCTTATTTTCCTTTACACTGAATAACTATTTATAAGAATGTACGTGCATCCGAACGTTGATTGTAGAGAATAAAACTTTTGATTTTTTTTTATTGATAAATTTTAGTAAAGAAATAAAGAATGATGAAAATCGGATGAGAAACAGAGGAGGGAGATGTTCTTAACTGATTTCTCACTGCTGATTTATATATAGATTACTTTATATAGAACATATTGTTTATTGACACTTCTGATTCTTATATACACAAAAAGAATATCGTTGTTACATAATTGAGGTTTTTAAAAATAACAAGAGAAATACTTAGATATCCTCTCATTACATAGCATAAAGTTATAACATATCAGTCAAAAAACGTATATAAATTACACACATATCATGTTCAATAAGATTCGGTGTATTATTGAGTTCACATGTAACCTAAAGTCTCGAAACCGTACCTAACTATAGGTGCGGTAGTGTTAACGTTAGCGTAGCAACAATGCATCGGCCGTTACCACCGCTTACCGGTTTTACCGTTCGCCGATCCGAATAGCCGGGTGAGGGGCCGAGGGGCGATGCAAGCGCTGCACTGTCGACCCCGATCACATTCTGGCACACCTGGCGAGTGGGACCACATTTATGACTCAAGTTCTACCTATATTGAACGGTTCATGGTGATGAAAGCGCTATATTATTTAAACTATTGAAACTGAGGAAATGGAACGACCTTTCTATTGAACGTTATCGACAGTCAATGGAACTATGAATATCGGAGTTTACTGCTGTTTAAATAATGCATAAAAATAACTCCAACAACTGACGTCATATCATGGAAAAGATCAGTAGTTAAAATATAACCTTACTCTCCCACCACTGAGATCGCTAAGCATCGACTTTAAAGAGGGAAATTCAATGTCAGTTTAGGTTCTAATAAAGTGTTTAAGAACGTCAAAAATACCATCGGTTCGGACAACCAACACACTCATCAAAAGGAACCGGTAAGAAATTTGATCGGGTTCATCTTTTGAACATACTTATCATCATCTTCTTACCCTTATCCCACCTAAGTAGGGTCGGCGCAACATGTTTTCTTTTCCCACTCCCTCCTGTCAGATGTCATCTCAGTATTCACACCTTTTACACACATATCATTTTTCACACAATCTATCCATATTTTTTTCGGTCTTCCTCTACTCGCATATTACTCCACCATTATATCTATCATTATCTTATCTTATGAACATAAAAATAGATTTCCAATGTACGTTATAATCGTTTTTAGTAGATGCACAGAGAGTAGTCAATTCCAGACATCGCCATCGTTCACATATTGATCCACTCCACAATAATACTCTTTAATATATATATATATTTTCTTCAATATGACAACGTTGTTGACCTGGAAAGGTCTTTACAGCTTCACCGAATTATTGAGGCGAGCGCTAAAGGTACTCAGCCGATTTGGGATGTTTGGGCGACTAACTCAAGAGTGCACGGCACACCTCGGCTTGGGCTGTAGCCTGTTTTGTGCAAACCGCGACCTATCTGAGCTAACCTACGCTAAGCTATCTAGATATACGTATATGAGTTATTGAAACATGCATGTGTACCAAGCATGCGTGCCTCAACAACTCCTATATGTATATTGTGTCGGAAAAAATCCTCTAAACTATATAGGATAGGATAGGAAAAAATAAGGGTAGAGTTCTTTGTCGTTTATTTCTCTGAAAAAGAAAAACAGCGTGCACGTGTGTATAGGTGATGTGCTCTTTAATTATATATATTGTGATCTGTATGTGATTAACAGTCGACAGTAAAACTAAACACTTGAACTTAGCTTTATTGTATATATCAAAGCTTACCTTTGTAAATTAACCGTGCTCATAATGTAATAATATACTTGTATTTATAACGTATATATATTACTTCAAAATATTTATTTAACGCGGACGTATCCTTTTTATCTCAGTTTTTAGCAAATACCAACTGTTTATTGAAGTTATGCTTGTTTAAGGTAAATACGGGGTCATTTGCCTCATTTCGTGGCTTCTCCACCATCTTGAAATGACGCATAGGAAACTTCCACTGAAAACTGTTATTTTTATGTCTATAATAAAATCAGTAGTCGAGTATCGAATTAAATTATTTCGATACATTCGTGATGTTGCAATATACATTAAAATATTTTAGTTTTATATAACGTATTCAATTATGTATGTACAGTTATATTTTTTCTTTAATTATTTATTAGTTCATATTCTATGAATTATTCATTGCATTGAGTCTCTTGCATTTTGCCTCTCCTTGAACCGAATCAAAGAAGTCAACAAACGAACTTCACTTAGCATGTGTGACCTAGTTACCCAAAAACAGTTCTGTATCTTCCAGTAAGTACATCCTGTGATGATACATGCACAAATATAATAAAAAACAATGTATAAATATTTATATCTCATGAATACTTACTTTATAATTAGTTTATTTACACATATAATTGATATGTAAACGCTATATACATATAACAAGAATAATAAGCGTTTGGAAAAGCTTGTTCTCGGTTTAAGTGGTAAATATAAAGACTTGGACCGTAAGCGAAGGAAAACATCAGGAGAAACCATAGGAAGTTTGATTACTGATGTTTGATATATCCTATCGCTTAGTTCCTGTAAATATGTTCCGACATTTGCAATGTCTCTCCACCGTTGTATGCATAGGATCTTATCTATACTAATACTAATAAACTATATACTATAATATTATAAAGAGGTAAAGTTTGTGACGTTGTAGGGGGTAATCTCAGGAACTACTGGTCCGATTTGAATAATTCAATGATATATAGCTCATACATCGAGAATGGTTATGGGCTATATATCATCACGCTAAGACCAATAGAGGCGGAGCACAGATGAAAAATGTTTCAAAATCGGGATATCTTTTTCTTTTGAGAATTGCTGCGTGTTAGTGTATCGATTCTACGCGAGCGAAGTCGCGTTCAGGGGCTAGTTCTCAATAAAATTGTTATTTAACGTCCAAATGAGATTGAGGTGAGAAATTAACCTAACTTATGAAACTATTTTAAAATTCCTATTAGTTTAAGAGGAATATACTTATAACCTTATGGGAATAAAAAAATTTAGTAATGTCACTCACTAATGACACAGGTTTTGAAACGGATACTGTCACGTCCGCGCTGATAACGTCAAAGTAAACAAATACAGAGTAAGTCGGTTTAATTGGTCATTAACTCCGCAAATATGTAAATATCTGCTGATTGTAACAATATATCGTATTGCGTGTAAGACTACGCGTAAACCGATTCAAGGTAGGCCAACGATGTATATATGGGGTTTCGGTGTTTTTCTTTAGAATTCCTAAACCTTTGACGATATAATTGAATTAACTTCAAGAATTAGTTAAGCACGCTGTCCCTTGAAATGTTTTCGGCCTAATGTTATACTATTTTCGGGAAGCTTCTGTCCACGACTATCGCGTGCGTATACTTACATATATCTATCTATCTATCTTGAAATAATAACGGTGCCGAATCTATTCCAATAACCGTACGAAATATACAAATGAAAAAAAACGATGAATTATTAATAACTATCCATTTAATTCGTTTTTATCGTAAAATTGGGACGTGGTTGTATAAGATTTTTTTTTCGATCATCACCGTTATCGAATGTTGATTAGTCGTCGGACTATATCTAATTTTGATAATATATGTTGATTAAAAAATATATTCCCTATTTTGACGTTGATTTCTCTTCTATTAGGCTTTGTTTCAGATCTCTGTTCTTGTCAACCGTTGTACAGTTTACTTCAGTCCTTGCCAATCTTATTGGCCGCTCTGAATATAAGGTTGGGCTTGCACGTAATATGGTCACGAGTTTAATATAAAAAAAAAGATAAAATATATCAATTTAAAACTTGGAATGTATCTTTATTTTTGTCTCCATGTCATACATTAATAAAATAATATATAAATAGGTTATACCTAAATTTGTGTTCTGCGCAAGTATACCTATACAGAGCGGTCAAAAAGATTGGTTCAGATATTACTGCCTGAACGATATCGTACAGATACCTCTATTACTCTATTTATATTCTGTTTAAAGCCGTTGCTAACAGAATCTATATTAAAATACAGTACTCGTTAGTAGCACTCGTGTCAAGTCGTTACATATGGATACTGCACGTCGACTAATATTTTATGAGTAATATATTTAACCATTTCGCAACTTTCCTCGAACAAAGATATAACTGATATTTATGCATATTTCTTTATTAATAGGTCGAGCTTTTAAAATACTACTTGCTACAAAGTTTTGTAAAAAAAAACATGAAATATAGAGAAAGTCGAATTATGTGTTAAGAACGAAGTACATATAAACTTAGAGAATATTACTTGACATCTTTCTAGAATATATATATATAAGTCTAATCTCAAAAACAGCTCATCCTATTCTGAAACAATTTTCACTAATGTAAAACTACATGATCCCACAATTGCACGGACTACACTTTATTGTTATCGAGTTCTATCTTCCGATTAACGCATACCAAGTCGCAGGCAGTCATTAGTTTAAGATACGTATTATATATTACATAATGTTATAAAAACATTAATTATCGAAACATAATCATTCGTAGTCCATTTCTTTGTAATTGTACTAATAACGCGTGTTTACTTACGTACTTTAAAAAGGATAGTTATTTTTTTTAATACTTTTTTCTCAGTCAATACCAAGGTTTCTCTGTCGACTCATCATTCTTGGAACTAGCTTCGTATTGACAAAAGCGGACCGGTTACCGGTGATTTTTTTCAAGGATATTCATTTATGTCCATAAATTATACAGTTTTTGGATTTACAGATTTTATTCATGCCACTAATGCTAAATAATTGCGAATTCAGTAGACTTTAAGCTTGATCTGATTAATGTTTTATTTATACGAAAGTTACAATACAGTTTCTATATATTTACCGTACATTTTTTAATTTATCGAGCAGTCGATAAACGTTGGAGAAATCATCTGATATACAATATTTTACATTATTTTCTAACATAATAATTACTATAAATATATAAAAATAATTACACATAAAATGTTATTTGTTAAAATATGTTATTTACGTTGTTGTGTTTGTACACGCTGTGATCATTTTTATTTGATCGTGTAGCCAAATAAAGTATTCATATTTTATTATCGTCGATTGATTTTTCTATTTGTCGCTGCAAGTTTCAATTTACGTGAAACACTGCAGCGGGCATAAATCGATGTATCTATGCTTGATACATATATATGTTTCAATAACTCATATAAGTATAAATTATTAGGTTAGCTCAGATAGGTCGCGAATTGCATGTATCAGGCAACAGCCCAAGCCGAGGTGTGCCGTGCACCCTTGAGCTAGTTGCCCAAATAAAATCGGCTGAATGCCGCAAGCGGTCGCCTTAGTAGACCGGTGAAGCTGTTAAGACCTTGCTAGGTCAATAGCGTAGTCAGTTCGAAAAAAGAAGTGTTACTCTTTGCAACACCCGGGGAGCACGTGCAGAGGGTATGACAGGTATATATTTCCTGTGGACGGGAGTACCTTCAGCCATGCATTGTCAAATAAATGGAATTGTTAGATGAACTAAACACAATTAGTACAATTCATTGCGCCCACGGCAAGTGTCCAAGTCGAGGTTTGACCACTTTGGAAACTTACTCCTGGGGACATTTCAATCAAGTCCCTTTGCGGTTGCCACCAGGATCTGCGATGCTTTCAAGATTTTTAGGGCCCGACAGCGTTCGTCAAAACATACAACCGAACCCTGTATTCACGAAAGCATTACTGAATTTATTATAGTCAAAGATATTTCCATCACAGCTGTAATTCCATAGAATATTCGGTTAAGTGTTAGATTTTTTCCCTGACTGTTACAAGGATTTCAATTCTATTTTCGTTATTTAATATGACAAACAAAACACAAATGTGGGTGGTTTTATATTTAATTCTTCGATTTACAATGCATTTGTTAGCTATAATTGCGGTGTGTGTGTAGTTACATCCATAATTGTAAATTTAGTAATCTATTAAATAAATTGTAAAGTTTCCTCGTCTGGATGATTGTCGACCTGGCAAAGGCTCAATTATGCTTTCCAACGAATTAATATTAAATTAAAAACATGTACTGAGTTTGATCTCACAATACCGCGATTTCTTACAACTGTGCAACATTTTGATAAATGCAATTTTTAATGTAACGTTTTTTTTACTTATTTGGTATTTTTACTGACTCTAAGCTAAAATTTAAAGTTTCGTTCAGTTGCGGATTTCTCAGAGTGACTCAAGATTCACTTATTTTATTTTCGGTTTAATATAAGCTTTGTAAAATTATAAATAATCCCCAATCATGTCTCAGATTTTTTTTAATTTATGGTCGCTCTAAATGTAAATATGTTTTGGCTTGCGCGTAAAATAGTCAATAGTTTAAGATAAAACAAGGATTAAATCTTATTATAGGAATCTTGACATTTATCTATCATTAAGTTGTCTTGATGTAACACTTATTAAATACTTATGTATTTATACCTAAATTTGTATTATATGCAACTCTATTAAGACCGGTCAAAGTTTAGCGAGGACAGTATGTATACTTCAATTTTACAAAGTATATGTGTACTTGTTGTGCTTCGGGAAGGAAAAGCACGATGAAAATATGCATACGGTTCCACATGCATATCCACCAGATTAGTTAGAACCGTGAGTTTGTATGTTGCTATGTAGATATACTTGGTGGATGTTTAATATCTGTGCCTATCTAACTAGTATAATTGTACTTATTTCTATCGACTGTATCTATTTCGACTAACGAGCTAGATTAGGACGCCGCGCCGTGACGAAATACCAAACTTGGAAGTGCGTCGCAGACAGAAGTTAGCGACCTTGTGTATTGAATCTATACTAATATTATAAAGAGGTAAAGTTTGTAACGTTGTAGGGAGTAAACTTAGGAACTACTGGTCCGATTTGAAAAATTCGTTCAGTGTTATATAGCTCATTTATCGTGGAAGGTATGGCTATACATCATCACGCTAAGACCAATAAGAGCGGAGAAACAATGAAGAATGTTTAAAAATAGGGGTTTTTTTCCTCTTGACAACTTCTGCTGCGTGTTAGCGTTAGCTCAAAGTATCTATTCCACACGAACATAGTCGCAGGTAGAGGCTAGTCTTAAATAAAACGTATTAAACCGAGTAAACTCAACACCTATACATGTCAAATCTAAACAACATGTGAAGGTTGCATAGTGATGGGTGAGGCTCGCCTCTTCCGGCAAGTGCCAGACACTGATTCAGCCAAACGGTGCGACGTCACTAACGTAAATTAATTGTTATCAGCCTACCTACACGACCGGTGACGGATTTAATATATAATACACTTCTAGAAACCTTTAGCAGGCCTTTTTTCTTATATTATTTAGTACAGTAAAATAAAGTGTTATCTCAATTTGAATACTCGGTTGAATGACAAACTCCGTAAACCACCGAAATTAGTTTTCTTTGTTGATTTATCTTAAAATTATATTAATTTGTCTTCTCTCAAAAACGCTATAAAATGATGAAGTTCCTTATGCTTAAATACTACCAGACGCTTGAGTGTTGCTAAAACCAGTTTTCACTGTGGCTAATTTTGTTTTTATTGAGCACTTTTATAATAATTTTAAATACTTTGTAAATATTTGTACTTATTATTATTAACAGAACTAGCCCATATCAAGTTTTAAATTTTATTAGTTTTTAAGTTGTACCGCGAAGTTAATCCTAGATACACCACTGTACAAGACTCAGACTTACATAAATTACTCACTTCGAATACGGTAGGTATGTAAACACATTCACAGATATGTATAATTTATTCAATATAAACCGATTGATATACGTACTATTTATAGCTATATAAGGTTATGGGAGAATAAATAATAATACAAAGGCGGTATGTTCTATTAATTTTATTCAACACAATATTTATTCTTAAGAAAATAGAAACGAGTAGCTTGCCGACCTCGGCTCGGTGTGTCACGACCCTTAAATATTATGAGTCGAACCGGTGTGGCACTAACCGGACTTTTCTAGACATTCGTAGATTATTTATTATTCTCTACACAACAGCAATTTCTATTACTAGAATGGCACGGCACAGTGGCCATGACACCAACAACTCTCACGGTCCGCAGTAAATTTTTTTCGCCACAAAATTCACGTTCATTATCAATGCCTAATTAAATTTTGTTATTTTTATCTTTAATTTTTTTGTAAACTACAATTTATAACTAAATTGCGAACGATGGCATTAACTTACTAAAGAGTCTATGATTTCAAAAAAGTTTTACAAAAAAAAAATATTTAAAAAAAATATCATTCGGATGATTTATATGTATCAAACATATATAATCAATATGCAATCGAATCGTAAAAAAAATTTTTTTAAACTTTTCCAAACATCAGAATTTATGTCTTTAAACATTGATTTGTTTCTTTTGATAACTTATTCAGCTGACGATAAACTGGCTAGAAATATGCGTGCTTCACTCCCAAAAGAACTAAGTTATGCCATATAAATTCAGTTGTCAATATATGATGCTTCATTCAACTCGTAGTTAATTTAATATCGACGGATTCTGATAACGATGATCTCATGTCGCAGCGATTTCATATTAGAACGAATAGTCAAAAATATTTATTCAGTTGTTTGTTATTTTGAACACTTGTATTGATATAAATAAATGTATTCCGAAATACATAATACACTGCGTATACAGATTACACAGGTGGTTGACCCGGGAGAAGGTTACAGGGTGGTAATTGTCATGACATTTGTTTCTGCTACAAAGCAATGGTGTCCGCACTACCATGTTTCAGTGTGAAGGATAGTTATAACATATGTGTCCTTATCAGAGGTATAAGGAACAAGATATATTGAAGAAATATATATAGAAGCATATAGCTTTAATGAATTTGAATGTATACGGTGTTACTACAAAAAAGTTAAATACATATTGAATACTTACTTTAAAAAGGTTTCGTATTAAATGCACCGCGGTCGCTGAATGTTCGCCATCTTGCTCTTTTGTCTCGCTTTGGTTAGGTTAGACTTGTGAAAAAGGATAACGCGAATTTGCCTCGGGCGTGCGCGATGCATTTAATACGAAACCGTTTAAAGCGAGTATTCAATACGTATTTAACTTTTTGTAATAACACCAATATAGTGTTACTTTTATTTCCTTTATTTTTGACAACCAATCTACTAATAGATTATTACTGCCATTGACGAGTAGGTAATGACATTACAATTTTCTTGCGATCACTTCAATGAACCAACAAGATGATGGTCGTATTGTTAGAACTTTCCAAAGAGTTTTTGTGGTAAATCAGAATCTATGCTTCGTGATTTTATTTCTCAGCCACTACATAACGTAATGAATAATTACGTTTTGTGTTTCATAAAAAAAAATAACAACAAAAAAAAATAAATTTATGAAAATGTAAGGTACAGTGTAAGTATAAGGCCAGCCATTTTTTTTATTATTGTGTGAAAATCCTTTATGGATACGCCACCCTCCCGGGGGAGAGAGTGGGTTATGTCCGATTCGCACGGACTAAAACCCCACGGTGTACCGTCCGCCGCATTGTAGGGGCAGCCAGGTATACAACCTGCTGTCTGACCTGAAAAACGGCCCCTGTGGAAGCCTGGCAAGGTAAAATTGCCAAAATATTACACAACCACTCGCCTCCACTCGTCAGCCTCACCCGTGCAAATGAGAAGATGAGTCCGTTCTAAAGTTAGCATATTTATCAAGTTATGCCCCGCTTAAGTCCAGGTGGATAAAACTTAAAAAAGAAGTTATCCCGTCCCACACTTAAAAAGTGGAAGAAAATAAGTAAATAAGAACAAGGAAAACTTTAAAATACACATTTATTAACGTTTAAAACACTATCTAGAGATATGTTTGGATGAAATTTCCCTTGTGCCCACGATATTTGTGTACCTTGCGTTGTAGAGTTAAAACGGGTATTCAACTTGTGGCGACCCTGTGCCTTACACTTTGACTGACATAAATGTAACTATAAATGGCAGACTCTGGCTGTTGTGCTTACCTGATATACATATACATTCTCGGTTCTTCGGGTGCGGTCTAAATGTACCCGGCTTTCTGTTGGGCGTGGAGAGTCTAGTGACGCCATAGTTAGGGTTGCTACACCTGTTGAAAATATACTTATTACTTTATTTTAAACTATGTAATGCCTGCTACTTCATTGTGATCTTAGATGATGTTTGAATTTTTAGATCTCAGATATACTTACACCAATATTTTTTTGTATAGTATATAAAGCGCACAAAGTCACTGGTAGTTCTTAGTATTTTAATATATCATGCGATGATATTTTTATCTTATGTGCGAGGTAAATGAACCTATCAAAGTTATATTATACAGAATGAGGTTATGTGGCCTGAATGCGGTAAATCAAAAACCGTAAACCAAACGACTGGTGTAACTTTTGTTTTATTCGTTGAAATCCAATTACTTACCCGCATATTTACGATTGTACTTAATACTTGTTAACAACTAAGTCTGTGCCTGCGACGTCGTTCACATGAAAATGACTGTTTTATATGAATTAATTATAGACAGTGTAACATCTTTTTGGCAACCGATCTCATAGATTATTATTGTTTGTCAAATGGCCATTGCCATATCATATTATTTGCATTATATATTATTATACTGCCTTATTAAAACTACCTAAACAATTGCGATTGTATGGTTTTTTATCGTAGAAACTCTATAGAATTATGTATATATCAAAAACATTGGTTGATAATTTAAAACAATAATCTACACAGCCATAATAACGCTATTTACCGAGTATAAATAAATCTAAGAATCATTCAAATAATCTTATACGTACTAAAAATAACTTCCTACAAAAAAATAATTAAAATCAATAAAACTTTTAGTAGGATAAAGAGTTACGAACAAGCCCTTAACGGAATTATATATATAAAGGTATGTATACAAAGGTATCCATCCATACAACGACTATACTTTTTCATAAAATAAATCCAATTACATTTAGTAGAATATTATTGTACTCTATAAATATAACAGGTGACTGTTTAGACACTCGCAGTATTCTAGGATATGAAACTTCGTGGTATAAAATAATAATATTAAAAGAAATGCTAATAAACGTCGTCGTCGTCGATATCTTCTCGCGCCCCGCAAGGGGCGCGGGGGAACCGTACCAGGGTATGACCCTCTATCGGTGGCTTCTCTCGCTTCCCGCTCCACGCGGGAGTGTCAATTATTGTCTTTCCATGCCGCGTACGGTCCGGGGTTTTCTACTCGCCTCACGGCGGTTAGTGTTGTGGTGGCGGATTTCTTGCTCGGTGACTCGTTGTGTTTTCGTCTGGATGATTATGGGTTTTCAGTAGAAAGCGCCTGGCCATCGATTTTGTACAGAACGTACAGGGCTTTCAAGCATTTCTCTATGGTTTCGTTGTTGTCTGTGGTGGCTAGCGTCTTCAGGAATGCATTCCGGATAATCTGGGCGGCGTCACCCTCCGTCGGGTCTGGCTGCTGGGTGGCCTCTGACGGTCCTCCGGTTTCTCCGATTGTAGGCGTTTTGGTCTCAGGTTTTCGGAGCGCGGCCCTCGCGTTCTTCACCCGTCCGGCGTCACCCGTCCGGGCGGCGGTCCCCGCCTTGCGGTTACGCGCCTCTCGGCGAAAAACAGGGCAAGCGCGGGCGTTGCTTGAAGGATGCGGCCCCCCGCAGTTTGCACAGGAGGCCGGTTCTTCTATGGGGCGATCGCAATTTGTCGCGAAGTGCGGCCCCCCGCACCTCACACAGGCTATCAGGCGGTGGCAGTGGTGGGAGGAGTGGCGAAACTGTTGGCACCGATGGCATTGTGCCGGCCCCCTCCTCCCATGCCATGCTTCAATGGTGATCTGCATCATCAGGAGCTCTTTTATTTCGTATACGGCCGGAGTAAGGCCGGAGGTTCTCTTGAGGGAGCTGTGGAAAATGCAGCCCGGTCTTCCACTTCTCGCTTGAACTCTTCTGGTAAATTCAGGGTAGAAGCCCTTTTCGCGTAGGGCTTCGGAAATCTTCTCCGGGTCGGTGTTCATGGGCAGACCGCGGATCGCGATCTTTAGGCTTCTTTCTGCGGGGGGGGGAGGGCGTAGGTGTACCAGCTTAACCCCCGCAGTTGTTTAAGGTAATCTTGCGTGATCTGGTGCTCTGTTAGATTGATCGGGAGGAAGCGGACCCCGCGACCATATGAGCGCGCGTTCGGTGCGTGTCCCAGCTTGACCGCCAGTCTCCGGAAGTGTTCTGGCCAGTCGGGCAGGTCCTCGACGATGATCGGCAGGCAACGTTGCTTGTTCGACGCGCTCAATGGTGCGGCGCTTCCTTCAGATATCGGTTTGATAATCATGGGCTTCAGTGACGCCGCCATAGCGGCATAGGTCGTCTGCTGCGGTGTAGGCGTTCGGGGTTCCGTCGGCTGAATCGGCGGGAGAGTAGCTGCAGGCGCTTGCGGCACCCCAAGGCTCTCGCACGGTACAGCCGTGTGACTGGTACGGATCGGTTCTCTCTGTCCCTCCGCTTGAACCGCCGGTGGCGCCCCGCAGCTCTCAGCGGGTATAACACGCACTACGGAGGGTTCCGTAGCTTGTGTGAGCGAGAGGGATCTATGCCTCTCGCTCTCCCGCTGAGGCGCTGGTGACGTCTCGCGGCTCGCGGCGGGTTCCGTAGGCTGCGCGAGCGAGAGGGGCTTATGCCTCTTGCTCTCGGGTGTGTGGGCTTCTGGTGATTTCGGTGGCGTTTGATGCACGATGTGGCTCGTGCTAGGCTCTTGCGGGGGTTCATGTTCGCGCTCGCGTTTGCGGCGCGTGGCTTCTTCAGCAAGGAGCTCGAGTTGTTCGCGCTGCACTCGCAGGATTTCTGGTGCGTTGAGTTTCCCCTCTAACGCAGCTCTCAGGGCGTTCTCATCGGCAGGTTGGAGCTCGGTTCCTTCGGTCTCGATCTCATCTATGCGCAGGTACAGCGCCATCCAACGCTACAGCTGTTCCGAGAGGCCACCGGCTGAGATCAGCTGGGCGAAAGCGAGACGGTCGCTCTCGCGTTGGCCCCTTCGGAGTGCAGTCCGCCGCGCGTTGACGATGCGCAGTACTGTGGCTTTCGCCTGTTCAGGCGAGCGGGAATCAGTGGAGGCGGGAGGTCCGGAATCGGTAGCAGAGGTCATCGTTGTGTTAGGGGTCTCGGTGTCCGTGGGCGTGCTCTGGGTCGTACGTCGTGTAGACGCGGCATCGCGTTTAGTGCGCCGACTCGCCGGAGCCGGCGCGGTGGCACTATTGCGGCGCATTGTCGCGCAGAACTGGCGGATTCGCGGGGATCGTGCGTGAGTGTTCTCGAACGCTAGAACAATGCGGGCGATCCGCTAATAAACGACCGTGAAAACTTAAGTTAAAGTTTGTTATAAGACTTACAAAAGTATAGCTACAAACGTGTAAATAAAATAGTAGACGTAAGGGCAATGACCAATACCAAAAGCTACAATCGGCGACCCAGAGTTAAACTTTCGATAGTAAAACGAGCAATGAACCCTTTTGTTCCTGATGATCCCACATTCCCTTTTTTTTTTTATTCTAGAGAATGGGGCTTTGCAGGCCTTTAATGGTCCTGTATCACTGCGACCAGTAGTGATCTATTGTGATCGCCCCATGTTACTAAAGCTCTCCGCTTAGTCCTATAGTATTCAGGTACAACAGGACTTTTTTGGCTGAGAGCATCTGTACCTCATCCGGAAGCAAAACATGCTTTCCCAGAATCCGGTTTCGGATAGGTTTCAGTGGATCACATTCGCACAAGAGGTGCTTGGGGGTTTCATCTGCAATGTCGCAGAATCTGCACTCTCTTGTGCTCTGGACACCAATGTTGTGCAAATGCTTTTTAAGACAACAGTGTCCAGTGAGTGCTCTCACTAAAGCCCGTATTTGATTCCTACCGAGTGACAGGGCCTTATCAGCATATCGCTGGTTGAATGCCCTGATGAGCTCCTTGGAGTGGTTTTGTCCTGGTAAGTTATACCAGAATGTTTTAGCTTCTTGATTGTAATGGTTTCTAAGGGTCAAGAGAGCTAGGCTTTTGGGTATTCCACAAAACGGTTCTGGGCCGATGTGTATTCCCATAGCTCCTACTCTTGCAAGTTCATCAGCAACTTCGTTGCCATGAATGCCTGCATGTCCCGGAACCCATCGCAAAATTAGTCTGTTTTTTTGTCCCAGACTGTTTAATACAGCCACGCAATTTGACACAAGTTTCGACTCAACTGAGTCTGAAGCAAGTGCCATTAAGGCTGCTTGACTGTCCGAGTGGATGTAAATTGTATGGTTAACGTAGTCTTTTTGCAGATTTATGTGGGCACACTCTAAAATAGCGTACACTTCTGCTTGAAAAATGGAGGCGAAACAACCAAGGTTAGTGTGATTCCTAAACTTAGGTCGCTCCCCATAAATACCACAGCCTACGTTAAGTCCCATTTTGGACCCATCAGTATACCACAATAGGCTACCCGGTTTCCACGTTATTTCACTGTTAGTCCAGGAGTCCCGTGGGGGTATGTCTACCGTGTAGAATTTTGTAAAATTAGTTTCAGGTATTTTTATATCTGATATCATACCTAAAACTGGGGTTTCTATCACTGAGTCCAGTAAGGATCTCAAGGACAGGGATAGCCACTTCGCTCTTCCCTGTACGTACATTCTGTGCATTGTTGACCTCGCCACCTTTTCTACATGAAGGTGAAGGGGCAGAAGATTCAACACCGCTTCCAGAGCCGCTCCAGGGGAGGTCGACATAGTTCCCGTCGCTAAGATAGTCGCTGTCCTTTGTACCGAAGCTAAGCGGGTTCTAACAGTTAACTGGCTAGTTTTACCGCTCCAGAGCACGCAGGCGTATGTTATTGTCGGCCTGACTATTGCGGTATAAAGCCAGATGACCAGCCTAGGGTTTAAACCCCAGCGTTTACCAGCCAGTCGTCCGCATATACCCATTGCTAATTTTGCTTTCTGAATTGAAGCATCAATCTGTTTGTTCCAAGTTAATTTTTGGTCTATAATTACTCCCAAATACTTGGTTTCTGTTGAAAAGGTAATTGTCTTGCCATTTAAAGTAGGATTTACTAATTTGTCAAGACGCCTTTTCTTCGTAAATGGTACCAAGACGGTTTTGTCTGAATTGACTTTTAACTCGTTATCGTTGCACCATTTGTTAATGGCAAGTAATGCTTTCTGCATAAGGTACGAAATAGTACTTTGACAAAAGCCTCGGACAATCACCACCAGGTCATCGGCATAGCCCTGGGTGTCTATCCTCAGTTCGTCCATCTTATGCAGGAGCTGGTCAACCACCAAGGTCCATAATAGGGGTGAAAGCACCCCACCTTGAGGGCAGCCCCTTGTGGTTACCACCTCATGATTTGTGCCATGTAATGTCAGTTTGACTGTTCGATGAGTAAGCATTGCTTCGATCCACTTGGTGATAGTGGTATCTACTTTTTTGATCACGAGACCCTGGATCAAAGTTTTTATTGGGGTGTTATCAAACGCACCCTCAATATCTAGAAATGCACATAGTGCAATTTGCTTGTCTTCCAATGCCTTTCCTATCTTGTCTGTCAGACATAGCAGGGCAGTTTCGGTAGATTTACCTTTGCTATAGGCATGTTGGTTAGCGTGTATAGGGCTTGTGACCAATATCACCTCCCTAGTATATTTATCAAGTATCTTCTCCAGTGTTTTGAGAAGAAAAGATGTAAGGCTTATAGGTCTAAAAGACTTCGGTAAAGCGTAGTCTTTCTTGCCAGCCTTAGGTATGAATAGGACTCGTACTTTTGTCCACAATTCAGGTATATATCCCCATGCAAGACTAGCTCTGAAGATCTTCATTAAAGTCGGTGTTAGAATGTCCATTCCTTGCTGTAAAAGCACAGGTTGTATTCCATCCTCACCGCTTGATTTATATGGTTTAAAAGTTTTTATAGCTCATTTCACGTTCTGTGGTCTTATGATTAATGTCGCTCTGCGCCAGTCCTCCAACTGGGGTTTACCCTTTGGAGGCATTAATTCGCTTTGCGACATAGGACTCTCAGAGCCTGGAAAATGGACTGAGGTAAGAAGCTCCATAGTCTGCTTTTCATTAGCAGTAAAAGTGCCATCTGGTTTTTTGAGGAGCCCTATTTGATTAGGTTTGTCCTTGGCTAGCACCTTGTGAATTCTTGCATAGGCATATCATTTATTTCCTCACAGAATTTCCTCCAGGATGCTCGCTTGGCTTTCCTAATTTCTTTATTATAATTGGTTAGAGCCGCTAGATATGCTTCCCATTCTTTGGTCTTTTTGGCTCTATTAAAAAGGTGTCTAGCTTTTTCCCTCAGTTTCATAAGTTTTTTGTTCCACCAAGGTACTCGTCTTGTTGAGGTCTTTTGCCGTACAGGGCAATTTCGCTCAAAGGCGTCTGCAATCGCCGTTGTAAGAGCAGTTGTTGCCACTTCTAGACTCTCAATTGTCTTGATAGATTTAGGGACTGTTTCCAGGTTACATTTTAGGTTATCTCTATAAGATGCCCAATGAGTATTCCTAGGGTCCCTATATATAAAGTTCTCACTTTGTAGTGAGTGTAATAGTTCGTATCTTACATGCCTGTGATCAGACATTGAGTTTTCGTCACTTACGTGCCAGTCAGTTATGTACCTAGCAAAATTTTTTGTGGCGAATGAGATGTCCAGAACCTCTTGTCTAGCACGTGTTACAAAGGTTGGTTTACACCCTTTGTTTAAAATTACTAGAGTGTGAGAAGTGATAAAATCGTAAAGTAACTCACCTCTGTCGTTGATGTTGCTACTCCCCCAACCTGTATGGTGTGCATTAGCATCACAGCCCACCAATAGCTCAGCGTTGTGTTTCTCGGCATAGTCCACAACTCGCACAAGCTCTTCTGTTGGGTTGATCTTCTCTCCAGGTAGGTAGGCTGAACACACAAGTAGTTTTGGGCCCTGCCACCCGTCAAGATTAAAGTACGCTGCAACCAGGTCGTCTGAGCAGAGCTCTGGAACAGGTAAAAATTTAGTTCTTTTGCTAAAAACTATGCTAGCTCTGGGCTTAGTCCCACAGTTATGCGCTAAGACGCTCCCTGCGGTGTTCAGTCCCATGACTTTATTTTGGCGCAACCAAGGTTCTTGTATAAGAGCGAGGTCAGCAGTGCCTTCTGCAAGGCACTTCTCCAGTACCGCCGTTGCCGCGACAGCATGGTGGAGGTTAATCTGGAGAACCCTCGCTTTACCCTTTGATGACGCTATTGTTTTTTACGTGCAGGTGTTTTGCTGGCGGTCGCCCTTCCTGTCTGGGGACGTGAACGTCCACCTCTAGGTTGGGTTCCGCCAGTTTTTCCCTGTCTGCCTCCCCTACCAGCGGGCCGTGGGTGAAAGCTTTTTTGCGTCACTTGTGACACCAGCCTTTCTCCCAGCCCAGTGGCTGCGGAGGTAGAAGGGACAGGATCACCTACAGTATTTACAGGCAAAGAGGTTTGTGCTGCCGCTTGGGCTTGCTGTCCCTCAATTTGCCCTATGTTGGAGGAAGGACCAGCCAGTGGCTTAACCTCCTGAGCTCCTTCCGTTCCAGTTTTGACTTTAAACACAATCCATCTAAAGCCAAACATTGTTATTATTTTTTTGGAGAGTCTGTAGCGAGGGATCGTCAAGAGCGAAAGCGACAAATCTTCCTCCCTTTTCCTCCCTCGAATGTAGCACTCCCCAATGTTCTGGGTTTAACTCAGGGTTCTGTAACCGTATTAATTCGAGTGCGTTTTCAAGGGTCGCAGCCTCGTTATCCGGCAAGAACGCTGAGCCAATTGCTGGTTTCGGGAGTTCACTCTCCGACATAATTGATAGGTCAGCCTCCGGCCAGGGTTTTATTTTGGGAGTGGTTTCTGTTAGCCACTTCCTACTCATCTCATCCATGCATGTGATGAGTAACCAGCCCGGCCGGTGACTGAGTCCTAGGAATCGAGGACCAGCGCCCTTGATTCCTATTTTTAAAATTTCCTGTGTGAGTGCACCATGAACCAGTTTCATTTGTTCCACGCTCATGGGGTCCACATTACGAATCCCCACTCGCGTGGATCCGGCAACCTCACCAAAACTAGGCCTAACCCTGGTATTAGGAGCAGGCTTATGTACCTTTTTAGGGTGAACATCAGGAGATACCTCTTCAGACCTAATTCGTTTTACCGCCTTAGGTCTTCCAGGATTTTCCACTGGGATTTCGGTCCAGGGCTTTCGGCATAGCGTTAGCGCCTCATCAGGGCTAATGTTCGCTTGCAACAGCTTCCGGAACCTCTTCCTTGCGGCTCCTGACATTTTGCGTCTTTTACCTCTTTTCTGTTCAGAGTCCGTCTCCGTGGGCGGTGTGGTTACTAAGGCAACCTCCGACCCAAGGTTCGTCCTCTCAACTGTAGAGGTGGTTGGTCCGGGCGTCGGGGAGGCGCTACCTCCCCCCGTCCCAGATGAGATGTCGTCCCTGGAGTCTTCCAGGGCGTAAACTAGGGAATTTAAATCTATGTCATTTACTATTTCGTCCATTTTGTTCCCACGAGAAGCAAGGGAATAATGAGGTCACACACCGACAGAGCCCCGCATATCGGTGGAAGGGCATAAATTACTCTCCGAGGTGCCCTGGTATCAGAGAGGTACCGTTAACGACTGAACTCACCTTCAGCCACGCATCCCTCGGCACGGTTCACTTGACACCTTGGATTGGTATGGTATGGTCCTCTTCGCCAATGGCCAGCAGCTTCCATTTAGGGAAGCTGCTGACCACTGCCCAGGGTGCACCACGTGGAGGTGGGACCATCTTCGCACCAATGAAAGTAAAATCATCCAACCGTCATTGACACACATAGACGAGGAGAATTGTGTATAATTTTTATATTTTTCATGATAATTAGGTCAAATATTAAGCACTCGTTTTTAATTGATTTAGAACGAGAATCGAGTGCAGAGTGTCCTCCAGCAATATTGCTATTTTGTAAACAGTCACCTAATATAACCATTTGAAGATACTTGGGCTGTTATAAAGGTTCCCATACGTTAAATGGTAAAGGAACCCTATTTTAATTCAAACCTCTTGAGCTTTCTTTCGTTGTGACATTATCAGGAACGTTAGTTCAAACCCATCATCCGGGCGGTTGACACTTGCCCTAATTTCTATTAATTTTTTTATAATTGTAATTGTATAATTGTTTCAATAAACAATTTATTTTATAAACATATTTTTTTTAAAAGGCCTCCGGCCAAATCCATATAACAAATTTGGAATCTGTGCATACACAATTAAGCCACAAACCCAAACCAATGCAAACTACACTTGCGGAAATCGAACATATACAATACTCAATAACGTAAGTCAAATAATGAAGGACGAATGCAAACATTCAATAAATAAAACTATTGGTACGTTTGAAACATATGTTGGTACGCGTAAGTTAAATGTACGTAATTTGATGACAAATTATTGTTAATTCTGAAGGTATTAGTTACTTGGGTAGAAACATGTGTAAACTTTAAAGGTAAAATTGTACCCTTGAACTATAACATTTATAAGAAATGTGACCCCGGACCTAGACTCTAAGGCTTCATTTTCAAAAACAAATAATCAATAAATGTGTGTAGTAGAAAACTTTTTTTTTTTGAACTGACTACGCTATTGACCCAGCAAGGTCTTAACAGCTTCACCGGACTACTAGCTGAAAACAAGGTCGCGACTGTCTGCGTATGCGTTAGTTTCTTCTAACTTATGATTTTGATTAGATTCGATTTCTGTAAATATAAAGAAAATACTAGAATGATTTATATGTATGACATATATACAATCGATATGCAATACAATCGTAAAAAAAGTTTTTACATTGATGATGCTGGCTAAACCTTATGTGATACATCAAAACAATATACTACAGAATTATACATGCTAAAATGGTATATAAAAAGTCCGTGATTATATATGATTAACTACTAAGGATATCGCACAGTACCCATTATTTTCTTTATTATCGTACACTATAGGTTACTCGGTAAGCAAAATTAAAAGTCGGTAAGTTTGACAATCACAGTCAAAATCAAAAATCCTTTATTCAGTTTAGATCCTAAGAATGTACTTAAGAACGTCAAACTACCACGGGTTCGGACAAACAACTTTCATCGAGAATAAACGGTAAGTAACTCGATATTAATCCTTATTCAATCAAATCTAGTTACCGTATACATTTAACGTGGATTAAAATTTCCGTTTAGAGCATAAACATTTCGATAAATATCTTCTCCATTCTAAACACTAACCTCCCTCGCCAAATTTAATAAAAACCTACTATGTAACCAATAAGCAGCTTACTGTGGCTTTTAAAAGGCCAACAATACCTTGTAGAGATTTTATAGGTACCCGTACCCGATGCTCACACTGCTATTGTGTATAGATTAACAACATAGCCATTTCTGGTCAACGGATTTGTTAGATAGTAATATTTCCTTATTTTTACTTTGTGTTCTTTAGAAGTGTTTGTCGATGGCATGGTAGTCCCTATCAGCAACGAACACTTTAGCTCTCTTAAGTATAGAACCATAATTAGTCAGGATATTAATATCTCAGTAAGAAGTACAAAAATCAAAATATAACTGTACTTTAAAAAAAGTAGAATGCGTCATAAAACTAATAACATCCGGATTATATAGTCGAGTTGTTTGAGAGTTTAAAAACAAATTTCCCACACGAGTTTTTACAAACATTCTATCGGTACTGTATATAGGCTCCTGGTATTGATTTTTCCCAAACGGAACCGGGTCATGTCAGCACTAGGAATACGTCTGCAGGCTGGTGAATCTATTCCTATTTATTCTTTAACTCCTCATCTATAGAAATAGAGAGAATGTTTGTTATGAATTTGACTCGGCGGAATAATTGAATTATGCTTTTATTAATTAATCGTGTTTGAAAAATGAAAGAGTTTGTGAAAATCTTTTATTTGTGCAATGTTTTTAATTAAAACTTAGTAGAGATACGTGAACGTTAGAGAAAATTGCATTTTGTTGCTTTTTTTTACTCGATGTGGTAGATGTGTACCATTGTGTTTTTTCCACCGAAGCGATAATTTTGTCTCAATTGATCATCGGTAATGGTTTCTTCTTCCAAACTATTGTCGCAGCATATATATATACCGTATAGTGACCTAAATCTATAGATTCAAACTAAAATTTACACGAGTAATAAAGTCCGAGAGGAAAAGATCTATAGTTATGTTTATTTTTAATCGGAATACGTAAGAACAATATGTCAAATATAAAAGTAAGATCTCGGTGAATTTTAAAATAAATCAGTGTTGTCTAGACAGCAGTGCCGGGTCACCCACCGGATATTTGTGGCAGGCGGACCGGTCGCTCGGCTCGCGCTGTCGCTGCGCCTAGCAGCCGTCCTCTACAGCCCCTATCGATTTTGTATTAAAATAATCTGGGTTCACTCCAGTCGTATTAAAACCCGGCCTCGATTCCGACAAGGGTTTGTGGACGAGAACAGTCGCAATAAAGGGCTTCACAGACATTTTACCGCAAAGTTTCTCTGTGTTTTTTTTTAGATATTATATCTACTAGAGAAATAAGGAATATTGTACCATTGTGTTATGTGGAAAGTAAATATACTATGTTCACTCTAATTTGCCAATTTTCATGCACTTTAGTGGGTACTCTTGCACTAGTTCCCATTTGGGCTGAGTGGCTTTTGCGTTCTCCGTCAAACCCGATGAAAATGTACTTTTGTAGTTAATATTGTTTGTTCAAAAAACGAAATGAACTATCTGAAACAAAAACATTTTAAATTCGATGCCTTTAGCTAAAGTTTAGATTACTGGAGAAACGTGTTTTAATGTAAAATAATTAATTGTAATAGAACACTTTTTGACTAGAAAAATCTTTCGAGGAAACGTTTAATAATCACTTTAACTATCCGCATACTATTGGCGATTGTAAATATTCAAGATTTAGATTGATTTCTGTTGAGTCAAAAGTGATATTTTCCCTCAAGTTATTATTTATGTAGGCCTTCTTACGCTTCAGGTATTTCTAAAATTAGCAAATAACTAATCTATCGGTAGAATAATCGTGGGTATAAAATTTCGTAATACTGACCGCGTTTCTAGAGGAATGGAAAGTAAGTCAATATCTGCCTGTATTGGAAAAACTTCCATATAGAGTATTTGCCTTTCTTAAATGTAATTAGCGATTGTTTTTCTTGTTAGCCTGCTTTAAAAATCATAAACGGTCGTAATAATTCGGTATCATTTTAAAAATGGATTTTTGAGTGGAGATTTTTAAATAAAATTATTCAATTTTGAAACTTATTAGTATTTTAATATTGAAGATTACAAGGAGTACTGAATAAAACGAATGGTTAAGTTCGTAGTCCGGTGAAGCTGTTAAGACCTTGCTGGGTCAATAGCGTAGTCATTTCGGAAAAAAAAAGAATGGTTAAGACTATCCAGAAGGCCGTGGGTTGATATGGTATGCGTAGTAAACGCTTTCCTGAAACACATGGTTGTGATTAAGGTAGGCGTCGTGATACAGTAGTATGTTTTGCTATTGAACCGAGAGATCTCCTTTTCTATAGTTTATACGTCATCTGAACTAAGCTAACTATTCATACATATAAGAATTAGTATTAGTAGAATTAGTATTTGATATATGACAAGCTAAACTAATTTAAATCTTTTTTATTATTGAAGCACGACATAGTGACTGCACTATGCTTGATATTAAGCATAGTACAATCCAAAAACATCGGCAACCACCGAGAGACAGATTATCCATCGCCGGTCGCCGCTGTCATGCCGGCCATAATGACGAAAGTCACCCGGTACTGGATATGCACAGGCTGATCTCGAAACGCGACGCGCAGAAGCGAGTCATTATGACGGGCTTTTTCGCCATATGCATGGTGGTTGCGACCCAGTCGGGCTGTAAAACCCTATCACCCCGGTTTCGCCATTGCCTCATTCGTTATTTTGCAGGGTGCACCACGTGCAGGTGAGGTTGGCTTGGGTGTCTCAAGTCTTAAGATGTTGCTCGACACCCCTTACACCCCACACTCAGTTCGAATAAGAGAAAAAAATAAAACCTTTACATCATATGTATAGCTCTTTGTGAATGCGTGCACGTATACGGGGGAGATCAGTAAAATGCTTTTATTATTTTTTGAAAGTCATGAGTTTTATATAGTTTAATTATGGTAGTTTTTTTATATCAAAGGAGGCAAACGAACTGGTGGGTCACGTGATGTTAAGTGATCACTACCGTCCATAAACACTAGCGACATCAGGAAAGTCGCAAGTGCGTTGCCAGCCTGTATATGGGAGAGATGGAGGGAAGGAATGGGAAAGAAGGAAACAGGAAGGGAGGTGGGCCTCCGGCGCTCTCACTGAGTGAACGAAACACAACAATGCAAGCACTGTTATTTCACGTCGGTTTTCTGTGAGAGGGGTGGTACCTGACTAATAAATGTGACATATAGTTATAGGAAAACAGACAGAATATAAACTGCCCTGGTAAAAAAGAATGTTTCATGGTGTTTCATTGAATAATGTTAAAGTTTATCTATTCGAGATATATATATATATATACCAACGGTCTCATATAAATGCAAAGTTTTATATTTATTTGCTACTTTGCTGTAGAAAATTTACAACTATTTTTACCGTCTGCAGCACAGTTATGTATACAATATATGTTGTAGTATGTATGTTCTTAGATTAGACTGTATATTATACAGAGTCGTCCGACTGAACTAAACGCGTATAGTTTTAGCGGTGAAACTGTCAATTCAGATACGTAAATGCCAATCTGTGTGAAAGGGAGACGATTTTTTATATGAAAATATAATCGGTTCACAATTGACGGAGATATCGATTAACATACATAAAAAAATACATACAATCGAAGCGTCCCCGTTCCATCAGAGGACGACAGGACGTCGTGAGGGCTTCCACCCTTATGTGGTCGATATTCCCGAGATTCGTACAAAGCGATTTGCTTCTACATTTATTATACGTACGGCTAAGGTGTGGAATTCACTCCCGGCGTATGTCTTCCCGTCATCATATAACTTGGGAGTGTTCAAGAGTAGAGTGAACAGGCATTTAGCAGGTAAGCGCGATCCATCGTTGGCTTCATCGTCACTTACCATCATGTGAGATTGTGGCCAAGCGCATGCCTGTAAAATAATTAAAAAAAAAAAAAACATAGCAACCTCCTCCTTTTTCGAAGTCCGTTAAAAAGTATGGCTGTTTAGATCTGTCTTGTCTCGATTCTTCATTAAAAAAGGCGAAGCGATCATGAGGATTGCCGACAGCATCGTAAATTCAAAACATTTGAGTACTGTGTAGTTTTGAATTTTTAAACTAATTACAATGTGAAATTAATTTCATAATTTCTAAATTGATACGTTACATAATTACTCTGGTTTTCTTCACATTTTTAACACTTCGAACAATAATTGAAAATGTTTTTAATTTTTATGCAGTTTATTCAAACATATAATTGCCTGCATAATCCCAATACATTTTTTTTCCTCGAACTGGCTACGCTATTGACCTAGCAAGGACTTAACAGCTTCACCGGACTACAAGAAAATGTGCAAATATTAGATGTACACAGGCTTCTATACCATGTGTCGCTATTTTGACGCAAGCCGCGCAAACGCAATACAGTCGGTCACGCGTACTAACATGTCATGAAGCGAAATAATGAATTTATCTCATGCCAAAAAATACCACTTAAGGCGCCTAAAGAAATTTTCATTTAAAAAAAAAAGTTTTCTTTATAAACTTTGCTATACAGGTTTGAACGAGGGGACGCCGCATTTGTATTTCGCCAGTTTAAACAATTTATCCAACACACGGAATTATTACACAGAAAAGAAACCTTTTGACAGCTGGATATGCTACCGATCCCATCAGCTTTATTACCAAGAGAGTTTCGGTAACAACCCAGTCAAGTACATGCGGCTATACCATTCCGCTTGAATACACGCCTGAGCTTGCCAATATGGCAGATGTTATCCCTCACATATTAAATCAAAACATTTGTAAAATTAAAAAAATATATATATGCGTATTATTATCTTGTAACCTTTACATGAAGAGTAAAAATTTAATTCCGTATTCATAACATACATTATAAGTACCGATGTATAAAAGCAACAGAGTAAAGTAGTCGCATATAAAAACTAGTACAAAACACACATAGGTAGTAAGTAAACATCCACAAGGGGCAAAAGTCCAGCTGATCTCTCCCAATCGCTAAGTTCGAGACGACTCGGCTGGCAAAATGGTGTGGCAACGTTGCCGCTCGCTACACCTTGACGGGAGTGCGACGTTGCCGCTCCACACCGTTATGGTAAATATACGAAATAATACGAACTTGTTTGGAATTGGATAAGTTGGCGTAAACTCGTGGTATATTTATAGCTATACATACTAACATATATTTAGTAGATATCAGTGTACATATAACGGTTCGAAGCAATTACGCGAAGCAAAACTGGTTTTTATTTTTGGATTTCGCATTTAATTGAATGTCACGGTGAAAGGAAACATTTAATGTATATGTATGATATTAATGCAGTTGTTTTTGTCAATACGCATTATAACAGGCCTGCTGTTGTTATCTATATAAACGGTATTTTTTCTTAGAACTGACTACGCTATTGGCCTTGCAAGGCCTTTACAGCTTCACCGGACTACTAAGGCGAGCGCTTAAGGCACTCAGCCGATTTTATTCAGGTAACATGCTCAAGGGTGCACGGCACACCTCGCCTTGGGTTGTTAGAAGAAAAACCCGATCTGACCTAGCTAAACTATTCGTACATATATTCACTTTGAATTATGCAATCAAAAATTTCCATAGATCTCTGTTCTCTATACTAACTGGAGGCGCTAGCAGCACGTCAAAGTTATCAATATTAATTTAAAAACTGAATGTGATAAAACATATGACACTTTTATTTCAGACAAAATATTGTTAAAAAATGCAAAAAGTACATAGAAATATAGGTTCTCTAAAAATAAACAATAACTTATATATCTTTGTCTATTTTTAATTTTTTCCATAAAATACTATATTGTTTAAAAGTATACTATATTTTTTCATAACTTATTTTGAAAAATACTGTATTTCGCTGAGAAAATGTTGGTAACCCTAATCGGAACTCCCAAAAAACGTCCCAGAAATAATCCTAATAATGAATTCGTTTTTCTCCTCTCTCAGTATCTAAATATTGCTATGTTACACGAAATCTGACACATTGTTATTAACTATATACATACCTACTATGTTTGAAAAGTATTTATTTCCACTGTATTTTTCTAAGAATAGCAAGAAAGGATTTTATTTTAGAAACATTTCGAGAATATTCTACGTCTAAATGAGAAATCCAAGATACGCTCTCTATTACTAGTCGGTGATACTTTGATCAATAAACGGTGGAGCTATATACTGTACACGGCTACGTTATGTTTCTCTTTATACGTGTATAAATTTTATTATAAACATTAGTAAGTACATACGTGTTATGTTACTTTAATATCCCGAAGGTATGCGTATCGAGTAATATACCTATATTTTTTACAGACTAAATGGGGTTTCTGAATATACCTACTACTCGTAATGCATATTGTACACAACAAAGTTCAAAACTCTGACAAACTTAGCTCGAGCATCGATCGAGCGATGTTGCCGCTGTGTACAGTTTCCGTGCACGTTGCCGTACTGTACGGGTATTATTATTGTTAGTGATGGCGCGAGCGGTCGGCTTTACACTCGCTTCGCGTCATCGGATTGCCCGATTCTATTCCATGACACAATAATGATGGATACGATATTAAACAGTATTTGATATAATATACAAACTATCATTTCTTACTTACACGATCTAATAATCGTAATTACATACTATTCGTTTTTTAATAATTTAATGTAAACATAATGTGTCTGTACTTTTGGATTAAAAAAAAAAGATGTTGCAGGTGTCTAAGAATAAGTAAAAAAATACATTTCAATATTTTTTAGAAAAGTCTATCTGTTTGTATGAATACGCGTTACTACTAAAGTACTGCGTTCTCGATAAAATCTCACCAAGAAAATCATAAAGCATATCCTCGAGTAACATTTAATCTAGCTTACATTAAAATCGGTTCACGCTATCCAAAATTATTGTAATTTTAATGATGACGCGACTTGAGTACGCTAGAAAAGTAGATAAGTAAATGGACTTAATACATTCAGATGATTTTATTAGTTACTGTTTTTCTATATTAGGTTCCTCGTGAACGGAGTCGCGGGTACAGCTAGTTACGAAGATAATAACTATTTTGTCTATATCTTCGTAGTTGTATCTGAGTTCGAATTTATTATAATATATTTATTTACTTAATGCTTTCAAAATTATATGCTATCGATGAACTAGGAAAAAACGGCTTATTACCCTCGGTAACATATTTATTTTGTAATACTTAATTCGGTTACTTTTCGGTCTTTACTCCACCCGAGATGAGTCATTTTGTGTCAATCCATAGCTATGTGAACTTGGCACCCTTCTTCATAGTATGAAGATTCCATTCGATAGTGCTTCGTTTATATCCGTTATATCACTTTTATTTTTGATTGTACCTAAAGGTGAAAAAAGGTATAGCGTTTCCAAAATTTGGCCAGTACCCCACTTTAATATATCAAAATTGTCATAACAGGCTTCGATTCTAAATTATCTCTAGACGTTTGTATTTTGTTTATTGTATTCTAGACGTTTATTTTTGATGTGAAACATCTATAGATGGAGGGTTAACCTGATTGTTGGCGTGGCGACACAAAACGCGAACTCTTTTCATTATGTTATAGCTGATTCCTGCCGTAATCTGTTCTTTTTTCTTGTTTTAAATCTGCCAGACGTCTCGTGACGATTCATTTTTTTTTTCTTTTAAGTTAATCGCAAAAAAGTTACAGGAATTTCAAAATTTGTAAAAATGTAGCAGTTTTCATTTAAAATAAAACAAAAATCTGTGAGGTTCATCGTGCTATGAACAATTTGAACCATATCATACCATAACTGGGTGAGTAAATAAACACTATCGGTGTTATTACAAAAAAGTTAAATACTTGGTTTAAAAAAGGTTTCATACGAAATGCACCGGGCTCGCCCGAGGTAAGTTCACGTTATCCTTTTTTGGCAAGTCTAACCTAATGTAACGAAAGCGAGACAAAAGATAAATAAGATGGCGAAACATTCCGCGAGCGCGGTCCATCTAAAACGTAACCTTTTTATAGCAAGCGTTCAACACGTGTTTAACTTTTTAGCCCTCTTGTTGGGAAAGTTTGGCAGCACAACGGCCAGAATGGCGCAGGATGGTAAACAGCCAAGTATGCGAGTTCGAGGCTCAGCGTAAAGCTGACCTTGATACCAAACGCGACCAGTTAAAGGCTCGCCCTCCTGCTGCCATAACATATCATTTTGAGAACGGCGTACTCACGTGTCCTCAATGTTCACGAAGTTTCGCCACGAAGATAGGCTACATAAGCCATCTTCGAGCACACCAGCGCTGCTTATAAGTTTAGGGGTCAAAGTGGTCGCCATGGCCGAAACCGGTCGGACCAATCATCATCAACTTTTTTGTAATAACACCGTATAAAATTACAGTGGACAAAGTTTACTAACTTACTATGCCTAGCAAAACCTAGAATAATTTAGATGACAGGCCCACGATAGAGGATCCATGAAAAATGGAAACAAACCCGGCGATATCATCGGTATCCATGCCGAAATTCTTAAGATAGAATATTTAGCACTGATGCAGTATACGCCAGGGTAGGTATTGGGAAGATCAGTCTGTTTTTCATGGTATCCAAAATGCCAATATTATCATCACCTCTCTCTATAACGTCATGAAAAGAGTCCCGGTCCAAAATAGTTGTACATCAGAGTGATTCAGTATGCGTAGAGGTTTCCGATAGGATTATGTTAGTTTCAACGTTGATATTTTTCTCAGTACTCCTTCAAGTAGCCTTAGGAGAATAAGAATAAAGAGATAAAGGCTATTATAGGGTGAATCGATATGTGAACAAAGGTGACGTCTCGAAATGACGCTGATCACTTTTCATCAATCAGAAATTTATTTATTTACACATGGATAATGCAACAGTCGACAATCAAAAATAATAATACAATAGCAATAATAAAAAAGTAAACTAATCTGAAGACCTAAAACGCTTTATCATATAGAAACTAAACTTACACTAATCATAATAATAATTGTTTAAATATTTAGATACATTGGATTTAAAAAACTATATATAAAAAAAGAATAAACGAAAAAGTTCAAATGAATTCATTTATGAAAACTAAAATTAATTACCACATGGAAAAAAAAGAACAGGATGGCAAACATAAATTATGAATATTAAAATATATAATATAGAAACTGTTGTTGAGATGAGAAATGAATAAAACTGTATATGTCTATAAAAATATGTTGTGCTATGTTGTGTATTTTTTTTTTATTGTAGCACGGCAAAGTGACTGCACTATGCCTGATGGTAAGCACAGTACAATCCAAAAATAAAAGCGACCACCGATTGACACACTGTCCACTGTCGGTCGCCACTATCATGCCGGCCTGTAATAAGCTGGATATGCACAGGCTGATTCCGAAACGCGACCCGAAGAAGCGAATCACTATTACGGGCTTTTTGGCCATATACATGGTGGTTGCGACCCAGTTGGGTTGTAAAACCCTACCACCCCGCAACGAAATGAATGTATATATGTATAACGAAATGACAAATCAGATCGAGTTTCTTGCTGATTCTTTTCGATGACTGGGTTGTTTTCGTGATATTTCTTGATACTTCTTTCGCATGATACCTCGCGCAGGTGATATCTCTGACGTTCATAAGTGCCTTCTTAGGGCTTAAATTAAATGAAGATTTTTTGATTTTCTTGACCAGAAAGGTACACATAAGCATTGAAGGGTTGATGGAAGACTCTTTTTGGACATTCGGCTTTATAATAGGCTAGATAACGCTATTTAGGTTTTTTTTTTCGAAATGAAAACGCTGTTGTACTGGAAGGGTCTTTACAGCTTCACCGAACTATTAAAGCGAGCGCTGAAGGCACTCAGTCGATTTGGGATGGTAGGGCGACTAACTCAAGGGTGCACGGCACACCTCGGCTTGGGCTGTCACATGTTTTGTGCAAAAATCGCGACCTATCGAAGCTAACCTAAGCGTAGCTATCTAGATGTGAGTTATTGAAACATGCATATGTACCAAGCATGCGTGCCTCAACAACTCCTATATGTATTTTGTGTCTGAAAAGTTCCTCTAAACTATATAGGATAGGAATATTTAGGAAATAACCCCATATCATCTAAATTATTACTTCAAAGGAATTTATAACGACCGGTAATTTCCTCTGACAATCATCCGATGTTCACAAACAATTCTAAATACATTAACTCGGTATATAGTTAACATGGTCATAGATAATAGTATAATATGTTAACAGTGAATCAATCGTGTATTATTATTAGAACAACCAATAACGGTAATGCATTGTTTCTACACAATGGATAACAAGATAATTTTGCTATTGATTATTCGTTGTCCGTTATTGTTATCGATAATGGCAATGGTTGATTAGTGTTTTCCGATATAAAATATATGGAGAGGTTGTTGAGGCGTGTATGCTTGGTACACATATGCGTCTCAACAACTCAAACATATATGAATAGTTATTAGCTAGGTTAGCTAAGATAGGTCGCGAGTTGCATGTAACAGGCAACAGCCAAGCCGAGGTGTGCCGTGCACCCTTGAGCTAGTTGCCCAGGTAAAGTCGGCTGAGTGCCTTAAGCGCTCGCCTTAGGAGTTCGGTGAAGCTGTTAAGACCTTACTAGGTCAATAGCGTAGTGAGTTTCCAAAAAAAAAAAATTGATTAGTGTTACCATAACGTGTCAACAAGCAAGCACTATGCAACAACCAGTAGCTGTTAGTGGTAGACCACTTCATGTTACAACATTGCATTTCATTATGTTGTTATTGAGAGAGATGTTTTATTGCGAAAGAGAACATGAGATTTTCCAACAGCAGAATAACTGATAATAAGCTTATAACAATTAACATCATAATTTGTTATTAATGTTTTTGTAATTCCTA